>OVBL01000778.1:0-20094 GCA_900406555.1 Pseudoturritis turrita | reverse complement strand
TCCTTTGCCGAAGTCGGGCTGCCGAAGTGAGCTAGGCTTGCCGAAGTCTCCTTGCCGAAGTGAGCTAGGCTTGCCGAAGTCTCCTTGCCGAAGTGACTAGGGCTTGCCGAAGTGACGCTCCTGCCGAAGTGGTGGCTTGCCGAAGTCTCCTTGCCGAAGTGGACTAGGCTTGCCGAAGTCTCCAAGCTTGCCGAAGTGAGCTAGGCTTGCCGAAGTGAAGCTTCCTTGGCTGGGAACGGAGCTGCTTTGGCCAGAATGGCCCCTCTTGTGCTTAAGTGGACTCGCACAGAAATGACTTAGGCACAATTTCGACCTTGTCCGATTCTTTGTATTCTCATACTTAGCCATTTTCCCATTGATCACAGCTGGGTGGGTTTTGACCCCAACAGTTAGCCCCCCAGCTCGGTAGTTTCAGTGATGATAGTGCCGAGGTAGAGGAAGTCCAAGCTGGGATCAATGTGCCGTGTCGATTGGTACGAGTTGAGCTGACATGACGCCGAATCCGTTGTTTTTGATATCTACCAGGTTTTCTGTCTTCAGACTGATAATCTTCTTTCCAGTAGAAATTTCTTCTTTCAACTGTGTTTTGGCACAGTTTCCAATGTATGATGACATCATCTTTTGCTTTATGAGCCTATATATGCTCCCCCTTCTCCTCATTTCCTCTTCACTTCTTCACTTCTCAAAAATCTCAAGGTAACTTCTCTCTCCCTTCTCTCTCCTCCTCTTGAAGATATTTTCTTTTTTGTTTTAGGTTGTCTAGTTGTTTTTTTTTTTTTGTCCCTGAAATTGCTTTCGGCCGAAGTCTTCTCTGCCGAAGTAATATGTTGCCGAAGTGATTTTCTTTGCTGGGCGAGATGGAGAGTCCGTTCAATGTAAAAATCGAGATGGAGAATTGGAGTTCCGATTGTGTTAGGCTTAGGCAAGACGCGAGCCTTCGGGCGTGTTCTTCAACACGGCGAGTTTCTAAGGGCACATACAAGCATGAGGCGCCTGATCCACCAGGATCCACTCTCTCCACTGCTGAATCTTTGGAGTACCTCCGGCACCGTTTCAACATTTCCGAAGAAATTGACTTCATCCTTCCATCGCCCTCAGATCGGGCCAGTGAGCCCCCAAAAGGGTTCTTTACCTTGTACGAGAGTTGTTTCTACATGTGCTTCATATGGTTCCCAATACCAGGGGTCATCCTAGGGTATCTGTGGAAGCATAGACTGGCTCTGGCGCAAATAACTCCGCGGGGAATTCGACACCTGGTTGGGATCGTGGTCCGCAGCTTCGAGTGTGGCGAAGAAGTCACCGTGGATCACTTGTTGAACCTGCTATCCTTCCGGACGTTTCGCTCCAAGGATTCGCTTCTTTACTCTCTTTCGAACAAAACTCACCGCAAAATTATCGGAGGATTCCCAAGTAAAGACAGATATTGGGAGGATTATTTCTTCTTCGTGCCCATCTCCGAGGCTTCGGTCGGTGCAGATTGGGTTAACAAAATTAGGACCACATGGAGAAAAATCGGTAGCCGATCCATAGCTTTACGAGATTTTCTGTTCTTTTGAACATGTCATGACCCTCAGTCTTATTTGTTGGTTTTGCAGTTCCTAATCCGCTCCCGACGTGTCCTCCGGACATAATTACACTTCGTGAGACTCTAGCTTCCGGTGAGTGCGACTGGCAAGGAGATTTTACTCTTCAAAGAGTGGAAAGAGCGCGGGCACGATACTTCGGGTATTATTCTCCAAGTTCATCTCCTTCGTGTTCTTCTAGCAGTACGAAGAGAGCCATGGGAAAAAGACCATCTGTTCGCGAAAGGATGGAGACCGAGAGCCGTGCCGCGATGGAGCAGGCAGAGGTCGGCCGAACTGAGATCTCTGCGGAGCAGCTGAGTGCTGCCCTAGCTTTCCCCTCGGGCGACTCGTCTGTTGAACCGTCCATGCTGGCTCCGTCGATCCCCATTGTGAGAGAGATCGTGTTGGGCTTGCCCCCTTTTCACCGCGGAAAGGGCAAGGCTGCGGCTACAAGTGAGGATGCCGATCGGGTGAAGCCAGTCCGGAGACGTGTCCCGGCAAAGGTTGACACAGGAAAAAATCCTCAAAGAGATGACGCTCCTGGACGAAAAAGGCGCAACGCGTCGGCTCGTGGTGCTGCCGAGCACGAGCTGCCTTCGCAGCCCGTATCTCAGCCGTTTGCTGCCGAAATGTTTTGTGACGACGCGTCGGCCTCGGCCACTCTCTTCTCCAAGATTCTTTCCAAGGGGGATTGTTTTCCTCCTCCCGATACTTTGTCCCGGAGCAAGCCATATGCTGAAATGTCTCGCCGTGGTGCTAAGGTAGTTTGAGTGGAACCCCCTCATTTTTGTACTTCGTTGAAAATGGATGCCTGATCTCTCTTTTTCCTTCCGTTCAGTTCGTGGCCTCTATTAACAAGATGACGTCCGGTTACGAGGCGGACGTTCGTAAGAATGCGAGGAGGGCCGAACGTGCACGAAAAGTGGCCGAAGGGCTTCGATCAAAGCTTACCGAAGCCGAGCGTGAGCGCGACGCTGCGACGGAGGCAGCGTCAAAACAGAAGGAAGACTTGGAATCCTATCGGGTCCAGCAAGAGGCTCGAGTGGCCGAGCTCCAGCGGATGCTGAGCTCGGAGAGGGCTATGACCGAGAAGAAGTCGAACGGGCCAAGAAGGGGGCGATGCGCGGACTGGCCGAGAAGTTTCAATCCAAAGTCAACCGAGCCAAGGAGAAGATCAAGATCTTGGGCGAAACTTCGAAGAACAGCGTCGTCGATCTCGCCCAAGTCGACGGGAACCTTGAACTCCTCGCGCTGCTCCGCGGTGACGAACCGCCTTCGCTGGATGCCGAAACGGAGAAACTTGAGGGATGGAGAGCGAGGTACGCTGGTGCCGATGACGAGTTTGATAAGTTGGTCGCTTCGTTGGGGAATGACCTAGTGGTCTCGCCGATCTCTGAAGACTCGGCTGACGTCGCGCTTGGTGATGAGTCTGTTGAGGCGTTAGCGGCGGATGTCGGCGTTCGCGTATTCTCCGGATCCAACAGGGGTAACTTGGTTCGAACGAAGCCTCTGAATCCGAGACGACGGCCGAATCCTCCGATGATGATTAGGGTGCGTCCTTGAGGGGTAAGGTATGATGATGATGGGGAACTGCCCAAGTCATCGTTTTAATTATGCTTTGACGTTATTTGGACATGGTGCCTGGACGGCTTTATCCATATTGACTTGTTATGTTTGCGTTGTGGCTTTGGCTTTAGTTGTGTCGTTTCGTTGTTGTCGAAACTTGTTGCTCGAATGCTACTTTTTTATTATCCAAGGAGGACTGATCCGTTTCGCTATAGTTTGTGCTAGTATTAATACCGACGGTTCGTTTGTTTCGTTTTGAATGATTATGCTAGCGTAAGCATACTTGCTTCGATTATAAACACAGGCGTTCTGACCAACGATTTGTTTGCTGGGTTTTCGGATGAACATTTCGGTTTGCGGATATGCTACCGTAAGCGTATCCGCTCCGACAATGGACACGTAGTACTGTTGCGACCAACGATTTGTTGTTGGGTTTAGGATGAGCATTTCGGTTTACGGATATGCTACCGTAAGCATATCCGCTCCGTCAATGAACATGTAGTACTGTTAGGACCAACGATTCGTTTGTTGGGTTTAGGATGAACATTTCGGTTTACGGGTATGCTACCGTAAGTATACCCGCTCCGACAATGGACACAGTTATTTATGTAGCGCGCGCTTTTAATCCGCTAGGATGTAGTAGTTAGATCCGTAAAGGATGTAGTAGTTCGTTGTTGTGGCCAGCAGCAACGAGGGTGAAGAGAGGTGCCTGTTTTAGTTAGGACTTTAAATGATTCGTGAAAGGTGCGTATGTGATGCCTGTTTCGTTAAGGCTTTAGTAACCCGTGGAGGGTGTGATATGAAGAAAATTGCTTCGAGAAGCTTGCATTAAGTAGACGCGGAGTCTATTACAAAGGTGGGAGTATACGAGTATACGTACCCACTCCCCCCCTTTTTTTAGGAGGGGGGCAGCTGAACCCATCCGAAGATGAGCTGCCTACGTACCCTTTGCAGGGATCAAGCCGCCCCGTAGTTCATGTGAAGTATCCTAAGTATAGTACTTCTTGAGGTGCATTGCGTTCCACGATCGTGGTATTGGAACGTCAGACGTGTTGGCGAGTTCGTAAACTCCTGGTCGGACTACTTTCGTGATTTTGTAAGGTCCTTCCCAGTTCGCTCCGAGTTTGCCGGCATTCAGCTCAGCAGTATTCTGGAAAACTTTCCGTAGGACCAGGTCTCCTTCGTAGAACGGTCGATTTCGTACGTGAGAGTTGTAGTATTTTGCCGCTGCGTTCTGGTAATTCTGAATTCGGATCAAGGCTTGATCCCGTCTTTCGTCGATCAAGTCCAGCTCGTCAAGCATCAACAAGTGATTGAGTCCTTCTTGTTCTGGGAGTAGTCTTCGGCGGACTCCAGGAAAATTTATCTCTGGTGGAATGACGCATTCTGTCCCATAGACGAGAGCGAACGGAGTTTCATTGGTTGCTCGCCGCGGTGTCGTTCTATGAGACCACAATACACCTTCCAGTTCGTCGGCCCATCGGCCTTTCTTCTGGTCGAGGCGTTTCTTGAGACCGTCGAGAATCGTTTTGTTTATTGCTTCAGCCTGGCCGTTGCCCTGTGGATATCGTGGGGTTGATTTGCTTAGCCGGATCTTCCACTTTTCGCAGAAAGCTTCGAACCTTGTGGAAATGAACTGTGACCCATTATCGGTGACGATCTCGTATGGGACTCCATGACGGCATATGATGTTCCTCCATACGAAACTCTCGACTTGTGCGTCCTTGATGCTAGCATACGAATCTGCCTCCACCCACTTTGAAAAATAGTCAGTCAGGACCAATAAGAATCGTTTCTGCTTTGACGGATGTAAAGGTCCAACGATATCCATGGACCATCGCATGAAAGGATAGGGTGATGATATCGAAGAGAGCATCTCGGTCGGCTGATGAATCATCGGTGCGTGACGTTGACATTTCTCGCACCTGGACGAGTATTTCTCGCAATCTTGTATCATGGTCGGCCAGTAATAGCCATGTCGTTTGATCTTTATTGCCAAAGCTCGTCCTCCCGAGTGGTTACCACAGGAGCCGCCGTGGACCTCCTCCATGATTGCCCTTGCCTCCTTTCCTTCGACGCAGGCGAGTAATGGCCCTGAGAATCTCCATTTCAAAACATTACCGTCGAGCAAGATGTAGCGCGCTGCTTGCGCCCGAAGTTTTCGGGCCGCCCATTTGTCTGAAGGTAAGAGACCATCGCAGATGTATCCGCGGATGTCGTCGAGCCACCCTTTGTCGCAGCCATACTGTATGTCCGTACACGCTCCATTCGTCTCGACGACTCCAGTTTCGTGGCAGGGGTCGACGTTGGAGGGGAGGGTCGTAAAGTCCTCGTCCATAGACGTTGCTTCCTCCGCAGCAGTCGCAGGATCTTCGTCTGTGATGACTGCATCTGTTTCCATTCGAGAGGCCTGTCCTTCGTCTGCCGCGTATGTCTCGTTCTGGACTATCGAGCCGTTGGTTACAGCTTCTCGTTCGTCAGCGTCATCTCCAGCATTGGCTGGTGTACAGGATTTCTCCCGCGCAGTCCTGGCGGCTTGGGATCGAGTAACTACACTCACTGTTTCCGTGAGAGTGATGCTTGGGCGCTCGATGAATTCCACCGGAATAACTCGTTTCAAGGCTGGATCAGAAGTGGATGCGAGGGCGGCCAGTGCATCAGCCGAAGTGTTCTCTCCTCGTGGAATCCGCGTGAGTGTGAACTCTCTGAATTGAGCAGTCAAGTCTCTGACGACTTTCAGATATGCCTCCATACGATCGTCTTTAGCTGCGTATTCTCCGCTGAACTGGTTTACGATCAACTGTGAATCGCAGAACGCGTGAATGCAGTCAATCTTGAGTCCCTGCGCGAGCTTTAATCCGGCAATGAGGGCTTTGTATTCTGCTTCGTTGTTGGAGGCGTGAAAACCTAGGCGGAAGGATTGTTCAAGTATTTCGCCCATTGGCGACGTCAGACGTATCCCGACCCCTGAACCGTTTTTGGATGATGAGCCGTCAACGTGAAGTTGCCAAGTCGAATTCGGATCTCCTTCGGCGAGGCTTTCCTCCGGAAGCTCGATTAGAAAATCGGCAAGTACTTGCGATTTTACGCAGGTTCGTCCGCGATACTCGATGTCGTATTCGCTGAGCTCGATAGCCCACTTGGCCAATCGCCCGGATTGGCTTGGGCTATGCAAAATCGATCGTAGGGGTAAAGGACTAAGGACCACAATGGAGTGTGATTGGAAGTACGGCCTTAGTTTCCTGGCAGACATGACTACCGATAGGGCCAATTTCTCCATCTGCGGATATCTTGTCTCTGCATCGGTGAGGGTCTTACTGACGTAAAAAATTGGTTTCTGCTCGCCCCGTTCATCGCGAATGAGTACTCCGCTTACTGCTGTGGTGGAGATTGCGGTGTACAGGAAGAGCGGCTCTCCCTCGACTGGCTTTGCGAGCACCGGGGGACTGGCAAGATATTTCTTCAATTGCTGGAAAGCCTCTTCGCACTTCTCTGTCCATTCGAACTTCTTGTTTCCTCGTAAAGTGTCGTAGAACGGTAAGCACTTATCGGTGGACCGCGAAATAAATCTGTTGAGTGCAGCCACTCTGCCAGTCAGTCTCTGTACTTCACGTTTTGATTTTGGGGAAGCCATCTGGATGAGGGCATCGATCTGCTTTGGATTCGCTTCGATTCCGCGATGAGTAACTAAGTAACCAAGAAACTCGCCGGACGTGACTGCGAATCTACACTTTGTCGGGTTGAGCTTCATGTTGTGGGAGTTGAGCTGTTGGAAACATTCCTCCAAATGTAACACGTGATCCTTTGCCTCTAGTGATTTTACCAGCATGTCGTCTATGTATACTTCCATCGTTCTTCCGAGTTGATCGGCAAACATCTTGTTTACTAAGCGCTGATATGTGGCTCCGGCGTTCTTGAGGCCGAAAGGCATCACCTTGTAGCAATAGATTCCACGGTCCGTAATGAAGGCTGTCTTCTCACGATCATCGGGGTTCATTAGAATCTGGTTGTATCCTGAGAATGCGTCCATGAAAGATAAGAGCTTGTTACCGGCCGTTGCTTCGACCAGTCGGTCAATGTGCGGTAGTGGGAAGCTGTCCTTCGGGCACGCCTTGTTTAAATCGGTGAAATCGACACACACCCGCCATTTTCCGTTCTTCTTTTTGACTACAACAGGATTAGCCAGCCAATCCGGGTACTTGACTTCTATTATCGACCCGACTCGTAAGAGTCTTTCGACTTCGTCGTTCACTGCTTTCGCCCTGTCAGGACCCAACTTTCTCCGTTTTTGCTTGACTGGTTTGAAGGTTGGGTCGATGTTCAATTCGTGACTGGTTACGTCGATATCAATTCCGGGCATATCCTCTGCTGCCCACGCGAAAGTGTCCACGTTTTCTTTTAAGAAAGAAACCAGTTCGTCCTTGATTTTTTCGTCGAGGGCGGATCCGATCTCTACGCATCGTTCCGGGTGTTCGTCGTCGATGCAAACTGATATTACGGGGTCGCAGGGCTGTTCGACCGGTTCTTCTTCACGATCCTCCGCAATCTGTAATTGCTATAAGAGCTTGGAGAGCTCTTTTACTGGCTCCCTGTCTGTCTTCATCTTCTTGCGTTCTGACTTGGCTATTGAATCGGTGACAGGATTCCTGAGCTTGTGTGCAGCGAGGAAGCAGACGCGGGACTCTTTCTGATTTCCCAGAATTGTTTTGATTCCACTTGGTGTTGGGAATTTGACGCAGAGGTGGTAGGTCGAGGCTACGGCGCGCATTGAGTTTAACCATGGTGTGCCGACGATGACGTTGTAGATCGCTGGGTGATCGGCCACCGAAAATTCGACGAGCTTGATGACACCCCCAGCTTCTACAGGCAGCTTGATTGTCCCGATTGTCATCGTCGTTTCTCCGGAAAATCCAGTCAATGGTTTAGGGGAAGCCACTATGTCGGTCGGATCGATCTCCATTCTTTTGAGAGTTTCTTTGAAGATTATATCCACTGTGCTGCCCGTATCCACCAGCACCCGGGCTACGTCATAGCCGCTGATGACCAACTCGATCACGAGAGGGTCATCGTGTGGTTTGTCGATACCGGTTGTTTCCCTTTCTGCGAATGAGATTACGTCGTTAGGAAACTTGGAGGGTGAGGACCAGTTAACGCTAACATCAGCTCGTCGTTGAAAGGCTTTAATCGACGAGACGGTATCCGAACAATAGTGAGATCCACCCATTATCATGTTGATCCGTCTCCTTGGGCCAGATTGTGGGGCTTCGTCGTCTTGCCTCCCTCGCTTAGGGAGATCTTCGTCTGCCTGTTCGGGGCGGTTCGCAGTGGCATCCATTTCGAAATCCTTGAGGCTAATATCGCCTTTGAGTTTGCCAGCCGCCAGCTTTGCAGCGAGTTTCAAACCTAGGATGCGACAATTTGCAGTTGAGTGTCTGAAGATATGGTGATGTTCGCAATAAGCTGTTTCGTCGTAAGTTCCTTGGCCTCTGGTCCACGTGCTACTCCATGTACCTCTTCCTCGGCCTTGACCTCGTCCTTGCCCATAGCTTGATGAATCAACTTGGTAGTTATGGGCGCCTTTGAATCCCCCTTCGTGCTGGATGTATCCAGGGCCTTGGTTGCCCTTTCTGTTGTTCGGTAGGTTCGGAGCAGAGGGAGGGTGGTTTGTGGACTTCACCTTTCCGTGTTTCTGGGCTAGGATCTTCACTTCTTCTTCGTTGGAGGCGAAGTCCGTTGCCCGGTGCAACGCGTCTTGGATCGTGGTTGGTGCATTCAGTGCAATTTCCTTCCGAAAATCGGAGTCGAACCACAGGGCCTTCTTTAAAGCTTGCAGTGCGGCTTCGTCACTGATTCCTTCTACCTTTGACAGCACTGTCTTGAACCGTCCGATGAAAGTTCGCAACGTCTCGTTCTGTCCTTGCCCCATGGTCCACAGATCCGCATCGGATGTCCGGCGTTCCATGAATATAGCATAATGTCTAAGGAAAGCCGACGACAGCTGATTGAAATTGCCAATCGAATTTCTTCCCAGTCTGGAGAACCATTGGAGAGCTGGGCCTTTAAGGTTCTCGACGAACAAGAGGCATTGTCCAGCGTCTTCTTCTCCCTCTCTGAAATTTGCTCGTCCCATTGCTATTGCGAAGGCGGTCAGGTGCTCCTTCGGATCAGTTTTACCTTCGTAGACTGGTATCTTCATCTTCCCTGGGTCAGAAACCCTTGCCTTAGTGATTTGAGCCGTGAACGGGGTGTTCTGTGCTTCTTCGAGCACTCGGTCAAGTTCGGGAGCCTTGCTAGTAGCCCTATGCATCTGAGATCGAACGAATTTCATCTCGGCGGCAGCTCGCTCCATGCCTGCCCGGATTTCGGCCATCTCCTCCTTCTGGGCTCGAATCATCGCTTTGCGCTCTCCCTTGATCTGGGCTCGTTGGGCCCAGAGGATGTTCTCCTCCTCTTCGGTGAGATCCTGATCATGGCCAAGGTTGGTGTCGCTTCATTCGTTTCGAGTTCGGGTCGCACCCGTGAGTTCAGATTCGCGGCGGTGTCCCGAGTCGTGTTCACCCTCTGGGTTATCCTCCAAGTTGATCACTGGATTCATCCCGCCCACAGTCTGCGTGTTTGCCTCCTGCGGTGTCGCGTTCAGCTCTGCGGTCGTGGTTGGTTGGTTTGTAGGGAGCAATCCGCTCTGGGTTTCTCGTCGTAGGGTGGGGTGTTGAGAAATCGAGGGCCGTTGGGTTGAGACGTCGAAGAGGGCGCCTCATTAAGTCAACACCTGAGCCTCTTCCACGGGCTTGGCTCGCCGTTGCGAGGACTTCGAGTTTATCGGTCATCGATGTGTTTAGCTTATCCTGCTCCTCCGCCTTCTTGAGCAGCGTTTCCAGCATTGTCTTGATCTGTGATAGGGCCTCTGGGCTCGTCTCCACGACTGCAGGCGTTGGCGTATCTGTTGCTCCAGATCCATCGATCCCCGTGTCCTGCGGGTCGTCGGTTCGTCCGTCGCTAGTCATCTTCTTCGAATCGTTCGTGCGGTGGTTCCTTGGAGTAAGAAAGTTTCAATTGCCCCTCCTTCTAGCGCCAAATTGTGGGAGTCGAAATCAACACAATTAGAATTTGTCGGAGGTTTGTTAAGGGGATGAAATTTCTGCGGATGAACCACGAACGGAGAGATCCAAAGATGGTTTTTTTATTAAGCTGTGTCGAAAAGCTTTCGTACAAGAGTTTGAGAGCAAAAAAGTCTAGGGTTTTTGCTAAGTAAATTGCGGATCCTTTTTTCAAAGGATGTACATAGATATATATACTAGTTTTAGTTGGCCAGGTCAATCCTAAAGAGATAAGGAAAACATCCTAATCCTTTGGGATTTCCTTTTTCGCGAGTCGGTTCGACTTCGTGGGCTTTTGTCCCAACGCGGGCTGAAGATGGGCTTGGCGTCCTTGTATAGAAATGACTTCGGCCGTGTCGTCTTCTGTCTTCGTACAGAAATGACTTCGGCCACGTCGTCTTCCTGCTCGTATAAAAATGACTTCGGCCGCGTCGTCTTCCAGCTTCGTATAAAAATGACTTCGGCCGCGTTGTCTTCAGGTTTCGTATAGAATCGACTTCAGCCAGACGGTTTCGTATCACTTCGGCCAGACAGCTTCGTATGACTTCGGCCAGACAGTTTCGTATGATTTTGACTTCGGCCAAGCAGTCTCGTACGATTTTGACTTCGGCCAAGCAGTCTCGTATGATTTTGCCTAAGTGGATTCGTATCATAGCCGAAGCGAGTTCGTTGGCCGAAGTGGAGCATGGCTGAAGTGGAGCTTGGCCGAAGTCGATCGTGGCCGAAGTGGATCGTGGCCGAAGTGGATCTGCCGAAGTGAAGTGAAGCTGCCGAAGTGAGGCTGCCGAAGTGGGCTGCCGAAGTGAAGCTGCCGAAGTGAGCTGCCGAAGGGAGCTGCCGAAGCGGAGCTGCCGAAGTGGGCTGCCGAAGTGGGCTGCCGAAGCGGGCTGCCGAAGTGGGCTGCCGAAGTGAGGCTGCCGAAGTGGGCTGCCGAAGTGGGCTGCCGAAGGGAGCTGCCGAAGCGGAGCTGCCGAAGTGGGCTGCCGAAGTGGGCTGCCGAAGCGGAGCTTCCGAAGTGGGGCTGCCGAAGTGGGCTGCCGAAGGGAGCTGCCGAAGCGGAGCTGCCGAAGTGGGCTGCCGAAGGGAGCTGCCAAAGCGGAGCTGCCGAAGTGGGCTGCCGAAGTGGGCTGCCGAAGCGGAGCTGCCGAAGTGGGTTGCCGAAGTGGGCTGCCGAAGCGGAGCTGCCGAAGTGGGCTGCCGATGTGAGACAAAGCTTGCCTAAGTGGAGACAAAGCTCTGCCTAAGTGAAGACAAGGCTTGCCTAAGTGAAGACAAGGCTTGCCTAAGTGGAGACAAGGCTTGCCTAAGTGGAGACAAGGCTTGCCTAAGTGAAGACAAGGCTTGCCTAAGTGGAGACAAGGCTTGCCTAAGTCTCTCCTTTCTTTGCCGAAGTCTCCCTGCCGAAGTGAGCTAGGCCTGCCGATGTGAGACAAAGCTTGCCTAAGTGGAGACAAAGCTTTGCCTAAGTGAAGACAAGGCCTGCCTAAGTGAAGACAAGGCTTGCCTAAGTGAAGACAAGGCTTGCCTAAGTGGAGACAAGGCTTGCCTAAGTGAAGACAAGGCTTGCCTAAGTGGAGACAAGGCTTGCCTAAGTGGAGACAAGGCTTGCCTAAGTGAAGACAAGGCTTGCCTAAGTGGAGACAAGGCTCGCCTAAGTGAGCTAGGCTTGCCGAAGTCTCCTTTGCCGAAGCCACTGGGCCTGCCGAAGTCTCCCTACCGAAGCGAGCTAGGCTTGCCGAAGTCTCCATGCCGAAGTGACTAGGCTTGCCGAAGTGAGCTAGGCTTGCCGAAGCCTCCCTTGCCGAAGTGAGCTAGGCTTGCCGAAGTCTCCTTTGCCGAAGCCACTAGGCCGTTGCTGAAGTGACATTGCCGAAGCCATGGATCGTTGCCGAAGCCACGAGTCCTTGCCGAAGTGACATTGCCGAAGCCATGCTTGCCGATGTGGCCTTGCCGAAGCCAGGCTTGCCGATGTGGCCTAGCTCGCCGAAGCCATGCTTGCCGATGTGGCCTTCCCGAAGCCAGGCTTACCGAAGCCAGCCTTGCCGAAGCCAGGCTTGCCGATGTGGCCTTGCCGAAGCCAGGCTTGCCGATGTGGCCTTGCCGAAGCCAGGCTTGCCGATGTGGCCTAGCTTGCCGAAGCCATGCTTGCCGAAGCCACGCTTGCCGATGTGGCCTGGCTTGCCGAAGTGGCCCAGCTTGCCGAAATCTCCGTGCCGAAGTAAGCTAGGCTTTGCCGATGTGGCCTTGCCGAAGCCAGGCTTGCCGAAGCCAGCCTTGCCGAGGCCAGGCTTGCCGATGTGGCCTTGCCGAAGCCAGGCTTGCCGATGTGGCCTAGCTTGCCGAAGCCATGCTTGCCGATGTGGCCTTGCCGAAGCCAGGCTTGCCGATGTGGCCTAGCTTGCCGAAGCCATGCTTGCCGAAGCCACGCTTGCCGATGTGGCCTGGCTTGCCGAAGTGGCCTAGCTTGCCGAAATCTCCGTGCCGAAGTGAGCTAGGCTTTGCCGATGTGGCCTTGCCGAAGCCAGGCTTGCCGAAGCCAGCCTTGCCGAGGCCAGGCTTGCCGATGTGGCCTAGCTTGCCGAAGTGGCCTTGCCGAAGCCAAGCTTGCCGATGTGGCCTAGCTTGCCGAAGCCACGCTTGCCAAAGTGGCCTGGCTTGCCGAAATCTCCGTGCCGAAGCGAGCTAGGCTTTGCCGAAGTGAGCTAGGCTTGCCGAAGTCTCTGTACCGAAGTGACTAGGCTTGCCGAAATCTCATTTGCCGAAGTGACTGGGCTTGCCGAAGTGAGCTAGGCTTGCCGAAGTCTCCGTGCCGAAGTGAGCTAGGCTTTGCCGAAGTCTCCTTTGCCGAAGTGACTGGGATTGCTGAAGTCTCCTTTGCCGAAGTCTCTTTTGCCGAAGTGGCTAGGCTTTCCGAAGCGATGCTTCCTTCAAGGCTTGCCTAAGTGGAGACAAAGCTTGCCTAAGCAGAGACAAGGCTTGCCCAAGCGGAGCAAAGCCTGCCGAAGTGAAGCTTCCTTGGCTGGGAACGGAGCTGCTTTGGCCAGAATGGCCCCCTCTTGTGCTTAAGTGGACTCGCACAGAAATGATTTAGGCCTAAGTGAGCTAGGCTTGCCGAAGTCTCCTTTGCCGAAGCCACTGGGCCTGCCGAAGTCTCCCTGCCGAAGCGAGCTAGGCTTGCCGAAGTCTCCATGCCGAAGTGACTAGGCTTGCCGAAGTGAGCTAGGCTTGCCGAAGCCTCCCTTGCCGAAGTGAGCTAGGCTTGCCGAAGTCTCCTTTGCCGAAGCCACTGGGCCGTTGCTGAAGTGACATTGCCGAAGCCATGGATCGTTGCCGAAGCCACGAGTCCTTGCCGAAGTGACATTGCCGAAGCCATGCTTGCCGATGTGGCCTTGCCGAAGCCAGGCTTGCCGATGTGGCCTAGCTCGCCGAAGCCATGCTTGCCGAAGCCAGCCTTGCCGAAGCCAGGCTTGCCGAAGCCAGCCTTGCCGAAGCCAGGCTTGCCGATGTGGCCTTGCCAAAGCCAGGCTTGCCGATGTGGCCTAGCTTGCCGAAGCCATGCTTGCCGAAGCCACGCTTGCCGATGTGGCCTGGCTTGCCGAAGTGGCCCAGCTTGCCGAAATCTCCGTGCCGAAGTGAGCTAGGCTTTGCCGATGTGGCCTTGCCGAAGCCAGGCTTGCCGAAGCCAGCCTTGCCGAGGCCAGGCTTGCTGATGTGGCCTTGCCGAAGCCAGGCTTGCCGATGTGGCCTAGCTTGCCGAAGCCATGCTTGCCGATGTGGCCTTGCCGAAGCCAGGCTTGCCGATGTGGCCTAGCTTGCCGAAGCCATGCTTGGCGAAGCCACGCTTGCCGATGTGGCCTGGCTTGCTGAAGTGGCCTAGCTTGCCGAAATCTCCGTGCCGAAGTGAGCTAGGCTTTGCCGATGTGGCCTTGCCGAAGCCAGGCTTGCCAAAGCCAGCCTTGCCGAGGCCAGGCTTGCCGATGTGGCCTAGCTTGCCGAAGTGGCCTTGCCGAAGCCAAGCTTGCCGATGTGGCCTAGCTTGCCGAAGCCACGCTTGCCAAAGTGGCCTGGCTTGCCGAAATCTCCGTGCCGAAGCGAGCTAGGCTTTGCCGAAGTGAGCTAGGCTTGCCGAAGTCTCTGTACCGAAGTGACTAGGCTTGCCGAAATCTCCTTTGCCGAAGTGACTGGGCTTGCCGAAGTGAGCTAGGCTTGCCGAAGTCTCCGTGCCGAAGTGAGCTAGGCTTTGCCGAAGTCTCCTTTGCCGAAGTGACTGGGATTGCTGAAGTCTCCTTTGCCGAAGTCTCTTTTGCCGAAGTGGCTAGGCTTTCCAAAGCGATGCTTCCTTCAAGGCTTGCCTAAGTGGAGACAAAGCTTGCCTAAGCAGAGACAAGGCTTGCCCAAGCGGAGCAAAGCCTGCCGAAGTGAAGCTTCCTTGGCTGGGAACGGAGCTGCTTTGGCCAGAATGGCCCCCTCTTGTGCTTAAGTGGACTCGCACAGAAATAATTTAGGCACAATTTCGACCTTGTCCGATTCTTTGTATTCTCATACTTAGCCATTTTCCCATTGATCACAGCTGGGTGGGTTTTGACCCCAACACGAGCTGGGAAACAATTGGTAGCCGGTTCAAGGCTATCAGCTCTGTTTCTTTTCATACTTGTTTTTTCTTGTTTTGGTTTTACCTCCTATTTATTTTCGCAGTTCGCCATCCCCTTCCTCCGTGTCCAGAAGATATAAACATGGTTCGGGATACCATTGCGGCTGGAAAAGTAAATTGGGAAAAACAATTTTCTTTGAAGAGGGTTGAAAAATCCCGAGCCCTTCACTCTGGTTATTATTTTCTAGACAGTTCAGATTCGTCAAGTTCCTCAGAAGATATCCGAGCCGTGATGGGAAAACGAATGACAATCCGAGATAAAATCGAGGCGAAGGCCCGCGAGAGAGCAAGGCTAGTCTAGGTTCCTCCAAGGGTTGAAGAAAAGATTCCAAGTGTTGCAACTGATATTGTTACCGAAGCACCCGAGCCAGTTCTAGAGTCTGCGGTTTCTTCCAAGCTGGCAACTGCTAACGCCGAGGCGAGGAAGGTTGTTGTGGGTCTTTCTTCCTAGGTTAGGCTTTCCGGCTCGACTCTATCTCAACACGAAAGAGAAAAGCCGACCCAAAAACATTCTTCTTCGAAGATTGACAAAGGGAAAGGTCCCGCTGAGATAGGTGCACCGAAAAGGTAGAGGCATGCCGCTTCTGATTCTGCTCATACTGTTGCTGAGCTGACACCTACGTCCACTCTACCTGCCATAACTGAGGCGATGTACAATGATGCTTCTACCTCGATCGCACTCTTCTCCTCCAGATACTTTGATCAAGGAAAAAGCATACGCCGATATGTCTCTCTAAGGCACCAAGGTATCTACCAAACCCTTTGATGATTTTCCGTATACCGGCTCGGGTTTGATCGTTTTCCTTTTTTGCAGTTTTTGGCGTACATAAACAAGATGGCCCTCGGGTATGAGTCGGATGCACAAAAAGATAGGCAGCGTGTTGAAGATGGTCGAAAAGAGGCCACGGATTTGAAGGCCAAGTTTGAAGAGGTCGAGAGAAAACACGCTGCCGAGCTGGAGAAAGCTTCGGCTTGACTCAAAATCTTGGTTGAAGAAAAGAGGAAAGCTTCCGACCTGGCTGACAGGTTAGAAGCTTCTAAGGCCAAAAAGATTGCCGAGATAGCTTCTCTGAAGAGGCAGCTGGCGTCGACTCTGGCGTTGCATGAGGGAAACGTGAAGAAAGCTTAAAAGGCGGGAAAGCGCGATCTAGCTGTCAAATTCCAGGAAAGGATCATCAAAGCGGAAGAAAAGATCAGAGAGCTGAGCGGTGATGGTAAGGAAAACATGGTTGATCTTGCACAGATAGATGGTAATCTCCAGCTGATCCAAATCCTTAAAGGTGACGAGCCGCCGTCCTTGGATGCTGAGGTGGAAAGACTCAACGAGTGGAGAGCCAAACTCGTGGGGCTGATGATGATTTCGAGAGAATTGCCACCGACCTTAGGGACGAGCTGAAGATTTCCCCTATATCATCCGAATCTGTGAATGACCTCATTGGCAACGAACCGGTGGAAAGTGCAGCGACAAATGTTGGCGTTTACGACTTCTCGGTTTGGAATGTGGGTACTCCCGGTGTTACCGATATGGCTATGGAGAAAGCCACCGAGCTTGCCACAAAGAGTACCGAAATCAGTTTGGAGAATGCTGCAGAGCTATCCTCAGAGAAAGCTGCCGAGCCTGCTTCAAAGAAGATTGCAGAGCCACTCGTTAAGGAGACCGCTCAAGAGACCGCATAGTAGAGGTAGGGGAAATCGTAAACGCCAACATTTGCTTATGATTTTATTCCATTTTATCTCTATGTTCGAATTAGTTGCGTATTATCTTGGCATGAATCACTTAAAACACTCTATCAAAACGAACATAGCAAATGAGTTCAACAAAAGTGGATAAAGCCATCCAGACACCATATTCGAACATAGAGATAAAAGGGAACAAATCATAAGCCAAGAAGGGGTCGCACAATTTCGGGGTCTGCAATTTGTGCGACCCCTTCTTTGCTTATGATTTGATTCCGTTTTATCTCTATGTTCGAATATGGTGCCTGGATGGCTTTATCCACTTTTGTTGAACTCATTTGCTATGTTCGTTTTAATATAGAATGTTTTAAGTGATTCATGCCAAGATAATAAGCAACTAATGCTAGTTAAATGCTAGAAATTGGGGTATTGGAAGCGTTTAGCTGCCGAGTTTAGACAAAACATGTTTAGGTATCTCGTACTAGACGTATATCGTCTAGTACTATGTTTTTTAGATGTCGTAACCAGCAATTGGTTACTAGATCTAGATGAAACATATTAGTTATTTCACACTATCGATATACGTTTTTGACGTGACCAGCTATTGGTGACTAGGTTTAGATGAAACATATTTAGTTATCTCACACTAACGATATACGTTTAGTGTTTGTTTCTTGAGATAACGTGACCATCGATATGTTGCTGGGTTAAGACGAAACATACTTAATTTCTCACACTAACGATATACGTTTAATGTTATGTTTCTGAGATGTCGCGACCAGTGTTCTGCTGCTGGGTTTAGATGTGTTCATCGGTTTACGCATATGTTTTCCATCAACATATACGCTCTGACAGTAGATATATCGCATTTTAAATCCGTAAAGGATGTAATAGTTAAGATCCGTAAAGTATGTATTAGTTCGTTGTTGTGGCCAGCAACAACAAGAGTGAAGATTCGAGGTCTCTTTTGATAAGACTTAAGTAATCCATAAAAGATGTGATGTTAAGAAATTGAAATCACCGTTTTGATTTGACGTCGAGTTTGTAACAAAGGTGAGAGTATACGAGTATACGTACCTACTCCGCCCCTTTTTAGGGAGGAGACAGCTGAACCCATCCGAAAATGAGCTGCCTAAATAGTCTTTGCATGGATCAAGCCGTCCCGTAGTTCATGTGAGGTTTCTTAGTGATAATACTTCTTTAAGTGCATTGCGTTCCAAGATCTTGGTACTGGAATATCAGATACGTTGGCGAGTTCGTACACTCTCGGCGGACTACCTTGGTGACTTTGTAAGGTCCTTTCTAGCTTGCTCCTAGTTTGCCAGCGTTTCTTTCTGCTGTGTTCTGGGAAACTTTACGGAGAACCAAATCCCCTTCGTTGAATTTACAGCTCCGGACATTGGAGTTGTAGTATTTAGTCGTCGCCTACTGGTAGTTCTGAATCCGGATCAGCGCTTGGTCTCGCCGTTAATTTATCAAGTCCAATTCGTCGATCAACATAAGGTGATTCAATCCTTCCTGTCCTGAAAGAAGTCTGCGGCGAACTCCAGGAAATTCTACTGATGGTGGAATGACGCACTCTGTCCCATAGATAAGAGCGAACATTGTTTCTCCGGTAGCTCACCGCGGAGTCGTCCGATGGGACCATAAGACTCCTTTAAGTTCATCGGCCCAACGTCCCTTTTTGCGTCGAGGCATTTCTTGAGGCCATCAAGGATAGTCTTGTTTGCTGTTTCGGCCTGGTCGTTCCCTTGCGGATAAAGTGGTGTGGACTTGCTAAGCCTGATCTTCCACTTTTCGCAGAAAGTTTCAAATCTTGTTGAAATAAACTGCGAACAATTATCAGTGATAATTTCGTATGGAATTCCATGTCGGCATATGTGGGAGTGTAAATCCACGCCAATTAAATTTGTTACGTCTTTTAGAGAGATCTGAAACTTCTGAGTAAAAACCACCCAAAAAACACAAACAGAGATCTAAAGATGGTACTTTATTAAGCTGCTTAGAAAGCTTTTTTTCTATGAGAGCGGAAGTACAGAGTGTTTTTAGGTCAAATTCCGGATCTCCTTCCCAAGAGATGTACATATCTATTTATACAAGTTCAAGTCGGCCAAATCAATATCTAAAGAGATAAGAAAGATTTCCTAATTCCTCGGGATTTCCTTTTAGCGAAGTCGGCTTACAACCATGGGCTTTGTCTTCATGCGCTTTGACTTCGTCATATCTCCATGTGGGCTTGAACTTGTTACTTTGTCATCACGGATTATAGCATTTGGGCTTGTCATCTCGGCCCATATGCTCACTTGCTCAGCTCGGCCCATCTTTCTGTCTTCGAGCTCTGTATTGTTCTTGAACGAAGAGCTCGACCTTGTTTTGAATGATGAACTCGGCCTATCTCTTCATGGCGAGCTCGGGCTCATTGAACGAGTCAGTTCATAGCTAATGAGCTCGGCCATCTTTGCGACGAGCTCGGGCTCATTGAACTCGTCACTTCGTAGCTAATGAGCTCGGCCAGGTGGATATGTCTCCACAATAATTGATGTAACTTTCTGTCCATTGATCCAAATGACTTGAGCTTTCTTTCGGATGAAAGCTTACTCAATTATCTATCTTCTATTCAAATTTCATCTCGATCCAATGGATTTAAGGCATCTTGCCGAGCTCATCTCTTCAGCTCGGCAGACACGAGCTCATCCCTGCAGCGCGGCATATCTTCAGTAAATCGGGCGTATCCTGCCAACCGCAACTCCAAATGATACGATTCTAACTTCATTGGAAATCTAACTCAAAGATCTTGTTCTTCACTAATTTTCATTCGATTCCGAGCTG
The DNA here is from genome assembly GCA_900406555.1 of Pseudoturritis turrita. Classification (NCBI taxonomy): domain Eukaryota; kingdom Viridiplantae; phylum Streptophyta; class Magnoliopsida; order Brassicales; family Brassicaceae; genus Pseudoturritis; species Pseudoturritis turrita. Next base: position 709 of record OVBL01000778.1, on the reverse strand, counting down.
ATATGAATCTCCAACTCGGTTTCTACCGAGCTCATATATTGCCGAGCTCGTTTTTGGGAACAATGCCGAGCTTACCTCATGTTTTTGTAGAGCTCATATAGTTTGCTGAGTTCACATGTTGCCGAACTCACTTCATGGTTTTACCGAACTCATGTGACTGTTGCCAACCGAGCTCGCGATTACGTTTACTGAGCTCAAGATCGCATTTGCCGATCTTACGTGCATCCTGAGCTCGAGTGTCATGAATTGGCGTTTAGACCAAGTTTGTCTATTCAACTCGGGCTTACGCTTTGTGTAGCTCGGAAATTCTGTGTACTTGGCCAAATTTTCATTTGTCTTACCATGGTAGTCGATTCCATCTGGTTTCTCGCCAAACTGACTTGTTTTGCCATTGTTTTTCGAGTCCATCTCGCACCATCTTCGATCATCTCGGGTTCTTTTGTATGGCAAACTTCAGCTCGGCGATCTTTGCGCTTAGTGAAATTTTGATCTCCTCAGGAAGTGTAACCATTTCTTGCCGATTCCCGAGGTGTGATGATGTCATGATCTGCTTAAATGCCTATATATACTCGACTTTGTTTCATCTCTCTCATAACTTCGCTTCTTCAAGAAAAAGGTATATTCTTTTTCTCTCTTCTCTCTCCTCTTTGTTTTTAGATTTCTCTTATTTTTTCCGCCGCGCCGCCGATTTCTCTTGAGTTTTCCAACC
>OVBL01000777.1:0-15394 GCA_900406555.1 Pseudoturritis turrita | reverse complement strand
GCATGGAAATCAACCTCTCCGAGGTAACATCAACTCCGAGGCCGCTGACGGGATTTTCAGGAGAAACAACAATGACCCTTGGAAAAATCAAGCTGCCTGTTCTCGCCGGTGGAGTAACAAAGATAGTGGAGTTTTCAGTAGCCTACCACCCTGCCATATACAACGTCATCATGGGAACTCCCTAGATAAACTCTATGCGGGCAGTTCCATCAACATACCACCTCTGCATAAATTTTTTGACGCCGAGCGGAATCAAAACCATCCGAGGAAACCAGAACGAATCCCGAATTTGTTTTCTGGCCGAGCATAAGCTTCGAAATCCGGTGATCGAGTCGAGCGTAAAAGCCAAACGAAGAAGAGATAAAAATCGGGAGGAAGCGAAGGACCTGGCTAAGCTGTTATAGCAATTACAGATCGCGGAGTCGCAAGAGGAAAAACAAGAACACAACGTGCGACCTCGTGGTGTCAGTTTTCATAGATGACAAACATCCGAGTGGCGTGTTGAGATTGGAGCCGAGCTAGAAGACTGTCTTAAAAAACAACTAATCTCTTTCTTAAAAAAGAACGTGCACACATTCGCCTGGGAAGCCGAAGAACTGAACGTGGACCCACTTTCAAACCGAAAAAAAAGGAGAACCCGAAAGAGCAAAGGCGGTAATGAAGAAGTAGAGCGATTGCTGAAAGTTGGGTCAATCATTGAGGTAAAATATCCGGATTGGCTCGCAAATCATGTAGTAGTCAAGAAGAAGAATGGAAAGTGGAGAGTATGTGTCAATTTCACCAACCTAAACAAAGCATGTCCAAAGAACAGTTTCCCTTTGCCGCACATAGACCGATTGATCGAGGCAACGACAGGAAACAAATTACTATCGTTCATGGATGATTTCTCAGATACAACCAGATCTTGATGAATCCCGAGGACAAGGAAAAGATGGCATTCATAACAGATCGCAGAACAACTGCTACAAAGTGATGCCATTTGGCCTCAAGAACGCTGGATCAACTTATCAATGATTGGTAAACAAGATGTTCTCACGACAGCTCGGAATAACGATGGAGGTATACATCGATGACATGTTGGTAAAATCTCTCGAGGAGAAGGATCACATCACCCACCTAAGGGAATGCTTTGAACAACTAAATACACACAACATGAAGCTCAATCCAACGAAGTGCCGGTTCGCAGTGAAGTCTGGTGAATTCTTTGGTTACCTAGTCACCCATCGAGGCATAGAAGCAAACTCGAAGAAAATTGACGCTCTTATACAAATGACTTCGCCGAGGACTAAGCGAGAAGTTCAACGACTGACAGGACGCATCACGGCACTGAACCGTTTTATTTCTTGATCCACCGACAAATGTCTACCATTTTATGACACCCTAAGAGGAAACAAAAAGTTCGACTGGACGGACAGAGTGAGGAAACCTTCAACAACTGAAAAATTACCTGGCCAGTCCTCTGGTTCTCGCCAAACCCGTGAAGGAGAACCCTTGTATTTATACAACGCGATCTCCTCCACTACAGTCAGTGAGTGCTCATCAGGGATGAACGAGGCGAGCAAAAACCAATCTTCTACATCAGCCAAACTTTGACAGATGTTGAAATACGATATCCCTAGATCAAGAAGTTAGCCCTCGCCGTCATTATGTCTGCTCGGAAACTAAGGCCGTACTTTCAATCGCATTCTACCGTGGTTTTGAAGACCTTCCCTCTTCGAGCCAATCTGGGAGGCTCGAAAAATGGGCAATTGAGTTAAGCGAGTACGAATTGAGTACCGGAACAGAAGTTGCACGAAATCCCAAGTTCTAGCAGATTTTTTGGTTGAACTACCTTCCAAAGAGAGAGACGGCGAGGTATCAGACACTGTTTGGATACTCCATGTTGATGGCTCGTCCTCAAGACAAGGATTCGGTGTAGGTATTCGCTTGACATCCCCGAGTGGTGAAATTATAGAACAGTCGTTTCGCCTGGGCTTCCGCGCATCCAACAATGAAGCAGAGTACGAAGCTCTTCTTGCCGGTCTAAAACTTGCCCACGGGATCAAAATTCAGAGTATCCACGCATACTGTGATTCCCAGCTAGTCGAAAACCAGTTCAATGGGAGTACATTGCAAGGGAGCGAATGGAGGCTTATCTGCAAGTGGTGCAAGATCTGGTAAGGAAATTCAAACAGCCCTGACATCAACATCCGACCCGGATCTGCAGAGAATCATTCCAATTGAGTTCATCAAGATTGACGGTGCCGGCTGGACATGTCTAAAAGTTACCTCGGCGTCCTCTTGTTGTTCAACTCCGACGGTATTCTGTTCCCGAACCATTTCGAGCTCCTTTTTCTTCTGAGCCTGCTTATCACGAATTGTCATTCGCTTGCCCATAATTTCAACGATATGCAGACGGGGCACCGGAGAAGATTCTGAGCTCGTGGATACGTTAACACCGGCAAAGCGAGCCCGTACTTTCTCTACACGTGCCAAGGAAAAATAATTTTCCCAATGAGTCCTTCCACCAGTGAGTGTGTCTCTGAGAATATAAGTGTCCTCGAGAAAAGTAGGGAGCAAGTGATTAACTGCAAAAACAGAGAAAATATATAGAGAATTAAAAACTTGGAAAGGCAAAATAAATCCTGAGGAATCTAAAGACAGCTACTGATGGATCCCCAGCCAGTCTTGACTTTTCCGAGGCAATCCCCGGCAATCGCTGCGTTAGTTATTGGAACGTAGAAGAAATGGCTCGCCCAGTCATGGGCTTTGCTCTTGAACCCTTGAATGATCTTACATCGCCTTAGGCGAGATATAGTACGATCGAGAATTCGGTCTGTGATGAACGCTGTCTTCTCTTGATCGTCTGGGTTCATTAGGATTTGGTTGTATCCGGAGAAAGCGTCCATAAATGAAAGGAGTTTGTTGCCTGCTGTTGCTTCCACCAATCGATCAATATGTGGTAGTGGAAAGCTGTCTTTTGGGCAGGCTTTGTTCAGGTCGGTGAAGTCCACGCATACACGCCACTTCCCATTTTCTTCTTAACCGCCACAGGGTTAGCAAGCCAGTCTGGATACTTTGCTTCGACTATTGATCAACTCGTAGTAATTTTCCACCTCGTCGTTCACTGCTGTGCCCTGTCCGGGCCAAGTTTTCGCATTTTCTGTTTGACTGGTTTAAAGGTTGGATCCACGTGTAGCTCGTGGCAAGTCACGTCGATGTTGATGCCGGGCATGTATTCTGCTTCCCAAGCGAAGGTGTTTACGTTCTTCCGAAGGAAAAAATCAGCTCTCCCCTTATCGGATCTTTCAGCTCGGCTCCTATTTCAACACAGCGTTCCGGGTGACTGTCATCGATGTTCACCGAAATGACGGGGTCGCAAGTTGGTTTACTTTTCCTCTCACGATCCTCCGTGATCTGTAATTTATAAGAGTTTTGCCAACTCCTTTTCGGGCTCTCTGTCGGTCTTCATCTTCTTTCTTTGGTGGTGGTTTTTGTGACGGGGTTCCTGAGTTTATGCTCGGCTAGGAAACAAATGAGGGACTCTTTTTGGTTTCCCCAAATTATTTTGACTCCCCCAGGGGTCGGAAATTTGATGCAGAGATGATAGGTCGACGGTACAGCTCGCATCGAGTTTATCCAGGGTGTTTCCATGATCACATTGTAGATCGCAGGATGATCTGCAACCGAAAACTCCACTATCTTGGTTACCTGTTCGGCTCGGACAGGAAGTTTAATTGTTCCGAGGGTCATGGTCGTTTCACCCGAGAATCCAGTTAGAGGCTTCGGCGCGGCTGTGATGTTGGCTAGGTCTATGTTCATCCTTCTGAGAGTTTCCCGGAAGATCACATCTACGGAGCTTCCTGTATCAATCAGAATCGCATGACGTCACAGTCATCTACGATCAATTCTATCACGAGGGGGTCATTATGTGGTCGGTCGATGCCAGTGGTTTCCCTTTCTTCGAACGAGATAACATCGTTGTGAAGTTTGGAAGGTGCTGACCAGTTGACACTTGCATCGGCTAGCCACTGGAAAACTTTGATAGAGGACACCGTGACCGAACAATATTGTGATCCACCCATTATCATATTTATTCTTCTTCGCGAACCTGACGTCGCCTCGTCATCTCGTCTTCCTCGCTTGGGGTATCATCATTTTTATTTGTCTGGTTCGGCTATCCTTTTCATATCTTGCTCGAAGTCCTTCAGGCTGACTGCGTTACCGAGCTCTCCGGCCACTAGCTTCGCCGCAAGCTTCATTCCCAAGGTTCGGCAGTTCAGTTGAATGACCGTGCATGTGATGATACTCGCAGTAAGCTTTTTCATCGTACGAACTTTGACTTCGTATCCAGGTGTTCCATGGTGTTTTTCCTCGGCCTGTTCCCACCTAGTAGTTGTGGGCTCCTCCGAAATTGGGTTTCTCGTGGTGTACATATCCGTTTCCTTGAATACTCTTCTTATGAGGCGGTTGGTTCGGAGTTTTGAAAAGGACGGTTCGTCGCTTTGGCGACTCCATATTTTTGAGACAAAACTTTCATCTCTTCTTCGTTGACTATGAAATCCGAGGCTCGGGTGCAGTTGCATCCTGATTGATAGTGGTGTGTTAAGAGCAATCTCTTTTCCAAATTCGGATTCGTACCACAGAGCCCTCTTTAAAGCAAGCACCGCGCCCTTGTCACTTACATCTTCTACTTTTGACATCACTGCTTTGAATCTTCCTATAAAAGCTTCGTAATGTCTCCGTAGGCCCGTGAGTCAATGTCCATAGGTCGGCATCTGAGGCTCCTCGATCCATAAACATGGAGTAATGCTTTAGGAAGACGGCAGACAGCTGCTGGAAATCATCAATGGAGTTCCGCTCTAATCTTGAAAACCACTGGAGGGCTGCACCCTTAAGATGCTCCACAAATACGAGGCAGAAACCGGCATCTCTCTCCTTTTCTCTAAAATTGGCTCGGCCCATTGCTATGATAAAAGCCGTTATATGTTCATTTGGGTCGGTTGTTCCTTCGTAGACTGGGACTTTGATCTTTCCTGGGTCAGAGATTCTTGCCTCAGTAATTCGGGCTCTGAACAGTGTATTGTGTGCTTCCTCCAGTATGTGGTCAATCTCCGGGACTTTACTGGTTGCCTTATGCACCTGGGATCGGACGGCTTTCATCTCAGCAGTGGCTCAAATTAAGGAGGCTCGGATTTCATCCAACTCTTCTCTCTGGGCTCGGCTCGTTGTTCTTGGCTCGTCAGTGTATTGTGCCTATCGTACCCACAAGAGATTTTCTTCCTCTTCAGCTAAGCTCCTGGCTCAGTTCAGATTGATGTCGCCTTCGCTGGCTCGGGCTTCCGTCAGTGTTGGTGTAAACCCTTCATCAGCGGGATTCACCATATTGTGATCTCCTTCCACGTGCCCCTCTTCGTCAAGGAAGATTGTTGCAGCCGAACCATTGTTGATGCGTTGGTCACGCCCTGCACTGGCTTCTCTTGCTCTGCGAACCAGTCGAGGTGGCTCGGTGATACTTGATCTGGTTGCCGCGGGTGTTCGTTCGTTGATGGGATATGGTGGCGGCAATCCTCCCAACGTCCTTGGTACGTCACGTGGTGTTGAAAAATCCAGGGATGTTGGGTTTAAACCGAGCCGTCTGGTTATCTCGCTAACAGGTGGGTTCGTAGCTGAACCAATTCCTCCGGATCGAATGTTTCTGGCTCGGCTCTCCGTTGCCAGTGTCTCAATTCTCTCTGTCAGCGAGCTATTCAGCTTTTCCTGTTCCTCGGCCTTCTTCAGCAACGTGGTCATCAAATTTCTCAACTCTGTCAGCGTTTCGGACGCTCCTTCCGTATTTGCTGGCGGCGGGTTGCTCCTTGTTCCAGGAAGATCGATGCCAGTGTTGCTTGCGTCATCGCTGATTCGGTCTCCGTCAGTAGTCATCGCTTCAGATCTCGTCTTCGGTGGTTCCTAGGTGTCAGAAAGTTTGAGAGATTCCCCACAGACGGCGCCAAATTGTGGGAGTCGAAACTCGCACAACCAAAAACTTGTAAAGAGATTTAGGGATTCGACAAACTTCTATGTAAAGAAACCAAGAACAGAGATCCAAAGATGGAGATTTTACTCAAGCTGCTTTGAAAGCTGTTTGTAAAGTCATAAGTGTTTTGCTAGGTCAATTTTCGGATCCCCTTTTCAAAGAGGTACATTGTCTATTTATACACAAATAAGTCGGCTAGGTTTCTTCCTAAACGATTAAGAAAAACTTCCTTAATCTTCGGGATTTCCTTTCTCTGGTTTTCGTGGGCTTCTTTCTTTGCCTCGTCGCCTCGGCCCACCAATGTTTTGTGACTCGTTGTCTCATTCTACCTAAGATGTTGGGCTTGTTATTTTGATGGGTCATCGATGGACTGGCTCGTCACCCATTCCTCCTCGATGCCGAACCAAGTGTTGGCTCGTCCCTTACTTCTCTTTGCTGCCGAGGCGAGGGTTTTGGTTCGCCAACGTGTTGGCTCATCACCGTTTTGCTGGTTTGCCAACAGGTTGGCTTGTCACCAAGTGCTTGGCTCGTCATCACCTTCTCTTCATGCCTAGCCAAACGTTGGCTCGTCACCTAGCCAAACGTTGGCTCGTCACCTAGCCAAACATTGGCTCGCCACTGCTTCTTCCTGCTGCTGAGCTAAGATGTTGGCTCGTCACTGCTTCTTCCTGCCACCTAGCCAAGATTTGGCTCGTCACCATTTCTTCCTGTTACCTAGCCAAGATGTTGGCTCGTCACTGCTTCTTCCTGCTACCTAGCCAAGATGTTGGCTCGTCACTGCTTCTTCCTGCTACCTAGCCAAGATGTTGGCTCGTCACTGCTTCTTCCTGCTACCGAGCCAAGATGTTGGCTCGTCACCATTTCTCCCTGCTGCCGAGCCAAGTTTGGCTCGTCGCTTACTTTCCTTTGTCGCCGAGCCAAGTTTGGCTCATCTTCTCCTTCCCTTGTTGCCGAGCCAAGTTTGGCTCGTCTTCTAATGTTTGGCTCGTTGCCTAGGCTTTTTATCCATACTTTAGTATTTTCAGCAGTTGATCTTGACGGGGTGAAAACTGACCCCAACAACTGTTCGACTGATTGTCCTTCAGAAAGAGCTCGAGCTCTCTCCACTCGTCGAAGGTTGAACTCTCTGGACCAGTTACACTTGCGCGCTGAAAGCGCTTCGTGAACCTCAGACAGATCGGGAGGCAGTGAAAGACGAAGATGATGAACTGCAAAACAAAGATATTTATGTGTGGGAGTGTAAATCCACGCCAATTGAATTTGTTACGTTTTTTAGAGAGATCCAAAACTTCTGAGTAAAAACCACCAGAAAGACAAACAGAGATCCAAAGTTGGTATTTTATTAAGCTGCTTAAAAAGCTTTTTTGTATGAGAGCAAAAGTACAGAGTTTTGCTAGGTAAATTGCGGATCCCCTTTTCAGAGGGTTTACATGAGTATATATATAAGTTTACGTCGGCTAAGTTAATGTCTAAAGAGATGAGGAAGATTTTCTAATTCCTCGGGATTTCCTTCTAGCAAAACCTATCATCGTCATGGGCTTCGATTCATGGGCTGTCTTTGTCATCTCTTTTGTGGGCTTGAATTCGTGGGCTCGTTGTCTCGGCCCAATCTCTAACCATGGTTCACGGCTCAGGTGACACCATGGTTCGCGGCTCGGGTGACACCATGGTTCACAGCTCGGGCGATGCCATGTTTCACGGCTCGGGTGACACCATGGTTCACCGCTCAGGTGACACCATGGTTCAAGGCTCGGGTGATGCCATGGTTCACGGCTCGGGTGATGCCATGGTTCACGGCTCGGGTGACACCATGGTTCACGGCTCGGGTGACACCATGGTTCACGGCTCGGGTGACACCATGGTTCACGGCTCGGGTGACACCATGGTTCACGGCTCGGGTGACGTACTATGGGTCGTGACCTCCGATCTATCTGTCGTGTCATGGATCGGGGTACACGACCCAGCTTCTTCACCGTGGGTCGTGACCCCGATCCGTCTATCGTGCCATGGATCGAGGTACACGACCCAGTTTCTTCACCGTGGGTCGTGACCCCCGATCCGTCTGTGGTGCCATGGATCGGGGCACACGACCTAGTTTCTTCACCGTGGGTCGTGACCCCCGATCCGTCTGTCGTCCCATGGATCGGGGTACATGACCTAGCTTGCCTTGTCACGGTTCGGGGTACCCGATCCAACTACTTCAATCACGGTTCGGGGTACCTGATCCAACTTGTCTTGTCACGGTTAGGGATCCCGATCCAACTCTTCTTCACAGTTAGGGATCCCGATCCACCTCCTTGTCACGGTTAGGGATCCCGATCCAACTCCTCTTCACAGTTAGGGATCCCGATCCACCTCCTTGTCACGGTTAGGGGTCCCGATCCAACTCTTCAATCACGGTTCGGGGTATCTGATCCAACTTTTCTTGTCACGGTTAGGGATCCCGATCCAACTCCTCTTCACAATTAGGGATCCCGATCCACCTCCTTGTCACGGTTAGGGATCCCGATCCAACTCTTCAATCACGGTTCGGGGTACCTGATCCAACTTGTCTTGTCATGGTTCGGGACCCTGATCCAACTCTTCACGGTTAGGGATCCCGATCCAACTCTCTCTTCACAGTTAGGGATCCCGATCCAACTCCTTGTCATGGTTAGGGATCCCGATCCAACTCTCCCTTCACAGTTAGGGATCCCGCTGCTAGTACTTTTTCATACTTAGCCATTTTCCAATTGTTGATCTTCAAGAGGTGGAATCTGACCCTAACAGTTAGCCCCCCAGCTTGGCAGTATCAGTAATGTTAGTGCCGAGCTGTAAGTGGTGGAGTGAGATCAACGATTCTCGTGGTCGTCCCGAACTGTCTTTTTTTATGACGATCCCGAACCATGATCCATGGATAGCCCCGAATCATTTCTTTGTAGCATTGCTGATTCAGTTCGGGTATAACTTCCTATGCAAACTCAGTTCGGGGTTCTGTTGCCTTGATACCTTTATCGGGGAGTGCAAGCGTTTTTGTTGGTTCCCGAGGCAATTGACGTCACCACTTGCCTATATAAATCGCGATACTTCTCATTTGTTCTCCACTTCATTTCTCCGAAAATTTCTTCAAAGCAGGTAACCGCTCTCTTCTTTCTCTCTCTAAAATTTTTTGCTTAAGTTATTTTTGAGTTGAAACTCCGCTGTTCCTCCTTCGCCGCTGATCCGCTTGAATTTCCCGATCCATCTTCAACTGGCTCCGCCGTCGTCTTCAAGTTTTCTGGCAGTTTGATTTGAAGATTTTGATCGACTCATTATTCTTAAAAGATCTTCAACTTGTTCTTCAATTTTTTTAAGGCTCCGATCTATTTTGATAAGCTGCTGAGAACCCCGATCTGTCTTCTGAATCTTCAAAACTCTAGACTTTCTTTCGCGAGCTATTATATCTTCTAAGGACCCCGATCTGTCTTCAAAAATTATGTCTCAGTCGCCTATTTCTGCATCTCCCGATCCGTATACCCGCTTGTTTGGAGTTTCAGGACAGTCTTCGCTTCCCGAACCATCTTTCTCCCCTGATCCGTTTCTCGCCCAAAGCTGTAGTAGGGTAGATTCTTCTAGTGCCCGTGTTTCAGAGGATCTGGATGATCCAAGTGATTCGGGGGTAGGATCCTCTCTCCTTGGCAGAAAAATGGTGCTTTCTGAATCCTCTGGAGTTGGCGACAATTCCGGGGATCCTTTGCGATTTGAAGTGGCTCAACTCCACGATTCTCCATTTGACGAGGCGGCGAACCCTTTTACTGATGTGACGGATCCCGATCTGCCAAAAATTGAACCAGAGGATTGGTTCTTTGAACCAGTTGTGGCCAGACAGGAATTAAAGCGTTTGATGGATCTTAACTGTCAAACCCCAAGGAAGAAGAAAACCAAGAAGCGACCTGATCCTCCTGGTTCAACCCTTTCAACCATGGATTCGTTATCAGCCCTTAGGCACAGGTTCGGCATTTCGGAGGAAGCCGAGTTTATTCTTCCTTCTCCATCAGACCGAGCCAGTAATCCCCCTCCTAACCATTTCACTCTTTACGAAAGCTTCTTCTATCGCTGCCTATTGTGGTTCCCGATCCCTGAAGTCATCCTATAGTTTATCTGGAAGTACAACTTGGCTATTTCTCAAATCAACGTTCGAGGAATCAGGCATATGGTTGGTATTCTGGTTAGGAGTTATGAGTGTGATGTAGAAGTTGGCGTCGAACATCTGACACACTTGCTGGAGTTCAGGCGTCGTAATAAGAGGGAGCTGAAATATTATGTGTCGGACAAAGCCAGGAGAAATATTATAAGGGGTTTCCCGTCGAAAGACGATAATTGGGAAGACTATTTCTTTTTCATCCCTATCTCCGAAGCGTCGGTGGGTCGGCGGTGCCTCCAGTTTATCAAGCCTGAATGGGGAGAAATTGGTAGCCGATCCGTTGCTCGACTTGGGCCACGGCTCGGGTTTCCATTACTTAGCAATTTTTTCCTTTTTAGGGTTTTTCTAACCTTGCATAAATACTTTTGTTTTTTGCAGTGCATCATCTTCGTCTTTCACTGCCTCCCGATCTGTCTGAGGTTCACGAAGCGCTTTCTGCTCGCAAGTGCAACTGGTCCAGAGACTTCAACCTTCGACGAGTGGAGAGAGCTCGAGCCCTTTCTGAAGGACAATCGGTTGAACAATCATCTTCTTCTCATTCTTCGAGAGATACCATGGGAAGACCTACTTTCAGAGACCGAGCTGCTGCGAAAGCCAAGGCAGAGGCAGAGGCTCAGGAGAGAGCGAAGCAGGCCAAGGAGTTAAATCAATCTCGTCCCCCGAACCCTCAATCTGCCCCTGCCATTGTCTCTGAACCAACTTCTGCTGATAATCCTCGCGAACCGGCTCCTACAGGGGTCATCCTAGGGCTTCGTCCAGCCGACTCTCAAATTATACAGCATAAAGACAAAGGCAAAGGGAAGGCCAAGGAGAAGAAAACTACGAGCAAAAAATGCCAATCAATAGATGACAAGGGAGGGGCCCCGAAGCGACTACGTTGTACTGAGTCGTCTCGAGCTATCCCCGAAGCAATCCCTCTTCCTACTGCTCCAATAAACGCTGAAGGTGCTTATAGTGATGCCTCAGCGTCCGCGGCCATCTTCTCAAAGATCACCTGTCCGGGTGATCGTTTTCCGCCATCCGACACTCTGCTTAGGGACAAGGCCTACAGCGAGATGTCGCTTCGGGGTGTCAAGGTATGCGGTGTCTATTTGTTTCGTTTTCGTTACCCGATCCATTTGAGCCTATTTAATAGTATTTTTCTGTCGTCGTGCAGTTCATATCCCATCTTAACAGGATGGTAATGGGATATGAATCTGATGCCCGTAAGGATCGCGAGAAGGTCGAGGATGCTAGGCGGAAAGCCATTGAGCTGGACGGGAAGCTTAAGGAAGCCGAGGCAACGCAGGCTGCTGAACAAGAAAGAGTTGTCAAGAGGATCAAAGTCCTTGAAGCTGACGCGAAAGGGTGCAGGAAGCATATCAAAGAAGCCGACGAGCGGATCATGCGGCTGGAGTCAGGCAAAGCGAGGCAGGATGCTCATATAGCTAGCCTGACAAGGCATCTAGAAGCTGCGAATGAGCTTCTTGAGAGTAAGGTCGAGCAAGCTGTTATAGAAGCCAAACGCGAGACCATGATGATGCTCGAAGGCAAAGTTTCCCAAGCTGAAAAGCTTCTTGGCCAGATTGATGGTGAGCCAAAGGAAAACATGCTTGACCTTGCCCAGATTGAAGGCAATCTCCAATTCATTGGGCTGCTCCAAAGCGACGAACCGCCATATCTTGATGCCGAGGCAAAGAGTTTAGCTGAGCAAAAAGAGGACTTTATGGGATTTCATGAGGCGTTTGCCCAGCTCGTGGCGGAAATGAGAGGAACCCTGCGACTGTCTCCAATTCAATCTGACATTCTGAAGGAGCTCAATGACGGTGAGCCCATCGAGACTGCTGCTGCAAACGTCGGGATCCAAGATTTTTCCAGTTCTAACAAGGGAACGCCCGGTCTGGCTGATCTTAGTCCGGTGGAGATCACTAAGGAGACAGTCCTCGAACCCATTTCTGTGAAAGCTCTCGATGTTGCCCTAGAGAAAAAGGTTGCAGAGTTTGCTGAGGCGTTGCTTGTGGAGGACAAAGCCCCCGAAGGTGAAGTAGCTGAGCAGATGGTGGAGTCGGAGCAGAAGGCAGTCATGACTCCCGAGATAGTGGAGGATTACGATCCTCTTTTCTTTGTCTAATTTTACAACTCTTTTTCATTTTTTGTTAACGCCTGGACGGCTTTATCCAAGTAGTTGTGAACTTAATTTCTTCTTTTATCACCCGGTTTATAAGAGAGCCTTGTGTTTTGATAAATATGTTTGCAAGGAAATATTAAGTATGTTCCTTCCGTTTGATGACAAGTCCGAATGCTTTGCTTGATAAGAAGTAACTGTTTCAAATGAATGGTTCTAGGTATGAGTTTGTATAGTCATTATGTTTGAGATGAACAACTCGGCTTACAGATATGTTGCCAGAAACTTCCTTGCTCCGAAATTGATCATAAGTTTGCATGTTTTAGCTCTCGAACATTTTGGTTTACGGATACATTACCATAAATGTATTCGCTCCGACAATGATCATATGCTTGTATTGTTTGGATGAACATTTCGGTTTACAGATATGTTACTGTAAACATATCCGCTCCGATAATGAACAAAGTATTTGTATAGCGCGCTTTTAATCCTGAGACGGATGTGATAGTTTTAGATCTGAGATGGATGCGAAAGTTCACTATTGTGGCCAACAATAGTGAAGGTGTAGCGAGATGCTCGTAGTCTGTTTTGTTAAAGACTTAGTGATCTTTATGGGTAAAAATTGTCTGTGAAAGCAAAGCTTTGATAGATTGTAGAGTCTGCTTACAAAGATGGGAGTATACGAGTATGCGTATACGTGCCCACTCCCCCCCTTTCGAAAAGAGGGGGGCAACTGAACCCGTTCGAAGACGAGCTGCCTACGTACCCTTTGCAGGGATCAAGTCGCCCCGTAGTTCATGTAAAGTAGCTTAGTGATAATACTTTTTGAGATGCAGTGCGTTCCATGATCTCGGTACTGGAACATCTGTCATGTTAGCAAGTTTGTAAACTCCAGGTTTGACTACTTCGGTGATCTTGTAGGGTCCTTCCCAATTTGCTCCTAGTTTGCTGGCATTTGGTTCTGCTGTGTTCTGAAAAACCTTCCGCAAAACTAAATTTCCTTTGTAGAATCTTCGTTCTCGAATGTTGGAATTGTAGTATTTCGCGGCCGCGTTTTGATAGTTCTGGATCCTGATCAAGGCTTGGTCTCTTCTTTCGTTGATCAAGTCCAGTTCGTCAAGTATCAATAGGTGATTGAGCCCTTTTTGTTCGGGTAATCGCCTCCGTCGAATCCCTGGGAAATGTATCTCTGGGGGGATGACACACTCAGTTCCGTATACGAGGGCGAATGGGGTTTCTCCCGTTGCGCGTCGTGGGGGGTGTGCGGTGAGACCAAAGTACTCCCTCCAGTTCTTCAGCCCAACGTCCCTTTTTCTCATCAAGGCGCTTCTTCAGGCCGTCAAGGATTATTTTGTTGATTGCTTCGGCCTGTCCATTCCCTTGTGGGTATCTTGGAGTAGACTTGCTGAGTCTGATTTTCCATTTTCTCGTAGAAACCTTCGAAATGATTAGAGATGAACTGCGAGCCATTATCTATCACGATCTCGTATGGTACTCCATGTCGGCATATGATATTTTTCCAGACAAAGGCCTCCACTTGTGCATCTTTAATGTTGGCATAGGAGTCGGCTTCGACCCATTTTGAGAAATAGTCTGTCAAAACCAGAAGAAAACGTTTCTATTTTGATGGATGCAGTGGCCCGACGATGTCCATAGACCATCGCATGAATGGATACGGCGACAAGATTGAAGAAAGAACTTTTGTTGGCTGATGAATCATCGGCGCATGGCGTTGGCATTTTTCGCATTTGGCTGAAAACACCTTGCAATCTTTGATCATTGTTGGCCAATAGTAGCTATGATGTTTGATTTTTATGGCTAGTGCTCTCCCTCCAGAGTGATTTCCACATGAACCATTGTGAATTTCCTCCATAATCTTCCTGGCGTCCTTTCCTTCCATGCAGTTTAGCAATGGTCCTGAGAATCTCCACTTGAAGATATTTCCATCGAGTAATACGTAACGTGCTGCCTGGGCTTGAAGCTTGCGAGCTGCCCATTTTTTGGTTGGTAGGATGCCGTCGTATATGTATCCTCTGATTGCGCCGAGCCATTCCTTGTCACAGCCATATTCTGCGTCGTTGTTGACCTCGTTTGCTCCCTCGTTGGGTTCGATGACGGGATCGTCGCTGCTTTCCACGTTTGGTGACTCTTCAAGATTATCTTCTTCCATTGAGGAAATATCTGGCTCTGCGGGTGATTGGTTGGCCAATTCTTCCTGCATTTCGTCTACCACTTTTTGCCTGGTCGTGACATCTGTTGCTTGTATGGCCGCTTGTAAACGAGTTATGGCATTTATTGAATCGCCAAGACTAATGCTCGGATGCCAGATGAATTCTACCGGGACTACTCTCTTTAGATCTGGATCGGAAGTTGATGAAAGGGCTGCAAGTGCGTCGGCTGGGGTGTTCTCCCCTCGCGGAATGCTTGTTAGGATGAATTGTTTGAACTGTGCAGCCAATTCGTTGACGATCTTCAAGTAAGCTTCCATTCGATCATCCTTTGCTGCATATTCACCGCTGAACTGATTTGCGACTAGTTGGGAATCGCAAAATGCATGGAGTTGCTCGATTTTTAGGCCATTAGCAAGTTTCATGGCAATCAAGGCTTCGTATTCTGCTTCTGTTGGATGCATGAAAGCCAAGGCGGAATGATTGTTCCAGGAGTTCACCGGTTGGAGAAGTTAGCCGTATCCCGACTCCTGAACCATTTTTGGAAGATGAGCCATTAATGTGAAGTTTCCAGAGCTGGCCTTGCATTTCGTCGTCAATGCCTTCTTCGGGGAGTTCGATAAGAAAATCAGCCAAAACTTGGGATTTGGCACACGTTCGTCCGCGATATTCAATGTCATACTCGCTCAGTTCAATTGCCCAGTTTGCTAGCCTCCCTGACTGACTTGGGCTATGCAGAACGACCTTATCGGGAAGGTGCTTAGGACGAATTGAGTGCGACTGGAAGTATGGCCGTAGCTTTCTTGCCGACATAACTATGGATAGCGCCAATTTCTCCATTTGCGAGTACCTTGTTTCAGCTTCTGTAAGGGTTTTGCTGACGTAAAAAATTGGCTTCTGCTCCCCACGCTCATCTCGAATCAACACGCCGCTTACTGCTGTGGCGGAAACTGCGGTGTACA
>OVBL01000776.1:0-29413 GCA_900406555.1 Pseudoturritis turrita | reverse complement strand
TCGTCCGTCGCTAGTCATCTTCTTCGAATCGTTCGTGCGGTGGTTCCTTGGAGTAAGAAATTTCAATTCCCCCTCCTTCTAGCGCCAAATTGTGGGAGTTGAAATCAACACAATTAGATTTGTCGGAGGTTTGTTAAGAGGGATGAAATTTCTGCGGATGAACCAAGCAAGCGAAGATCCAAAGATGGTTTTTATTAAGCTGTTTTCGAAAAGCTTTCGTACAAGAGTTTGAGAGCAAAAAAGTCTAGGGTTCTTTGCTAAGTAAATTGCGGATCCCTTTTTCAAAGGATGTACATAGATATCTATACTAGTTTGAGTCGGCCAGGTCAATCCTAAAGAGATAAGGAAAACTTCCTGATCCTTTGGGATTTCCTTTTTCGCGAGTCGGTTCGACTTCGTGGGCTTTTGTCCCAACGCGGGCTGAAGATGGGCTTGTCGTCCTTGCATAGAAATGACTTCGGCCGCGTCGTCTTCCAGCTCCGTATAAAAATGACTTCGGCCGCGTTGTCTTCAGGTTTTGTATAGAATCGACTTCGGTCAGACAGTTTCGTATCACTTCGGCCAGACAGCTTCGTATGACTTCGGCCAGACAGTTTCGTATGACTTCGGCCGGAGAGTTTCGTACGATTTTAACTTCGGCCAAGCAGTCTCGTATGATTTTGACTTCGGCCAAGCAGTCTCGTATGATTTTGACTTCGGCCAAGCAGTCTCGTATGATTTTGACTTCGGCCAAGTAATCTCGTATGATTTTGACTTCGGCCAAGCAGTTTCGTAATGACTTCGGCCGAAACGAGCTCGTATCGTGCCTAAGTGGATTCGTACCATAGTCGAAGCGAGCTCGTTGGCCGAAGTGGAGCTTGGCCGAAGAGGATCGTGGCCGAAGTGGATCGCGGCCGAAGTGGATCATGGCCGAAGCGGAGCTGTCGAAGCGAAGCTGCCGACGTGGGCTGCCGAAGTGAGCTGCCGAAGTGAGCTGCCGAAATGAAGCTGCCGAAGTGAGGCTGCCGAAGTGGGCTGCCGAAATGAGGCTGCCGAAGTGGGCTGCCGAAGTCAGGCTGCCGAAGTGAGCTGCCGAAGTCACTAGGCTGCCGAAGTGAGCTGCCGAAGTCAGGCTGCCGAAGCGAAGCTGCGGAAGTGAGCTGCCGAAGTCACTAGGCTGCCGAAGTGAGCTGCCGAAGTCAGGCTGCCGAAGTGAGCAGCCGAAGTGAGCTGCCAAAGTCAGGCTGCCGAAGCGAAGCTGCCGAGGTGAGCTGCCGAAGTCACCAGGCTGCCGAAGTGAGCTGCCGGAGTGAGCTGCCGAAGTCACTAGGCTGCCGAAGTGAGCTGCCGAAGTCAGGCTGCCGAAGTGAGCTGCCGAAGTCAGGCTGCCAAAGCGAAGCTGCCGAAGTGAGCTGCCGAAGTCACTAGGCTGCCGAAGTGAGCTGCCGAAGTCAGGCTGCCGAAGTGAGCAGCCGAAGTGAGCTGCCGAAGTCAGGCTGCCGAAGTGGGCTGCCGAAGTGAGCTGCCGAAGTGAGGCTGCCGAAGTGGGCTGCCGAAGTGACTAGGCTGCCGAAGTGAGCTGCCGAAGTCAGGCTGCCAAAGTGAGCTAGGCTGCCGAAGTCAGGCTGCCGAAGTGGGCTGCCGAAGTGACTAGGCTGCCGAAGTGAGCTGCCGAAGTGAGCTGCCGAAGTCAGGCTGCCGAAGCGGGCTGCGAAGTGACTAGGCTGCCGAAGTGAGCTGCCGAAGTGGGCGGTGAGGCTGCCGAAGTGGGCTGCCCGAAGTGGGCTGCCGAAATGAGGCTGCCGAAGTGGGCTGCCGAAGTCAGGCTGCCGAAGTGAGCTGCCGAAGTCACTAGGCTGCCGAAGTGAGCTGCCGAAGTCAGGCTGCCGAAGCGAAGCTGCCGAAGTGAGCTGCCGAAGTCACTAGGCTGCCGAAGTGAGCTGCCGAAGTCAGGCTGCCGAAGTGAGCAGCCGAAGTGAGCTGCCAAAGTCAGGCTGCCGAAGCGAAGCTGCCGAGGTGAGCTGCCGAAGTCACCAGGCTGCCGAAGTGAGCTGCCGAAGTGAGCTGCCGAAGTCACTAGGCTGCCAAAGTGAGCTGCCGAAGTCAGGCTGCCGAAGCGAAGCTGCCGAAGTGAGCTGCCGAAGTCACTAGGCTGCCGAAGTGAGCTGCCGAAGTCAGGCTGCCGAAGTGAGCAGCCGAAGTGAGCTGCCGAAGTCAGTCTGCCGAAGTGGGCTGCCGAAGTGAGCTGCCGAAGTGAGGCTGCCGAAGTGGGCTGCCGAAGTGACTAGGCTGCCGAAGTGAGCTGCCGAAGTCAGGCTGCCGAAGTGAGCTAGGCTGCCGAAGTCAGGCTGCCGAAGTGGGCTGCCGAAGTGACTAGGCTGCCGAAGTGAGCTGCCGAAGTCAGGCTGCCGAAGCGGGCTGCCGAAGTGACTAGGCTGCCGAAGTGAGCTGCCGAAGTGGGCTGCCGAAATGAGGCTGCCGAAGTGGGCTGCCGAAGTCAGGCTGCCGAAGTGAGCTGCCGAAGTCACTAGGCTGCCGAAGTGAGCTGCCGAAGTCAGGCTGCCGAAGCGAAGCTGCCGAAGTGAGCTGCCGAAGTCACTAGGCTGCCGAAGTGAGCTGCCGAAGTCAGGCTGCCGAAGTGAGCAGCCGAAGTGAGCTGCCGAAGTCAGGCTGCCGAAGCGAAGCTGCCGAGGTGAGCTGCCGAAGTCACCAGGCTGCCGCAGTGGGCTGCCGAAGTGACTAGGCTGCAGAAGTGAGCTGCCGAAGTCAGGCTGCCGAAGTGGGCTGCCGAAGTGATGCTTCCTTCGAGGCTTGCCTAAGCGAAGACAAGGCTTTTGCCGATACGAGCCAAAGCTTGCCTAAGTAAAGACAAAGCTTGCCTAAGTGAAGACAAGGCTTGCCTAAGCGGAGACAAGGCTTGCCTAAGTCTCTCCTTTCTTTGCCGAAGTCTCCCTGCCGAAGTGAGCTAAAGCTTGCCTAAGTGGAGACAAAGCTTGCCTAAGTGAAGACAAGGCTTGCCTAAGCGGAGACAAAGCTTGCCTAAGTGAAGACAAGGCTTGCCTAAGCGGAGACAAGGCTTGCCTAAGTCTCTCCTTTCTTTGCCGAAGTCTCCCTGCCGAAGTGAGCTAGGCTTACCGAAGTCTCCTTTGCCGAAGTGACTGGGCTTGCCGAAGTCTCCCTTGCCGAAGTGACTGGGCTTGCCGAAGTCTCCCTTGCCGAAGTGAGCTAGGCTTGCCGAAGTCTCCCTCGCCGAAGTGAGCTAGGCTTGCCGAAGTCCCCTTACCGAAGTAAGCTAGGCTTGCCGAAGTGGAGACAAAGCTTGCCTAAGTGTAAACAAGGCTTGTCTAAGTGAAGACAAGGCTTGCCTAAGCGGAGACAAGGCTTGCCTAAGTCTCTCTTTTCTTTGTCGAAGTCTCTCTGCCGAAGTGAAGCTTCCTCGGCCGGAAATGGAGCTGCTTTAGCCAGAATGGCCTCTCTTGTGCTTAAGTGGACTCGTACAGAAACGACTTAGGCACAATTTCGGCCTTGTCCGATTCTTCGTATTTTCATACTTAGCCATTTTCCCATTGATCACAGCTGGGCGGGTTTTGACCCCAACAGGTATACGACCCATCTTTCTTCACCATGGGTCGTGACACCCGACCCGTTTATCTTGTCATGGGTCGGGGTACACGACCTATCTTTCTTCACCATGGATCGTGACACCCGACCCGTTTGTCTTGTTGTAGGTCGGGGTACACGACCCAACTTTCTTCATCATGGGTCGTGACACCCGACCCGTTTGCCTTTGTTCGATTATTAACTTTAAGTGGGTGAATCCTGACCCCAACAACACTTGCTCAAATCTAGAGCCTTTAGGGTTCATACAACTTCTCTCTCTCATACAAGCTTATTCTCACGCCTTAATCTTTCTCACAGAGATTATACTCTCTTATATTAAAGAAACTAGAGAAGGACCATTTACTCGACAACTTGTGCACACATTCTTCGAGAGTTGTCGGGTTCGCATCCTTCAATCAAGGCTTAATCTCTTATTCAGAGGCGTCGTTTTCTTGTGTCTTGCATGCCGAATTCTTTCTTCTGCTTGTACGAGAAATTTCAGAGAACGAGAAAGTATGGGTGTGGAGAAGACGATGAACATCGATCTTTGTTCATAAGGGAAAGTGAACTTTCTAATGTAGCTAGAAGCTCTTATCTCCTTTTCCCTAAACTCCACCTTTTAGAACCCTCTAAACCACTTAGAGTCTTTGTGTAACTTAGTGAGTTTTAAACCAAACCCACAAAACTCCTCCTTGGTTTCAAAACCCACTTGGTTTCTGCCTTAGTGTTTACGATTTCCAATCTCGGAACCGTGGTCTCTTAGTGACTTGAGACCCTGAGAAGCTTCAACGCATCATGAAGCTTGCTCACTGGTACAACCTTGGTCAAGATATCAGCTGGATTCCAGTTGGTTGGAATCTTCACAACTCGAATCCCTCCTTCTGCTATCTTCTCTCTAATGAAATGGAATCTAACATCAATGTGATTTGTCCTCTTGTGATGAACTGAGTTCTTGGACAGAACAATGGCACTTTGAGAATCACACATTACCTCAACAAGCTCTTGTTTAAATCCAATCTCTTCAGCCAATCCTTTCAGCCTTATTGCTTCTTCAACTGCATCCGCTAGGGCCATGTATTCCGCCTCGGTAGTGGAGAGAGCAACAACCTTTTGAAGTCCAGACTTCCAGCTTATTGTGTTCCCTCCAACTGTGAACACACAACCTCTTACAGACCTTCTCTTATCTGGATCAGTGGCACAATCAGAGTCATGATAGCCTCTGATTTCAACTTCCCTTCCTTCCTGAACCGAAGACATACTTTCTTTGACCCTTTCATGTACCTCAGAACCCACTTGACAGCCTGCCAATGATTCTTTGTAGGACTCGTCATGAACCTGCTAATTACACCAACTGTGTAAGCAAGGTCTGGTCTCGACCCTATCATTAGGTACATAATGCTTCCAATAGCATTTGAGTATGGTACAGACTTCATGTAGTCCATTTCTTCTCTTAGAATGTCTTCGGTAGCTGCTCTTAGCTTGAAATGAGCACCCAATGGTGTTAGGACAGCCTTGCACTCATCCATCTTGTAGGTGTGCAGAACCTTTCCAACATATTGTTCTTGAGACAGCTCCAAAATTCCTTTTTCTCTGTCTCTCTTGATCTCAAATCCTTCATCCCAAATTCTTGATTTAGCAGCTTCTTCAATCTCTGAATTTCTTCCTTATCTCTTGAAGCTATTAACATATCATCTACATAGAGAAGCAAATAGATGTATGCTTTGTTAGATAATTCCTTTATATAAACACAAGGATCATACCTGCTCCTTTGATAGCCTGAACTCATCATGAATGAATCGAATCTTTGATTCCATTGTCTTGGAGATTGCTTCAAACCGTATAGTGATTTTTTGAGGAGACAGACTTTTTCCGGTGTTCCTTTTATCTCATAACCTTCTGGTTGGTCCATCAAGATATGTTCTCCATGAAGAAAAGCCGTTTAAACATCTAACTGCTCAAGCTCCATGTCAAAATGAACCACAATAGAGAGTAAAAACCTGATAGATACATGTTTGACAACAGGAGAGAAGATCTCTTGATAGTCAACTCCTTCTCTCTGTGAGTATCCCTTGGCCACTAAGCGGGCCTTGTATCTAGGAGGCTCAACACCAAGAATTCCAGCCTTCCTCGTAAATATCCACCTGCACCCGATTATCCTTTCGGATTCAGTTTTGTCTTCAAGAATCCATTTGTTGTTTATCAGCTGAGATCTCATCTCTTCATCCATGGCTTCCTTCCATTCATTCCATTCATTCCATTCAACACCTGTAATAGCTTCTTGATATGACAGTGGTTCTGGAATATCACCATCTTCAGAGCAAAACCAACCAGATTCGCTTCTTCATCAAATCTTTGAGGAGCTTTGACCATTCTTCGAGGCCTATCTCTGGCCAGTTGATATTCCTCTAATTCTAACTCCTCTTTGTCAGTTGTTAGTTCTTCCTCATTCTGTTGGTTTTCTTCTCTTGAGATACTAGCTTTAGATTCTTTATATTTCTCAGAGGATGCTCCTCCTTGATCCTCACATCCTTCATTTTCAGAAAGCCCTCTCAACTCTATATTTATTCTTTCTGTTTCGGTGACACTTCTTTCACCTTATGTTGAGTTCACTGTGTTGATGTTTTTAAACATCAAGCTTTTCCGAAATACCACATCTCTGGAGATGACACACTTCCTATCTTCAAGAAGCCACACTCTGAATCCCTCCACACCAATCATGTATCCTACAAAGACTCCTTTCTTTGCCCTAGGATTCAGCTTGCCTTGATCAGAATGCACATAAGCAACTGATCCAAACTTCCTGAGACTCTTATACTCTGGTGGATGACCAGTCCAGACTTCATCAGGTATACCAAAATCAATGGATGAACTTGGACTTTTGTTTATCAAGAACACTGCAATTGAAGCTGCCTCAGCCCATAATTGCTTTCCAAGACCAGATTTACTTAACATACATCTGACCTTATTCATTATGGTTCTATTCATCCTCTCTGCAACACCGTTCTGTTGTGGTGTATAAGCACACGTCATGTGCCTCACCACATCTTCTTCTTTGCAAAACGCATCAAACTCTTGGTTGCAAAACTCTAAACCGTTGTCTGTTCTCAAAGTCTTCAGCTTCTTGTTTTGTTGATTCTCTGTCAACACCTTCCATTCCTTAAATTTGTTCATTGCTTCATCTTTCGTCTTTAAGAAGTATATCCAAGTCTTCCTGGTAAAATCATCAATAAACGTAATGAAGTATTGACATTTACCTAAAGATAGTGGAACTGATGGTAACCCCAGAGATCTGAATGGATATAGTCTAGCTTGTCCTTGGTGACATGTTTGGCCGATCCAAAACTGACCTTGTGTATCTTTCCAAATACACAATCTTCACAAAATACCACATCCTTCACTCTGTTCTTGTCCAAATAACCCTTTCTGATCAGTACTTCCAAACCCTTAGAACCAATGTGTCCAAGCCTACTATGCTATAGATTGGTTTCATCATTTGCCTTGTCTATGGCATAGGCTTCTCCTATGATTATGACTCCTTTTAAGAAATACAGAGTACCCTGTTTACTGCCTGTTAGGACAGTAATATCATCTTTCACAATCTTCAGAACACCTTTCCTAGACTCGAACCAACAACCTCTATCTTCAAGAGTTCCCATTGAAATCAGATTTTTGGACATTTCAGAAACATACCTGACTTGAGTAAGCAGAATGGTAGTGCCATCGTAGTTTAAGATCCTGATGTTACCAACACCTTTCACTTCTGAATATGTGTCATTCCCCATTTTTACTTTCCCACTTGTAGCTTTTTTGAAATCCATCAGCCATTCTTTTCTGCAAGTCATGTGGAAGGAACATCCGGTGTCTAGTATCCGTGTATCAGGAGTGACTTCAGCAAAACCACTAAGAGCTTCTGATACTACCAAAACAGCAGCATCCATGGTTTGAGAAGTCACAGTAGAAGCTTCTCCTCTTTCAGACGTGGACTTGTTCCTTTCTCTCCACATATAACATTGCCTTTTGAAGTGGCCTTCCTTTCCACATGTCCAACAAGTTTTAGCTCCTCCTCTGGACTTTGATATGCTCTTATATGTACTTTTATCAAATCTTTTTCCTCTCCTTTCAGATCTACCCCTGTCTTGGACAAACAAACCATCTGAGTTGTTCTTTAGCAGCTTTCCACTTGCTCCCAACTCCAAGTTCTTAGACCTGATGGCTCCTGTGATTTCTTCCAGACGAAGAGTTGTCTTGCAGTACTTTAGTGTCTCCTTTAGTTGATCAAACTGTCTAGGCAACGACAAAAGCAGCACTATAGCTTGATCTTCTTCTGGAACATTGACCTTTACATTCTCTAGGTCTGATATCAGCTTGAAGAAATCATTTACATTCTCATCTATCGTCATACCTTCACTCATCTTGTAAGCATATAGTCTTTGCTTCAAGTATATACAATATGGAAGAGACTTTGCCATGTACAACTGGTCCAACCAGCAGCTGTTTTCTCCTTGATGATCTTTCTCAAAACGTTGTTTCCCACACAGAGAATAATATTGGATCTTGCGTTTCCCCTCTTTGCTTGGAGCTCTTTGTCTGCAGGAGTAGAAGCCTTTGGTGCAGGAGTAACTGGAGCAGCTACAGCTATTGTAGTTCCTGTTGAAGCTCCTGTAGTACTTGCTGTTGCAGAACCTGCAACAACCGTAGCATATGACTGCTCACCCCCACTTGTTTCTTCTTCATCCTTTAGACCTTCAAGAAGACCCAGGATATCCAGGTGTGCGATCAAATTTTCCTTCCAGAGAATATAGTCACCTTCTCCATCGAATTTTTCTACTTCTGTCTTGCTTGAAGACATCTTCCAAGACTTCTCTTGCTCCTACGTTTTATCCCGGAGCTTTGATACCAAATTGTGAGAATTAGAACCAAAAAGATTGAACTTATTTCACAATTAAACTTAACAAAGATATAAGCTTTTGTTTGAATCTAATGGAAATCTCTCTCAACTCTCTCTGTCACTCGTTTGTATGAATTGTAAGCTTGAAAATTTAAGAACACACAGCAAATTATCGAGTTCAGGTCCCAAAACTGGGATCCCTACGTCTCGCCAAGATTCTTCTCGGAAATCCACTAAGACACTTGCTCAAATCAGAGCCTTTAGGGTTCATACAACTTCTCTTTCTCATACAAGCTTATTCTCACGCCTTAACCTTTCTCACAGAGATTATACTCTCTTATATTAGAGAAACTAGAGAAGGACCACTTACTCGACAACTTGTGCACACATCCTTCGAGAGTTGTCGGGTTGCATCCTTCAATCAAGGCTTAATCTCTTATTCAGAGGCGTCATTTTCTTGTGTCTTGCACGCCGACTTATTTCTTCTGCTTGTATGAGAAATTTCAGAGAATGAGAAAGTATGGGTGTGGAGAAGACGATGAACATCGATCTTTGTTCATAAGGGAAAGTGAACCTTTTAAAGTAGCTAGTGTAACTTGGTGAGTTTTAAACCAAACCCACACTAGTATTTTTTCATCTCCTTCAAGAGAAAACCCGAGAAGTCTAACAAGATTTATGTGCTGAAGCTTTGCTACAAGAAGCACCTCATTCTTGAACTCTTGCTCACCTTGACCTGAAGTCTTAGACAGCCTCTTCGCAGCAACTTCTGTTCCATTCGGGAACGTACCCTGCTAAATGATCTTTACTATGAGAATTAGCACCGAGATTACAACACAAACAAAGTAGTTAAGAAAGTTGAAGAACAATATGCCTTGTAAACTTCACCAAATCCACCATGACCAAGCTTGTTACTTTTCTGAAAATTATTTGTTGCAGCTTTAATTGCTCTGAAATCGAGTCGATGTGAACCTGAAGTTGTAATATCATCTGCTGCTCCACAACAAAAATATACATAATACTGTTATGCTGGAGAGTTTCCAAAGGACATTGATACACCTCAAATCCTTAGTCTTTTAGCATCATCTGGCTCTGCAGTACCAGAAGTCTTCCTTCGTCTATTTGCAACAGAAAAGTATCCATCTGAGAAGAAACAGAGGAGGCAACAACTGATTGAAGATCAAAGTCGATATACCCTTGATATAATGTGTCTTTGTAGCAAACCATGAAAAACTTACATTCAGTTGCAAATGCTTGGTAAGCTCTTCTTCTCCTCGAAACAGCAGACCCAAGAGCAAGCAGTACAGCGACCACAACGGTGGGAACAACCGCAATTGCCACAACTTTTCTTGTAGATATATTTTTGGCATCTGCGCGAAAAGCAGGTCACTCGGATTGAATATATCTTAAACGCCAAATTCTGCGTTTGCCTTTACATATGGAAAAACATATCATATTTTTGAAATATGAACATATTCAGTCTTTCATAAAATATTTTTGGAAATTTGCAAATCCAAACAGAAAACATGTCATATTTTTGGTTTGTGTTCAGCGTTTGGTTTAGCAATTAACAAAATAATTTTTGTTTAAGATATTAAAAATACACACCAAACGCAACACAAATAATCGAGATCCAACTCACAGGTTGTGTGAACAGAGACAAACTTCAAATGAAGGTTTCTTACCTTTCTTGGTTGTGTTGGCTGGAGAAGTTGGAGAATCGAAAAGTCCCAAGAAGGGATATAAATCCCATTGCATGAAGCAGATAGTCCTCGCAACAAAGCCTCCTTGTCTCCCACGGCAGCATAACCTATCATTCAAGTTTTGTTGTAGACATTTGATGCAGTTCCACGGTGATAGGTCTTTACTGCATTACACAAAACCATATAAGTTTGTGGATGCCGTAAGCTCTTGTGTGTTGGCCGCAATATTTCGATACACGTCCCCAGACCATATGCTCTGTTTGAATCTTCTCCAATTGAAGTTGTGTTGAAGCCGTCATTAGCAGTGACATTAGAAGGAAAAGCCAAGAGCATGGCTTGGCGGTTTAAATCGTAAGTACCATTGGGTGTGAAAAAACCAGATCTCTCATTGCATGTTTGTGCAGAGACGGCACAAGAGCCTATGAGCACAAACAAGAAGACTACTGACAAGTCGACCATCTTCTTCATTCCCACTGTGTTTGATTGTCTGAAGACACCAATCTTGAAGATTTAATTTTAAAAGAGAATTGGATTTTCAAAGCCAATCTCTCATGGGCAGCTGTAAGGGTCGGGTAATTACCCGAATACCCGATTATCCATTTGGGTAATTAAAATTTTAAAACTCTATTAATTTATGTAAGGGAAATTGCATTCTATATTAGTCTTTACACCTATAATTAATTATCTAACATCATATAAAACAAAATATAGTAGCTAGCATTTAGCCCACCTAAAATTCCGATTTTACCCTTAATGAAAAACAACAAAGACTCATAAACGTAGTTAATTATGTTCAGAAATCGATATAGTTAACTATGTTCGAAAATTAATAGGTAACTATGTTTCTGATAATAGTTAACTATGTATTTTATTTTTCCATTATGCAAACTATAATAGGTAACTACGTTCTGAACGTAGTTAACTATGTTTGTTTAAATAAATAACTATTACAACAATATTTTCAGGTAGTCAATTATGTCATGAAATTAGATAAATATGCTCTGAAAATAGTTAACTATGTTTTTAAATTGGTAACTATTTTCTGAAAATAGTTAACTATGTGTTTAGATAGCTACAAATAATGTGATGTACTTAACTATGTTCTGAGATCAATTAAATAGGTAGTTTCGATGAAAATAGTTAACTATGTTTTTAGATAGTTACAAATAATATGATATAGTTAACTATACATGGGTAATTTCGTCCAGTTTTATTTCTCTTTGCTATTTACCTTATTCCAAAAATGGGACTGCTACTTTCACAATTATCTCTCTCAAAAGTAATATTTAACTAATTAACCCTTTATTTAAATCCTATATATAAAGAGGATAAATATCATTCCTTTAGAAATTTTGGAGATAGGTTTTTATAACATTTTTCAAAATTATCCACCATTTTTAAAAATTCTTCCCAAAAATGTCTCAACTAAGAGATATTAATGAAAAACCGCTCAAATATCATCTGATTAATTTTAAACCACTCAACTAAATTATTAATGAAAAAACCCCTCAACTAAGAGATTTTAATGGAAAAATCCCTCAAATATCATCTGATTAATTTTAAACCACTCAACTAAATTACTAATAAAAAAACCTCTCAACTAAAAGATTTTAATGAAAAAACCCATTCACCAAAACTTTAAATAGATGTCGCTTAATTGATACTTTATGTTTTCGTTTGTTAAAAAGTGATGTGTGTATTTTCTTTTAAATATAAATAATGCGGTGTTTGTTCAAAAATAACATCAAGTTTAAGAAATCCCTAATGTAGATTTAAAAAAATTAAAAATCGTGTAAAGTATAAACCGTCATTCGTCATCATGCTTCTCTTTTATCTACATGGATTTGTCAACTTTCATTGTTTTAGGCAATCAAAGATAGCAATATCTTAGTCATATTGATTGATTGTTTTAGATTTCCAATCGGTTGCATCACGTTTCCAATGTTGTTTTTAAACAAACATTGCATTTTTAATGTTTAAATCAAACATTACATTTTATCGTTAACACAAACCAACGGAAGATTCATTTTATAAATGGGAGCTTCATGGTGTAAAACCCAAATCGTGGAAACAGAAGCATGTCTTCTTACGCTTCTTCCATCTTCCTTTTCCTTTTCTCCTTCCTCACTAGCTTCAGAGCTTCTGCCCAAAGTCCTAACTATTTATACCATCTTTGCCCAAATACAACAACGTATTCAAAGAACAGTACTTACTTCACCAACCTCAAAATCCTTTTTGAAAATGTATTTTGCCTGAGTTTTAATATGAAGAAACCGAAGGTGAAGACTGAAGAAACTGCAGTCTGTGGAACATCCTGTGTCACTCACGAAGTACCTCAGGAAGCGACTTTGTAACTCAGATGTGGAGCAAGATGGCTGAGCTGGACAAAGTGATGATGTTAGCTGAGCTGGACAACTAAGAAGAGGTTATAGACGTGGAGGATCAGCTTGTAGACGATTCGCATCACGAAGATCCAAGATCAAGGAGATGATAATCTTGAAGGAAGATTTGAGTTTATCTCCAACTTGATTAGGTGCTCGTCTCTACATGTATAAATAGAGAAGCACGAGCATAGTATTTGCTCAGACCAGAGAACCACAAAATCCTAGAGAGATGTAGACTTGCGAAGAGTCTAACTCATGATTCGATTGGCTAGGAAACGTTCATCTAGAAAAGAATGGTAGGCATTGTAGTGTTGGATACCATAAGCAATTGTAGTTGCAATCTTGTTCTAGTGGATTTGTTCTGGACATGGTGCTGGGGAGTAGGGAAAACCGAACCTCGTTAACAAACTTTGTGTCTCTCTTTTTTATGCACACTCGATCTTTATATTTTCTCATCGCTCAAACATAGATCTAGCCCCAAATCTGCATTTACACTTTTGTCCTCTCTCTCTCTCTTCCGGCGACGCCTCCTACTCCACCGGATTCCAAAACGCCACGGTGGGACAATCCCCCGACAGGGTCACCGGACTTTTCCTTTGCCGGGGAGATGTCTCGGCGGAAGTTTGCCGTAACTGTGTCACCTTTTCCGTCAACTACATCTTAATTTAGTGTATGAATGAGAGAGATGTCACTGTCTATTATGATGCGTGTATGCTCAGATACTCTCACCGGAATATTCTCTCGACTGTCACACTCGATGGAGGAGCCATCATGTTTAAGGGCAATACTGTTCCATCTAATCAAGAATACTGGTTCGGAGATTTGGTGTCAACCACGCTGCACCAAGCTGCTATCGAAGCAGCGAGCAGTGCTAGAAAGTTCTATACGAGAAAGGCCAATTCGACTGCACAAGGAAATTTGTACGTCCTGGTTCAGTGCACTCCTGATCTTAAAAGAGTAGACTGCTTGAGATGTCTGGAATCATCCATCAATGGAATGCATCTTAACATAACTGGAGGAAGACTTCTTTGGCCAAGCTGTAGCTCAAGGTACGAGCTTTACGTGTTCTACAACGAAACCGCAGGTGGAACACCTCAACCGCGGCCGAATTCAGCTCCACCACGGCCGATTTCAGTATCTTCACCACGACATGGTCTGAACATTTGTTTTCCATTGATTACTTGTTCCACCACAGCTTTTCTTTTGAGACATTCAATATTGCTAAAACAACAGTTCATATGTGTAATTTAAGGCCGGTTTCTGTAAATACAGGAAAAGGCGGAAACTCCTCTGTCATAATCATCGCTGTTGTTGTTCCAATCACTTCATTTTTTCTTCTTTTCGTAGTTGTTTTTAGTGTCCGGGCTAAGAAAACAAGGACTGTTTATGAGACGGAACCACTTGCTGAAGGTAAAACACTCCTCTTTTAGGTCGAATGAATATTCTGCTGTGTTCTTATCTTAATTCAGCTTTTGATTTTTTTTTTCAACAGCCAAAGATGATATTACAACTGCAGGCTCACTTCAGTTTGATTTTAAGGCGATTGAGGCAGCAACCGATAAGTTTTCGCAGTGTAACAAGCTTGGTCAAGGTGGATTTGGCGATGTTTAAAAGGTATTACCATTATATAGGGCTTCCACTATAGCTGTTTATCTACAAGTATAAATTGAATGATACATTAAGATATGGTAGCTTAGAGTTTTGAATCTTGGAAACGTTCTAAGTTGTGTAAACCGTTGTCAAACACCTCACCACTCTCTTGGCTTTGAATTGAAACAAATGATGTAAAGCTTGAAATTGGAAACCGAGAGAGTGTTGAGGTGTTTAACAAATTATTTACATGATTTGTTTCAATTTAAAACCGCAATACTTTATTTGTTTCACCACCATAAAATCATGTAATGTAAATCAACTCACCAAAATACTCTGTTTTTCCCTGTTTCCAAATCATATCTCGCACACAAATAAGCATTGAGATCAATGGTATTAAAGTGCAACAACCATGTAGCAGCTGCAAAGAATCTTTCTCATTTCAATACCATCATACACAAAATTCTTCCTCATTTCCTTTTGTCCATAGCTCTTGTTCTTAATTATCTTCTTTCATTTGTAATGAATACTAACATCATTTTCATGATTAATCTTACAGCCAATTGTCATACTTCTGATTCATTTGAAATAAATTACTCTTGTAGGGTACATTTCCTAGTGGAGTACAAGTTGCAGTGAAGAGGCTACCGAAAACATCAGGACAAGGTGAAAGAGAGTTCGAGAACGAAGTTGTTGTTGTGGCAAAGCTTCAATATAGAAATTTGGTAAGGCTGCTTGGGTTTTCTTTGGAAGGAGAGGAGAAGATACTTGTCTACGAGTTTGTGCCTAATAAAAGCCTTGACAACTTCCTTTTTGGTCAGTCAAATTCAATAAAACAAAGAAATGACGTTGAATGGTTGGTTTTAGAATAAAATATGTTGCCTTTGTAATGGTGAACTGATGTTTTAGGTAGTAAAAGACTAGAATTGGTACACTGATATTTTTAGGTATTTGGAATTTTTTGTAATGTTGAACTCGTGTTTTATGATAAATTGATTTAGGTATTACTGGTGTTATTAGGTACTACTGATATTATTAGGTACTGACTTTTTGGTAGAACATTTTAAAAATGTTTATTCAGCATAAAACACATGTTTAAAAAAATAAGAATAAAAAAATACCACATTTAACACATGTGCCGTAAAATGAATTAAAAATATTAAAATTTTACTAATAGTTATACTTAGTTTTCCAGTAGTACCATTTTACACATAGTTGTATTTTGACAGTTTTCATGTATAATTAGTTATACCGTGTTAAAATTCTAATTTTTATAGTAGTATTGATGAAATTGTTCCATTAAAATATATTTACTATAGTTTCGTATATTAACATGTCTGAAAACACCATGTTTGTTTGTTTGACATAACAATGAGTGATTCTACTCATACATTAACATATGTATAAGGTATAGTTTTAGGTTAAAAATATGTTTAACTATAAGATCAGTATTTATAATCATATGTACCCAGTGGTACGTAAGTATCAAGTAGACACAAATGTCCTAATAAGTAAAAGGTACAGAAATTAACTAATAAGTAAAAAACGTAGAAAGAAAGAACACACAAAATAAGCAACACAGTCATACTTAGTTATACGTAGTTATACCACACAGAGAGAACATACAACATTAGGCTCACAGTCATACAAACTAGTACATAGTAATACCAAACAGAGAGAATTACCAAAATAAGAAGCACACAGTCATACGTATTTATCCCAGACAGAGATAATTACCAAAACAAGAAGCACACAATCATACGTAGTTATACCAGACAGAAAGAATTACCAAAATAAGAAGCACACAGTCATACTTAGTGGTACTCAGTTATACCAGACAAAGACACCATTTGCACATAGTGGGATCGTGGACATTGGGGTCGTTAACAAAGTAGTCATAAAGACGTCTTAGTCCTCTTCATCTTCCTCTTCCTCTTCCTCAAGATTCTCCAGCTGGCGGGTACCATGTTTGTTGAGTTCTTCCTTTCTTAGTTTCGTGAGTCTCACTAGTACCAGTTGTCTTAGTTATACCTCTGCAGTTTTGATTTACCTACGATTTAGCACGATTCATCTGGTATTTTACCACCACAATCACCACATCACCCTAATAGACATAGAAAACAAGTTCAATATCCAAAAACCATACAAAAAGAACAAATTTTAAAATCTCTAAATTGAGAGAAAACCTTTAAAAAGAGGGGTTTCTGACCCTAATCTAACCATAAACACGAAAATTACAAAAAAGGAAAGATCTAACCTTAAATTTGATGATTCAATGGTGTGAGGACGAAGAGAACAAGTTTGTAATCCTCGTTACTCTGCTTTTTTCAGATCCATTTTTTTTTCTTTCGACGAGAAGAAGAACCGAAGAAGAAGGGGATGACGAAGAGAGGAAGAAGAGAACAAGCTTGCTCTTCGTGAAAAAAATTCAATGATGTGAGGATGAAAAGAGGAAGAAGAGAACAAGCTTGCTCTATTTTTTTCTCTCAACGTGAAGAGAAGAATCGAAGAAGAAGAGATGACGTGGAGGATATTGTTTTTTTTTAATTAGATTGGTTGTTGGAGAATTTGTGGAATATTTAATTATGGTATATAAATAATAATAAATTAAAGAGGGGTAGAGTGGAGAGAAAAGAGTGGGAGGGTAGTTAGATTTAAGGGGGGGAGTTAGAATTTTTTTTTGAAATTTAGGGTCTTTTAGATTATGATCCATGAAATCAGATGTCTATAGTTTTGGGGTCTTAGTTCTTGAGATTATAAGTGGCAAGAAGAACAGTAGTCTCTATCACATGGATGATAGTGTTGGTAACTTGGTTACATATGTGAGTAAAGAGCTTTAAAACTTCCATTTTGTGGCTTTATTTTACAGTGACTTAAAGTTTTAAATGTTTAACAGACTTGGAGACTATGGAGCAATGGGTCACCATTAGAACTCGTGGATCCGTCTTTTCAAGATAACTATCAAACAACCGAAATTACCAGATGCATCCATATTGCTTTACTATGTGTTCAAGAAGAAGCTGAAGATCGTCCAACTATGGCAGCAATCGTCCAGATGCTCACTACTAGCTCAATCGCTCTCGCCGTACCTCGACCACCTGGATTTTTCTTCCGAAGCAAGCATGAACAAGTAGGGAGAACAGGTCCATCTATGGATATGCTTGAACTCTGTTCAGTCGACGATGCTTCTATTACTAGTGTAGCTCCTCGTTGAAGAGAAAATCAATTCATAAATCTAAAAGTCTTGATATATGATTCTAGACTATTAAGCATCGACAATGAACAAGGATTCGTCTAAGTTAAACTGTTTCCATTGTTCATTTTCTTTATGTGCCCGACAAGTAAGAAAATGATACTCTGTTTTAAAGTTTGGTTTCCTCCAACGAGGGTTCATCTTAGTGATCTTTGACAAATCGTGCTTGTGTGGAAGGTTGCGCGATGAGCTACTATTGGTTCAGAGGTCATTCCCTTTTCTACTGAAGATGATGATCCAAGCATATGATTACAACATAAAGCGTCCCCGGATTTTTGCTTTGTAATAAAAGCTAAATTCCTTTTTCTTCCGAGGATGTTTACTGTCATATAGTGCGACCAGACTCTCCCAATTTTCCACAAGTAAATTTGAAGTTGATGTAGCTTTCTTCAAACTCATTCGTATAGCTTGAAAATTCGATCCATTAATGATTCCATCATATATGAAAGGAAAAAAAATACAGACGAATATGTAAGTTTCATGGGCTTCCAATTTCAACTCAAAATCAATTGGCAATGAATGGATTGGCCCATGTTCCTTATATATCGTTCAACGTCCCTTTTCACTTCCGATGTGGATTATTCTTCACACGCTCCCTCGAGATAATGCCCATCTAACCATTAATCTTGGCAATATCCCATTATAGGATTAATTTCGAGTTAGATCGGTCAGACTAATTTCGGATCGAGCCGATTTCGGGTCAGATCGATCGGGCCTCTTTCGATGGACCGGATCGATTTCGGTTCGGTGGAGCAGAGTTTCCAACTCAAAACCAATTGACAATGAGTTCGGTGGAGTAGAGCTTCCAACTCAAAACCAATTGACAATGAGTTCGGTGGAACAGGGCTTCCAACTCAAAACCAATTGACAAAGAGTGGATTGACTCATATTCCTTATATATCGCTCAAGGTCTCTTTCCACTTCTGATGTGAGATATTCTCCACAAAATACTTAACTTTTGTCTTACAGACAAGTTCTAAAACCAAGACCAAGACCAATCAAGGGTTAACTCAAGACCGCCTCTTCATAACAACTTCTGTTCCATTCGAAAACGATCCCTGCCAATTCATACAATCTACACTAGAGACAAACGTTATACCTTGTAAACTTCACCAAATCCACCATGTTCAAGCTTGTTAATTTTATGAAAATTACTTGCGGTAGCTTCACTTGCTCTAAACTAGAAATTGAGGTGAACCTGAAGTTGTAATATCATCCGCATCTACAGAACGAATGTATAGATAGTGTTACACTAAATAATTTCCAAGGGACATTAAACACATCTATCTCCAATCTGTATTCTTGAATCTCTTCGCAACAGAGAAGTAACTAGCTGAGACGAACATAGGAAGAGACAAAAAACATTTTGGAAGTGTTTTAACCCTGAACTTATATGTTTTGAATGCCAAAATAACGTTTTCACATTTCAAAGCGTAAAAACAAAATTGTATATCATTTGTCACCTTATACCGAGCCCAATTCACCATTTTTTGACCGCTATGCGATATTGTATCAGATGAATTGGCATTATTGTTAGCTGGAGGAGTTTGGCTCCAATGTGGTAACAAAATTGTATAATGCTTTTGAAAGTATCATATAGAAAATTTTAAACGCATATGGTAAGAAAAATGTTTTGGGTCATATATGCAAAAATAAAAGAGTAGTGGGGTGACTTTTTAATTTACTAAAACTTGGAGAACATGTACCATCTTTGATCTGACGGGACCAAAATCTACTATACCCCTTTCTTTAAAAATCAAATCTACATACCAAACTCTAATCTGATATACCCTCCACCCTTTAATGAAATGTGAAGTTCCGAAAATATCCCTAACTTAATTTTCAGACAGAATTTAAAAGAAAAATAAATCAAATTTTGGACCAATCATAATCCATCCCAAAATCTCCATGATTTCTTCTTCCCGTCCAGCATTCAACATCCTCCATCGAAGAAATCGCGATTCCAAACTTTGATCGTGAGGGAAAAC
Source organism: Pseudoturritis turrita (assembly GCA_900406555.1). Classification (NCBI taxonomy): domain Eukaryota; kingdom Viridiplantae; phylum Streptophyta; class Magnoliopsida; order Brassicales; family Brassicaceae; genus Pseudoturritis; species Pseudoturritis turrita. The sequence goes on along the minus strand of OVBL01000776.1, from coordinate 10,031 downwards.
GAGAGATCAAGAGCGGGTTTAAGCGAATCGAGGACTCGTATGTGGTTGAGCTGGATCCGAGAGACACTAATATCTGGATCGGAAGGGTAGAGGAAGTAAACGGAGGTGGAGAGGAGAAGGATAGCGGCGGTGAAGAGAAGAGTGCAACGGAGGTGGTGGAGGACGATTACGGTTTGAGAGGGTTGTGATGAGGGAAGAGGTGTATAAGGGAAGCCATACTCTTGCTTTGACGCCATTATCGTCTCGTCTGTGAGAGTTTCAATGAAGAAGAAGATGATTTCAAGAGGGTCTTCGGGGGTATAAAGTAGAATTTCGAAACTATGGGTTTTTTTTGGTGAGAAATAAGATTCTTTATTGTAACGTATGCTACTCTCTATTTGGACAACTATGTAAAACTGCTAATTATTATGGTACAACTAGAAATTTTTTACAATTTAGTTTGTTTAATATTTTAATTTTCGTAACGCCACTTAAAATTTTGAAAATGTATTTTTGCAACTTAAAAGAACAAATATTATTTTACTAGACAAATTAGTATTTTTAAATAATTTTACTACACAAATACATTTTCAAAATCCAATAATAAATAGTATTTAGTAGATGAAAAATTAATAAATAAATAATTTTAGTTCAATATGCAAATAAAAAACACAAGACCAATTATTTTGTCTATTTATAATATAAATAAAATTTTATTAATCGTTTATGCAATATCATATTTTGTTTTCCCATAAATCACCTTATACTTTTAAGATGAGTTTCATAATATTATCTACTTTATAATGCGAAAATTCACAGAAAATGTGGTCTTGCACATATTATTGGATGGAAATATAGGAAATGTGTTTCAAATTCTAAAAATCACCAGTACAACTGAAAATTTGTTTTTCACAACAAGGTATAACTAAGTAAAAACTAAAAATCCCAAAAGTACAACTGTTAACAAATGTGTACAACTCGCATACTCGGGACAACTATGTGTTAAATAACAACGCACATGTCCTAAATATCTCCAGATTACGGTGCACATATCTTAAATATACTCAGATAACGACGCACATGTCTTAAATACGTGGCATAATTTGATTGGGGTTGACCCAATTTTCAAATTAAAATTTATTTATTTCAAATACTATTTAATTTTTTTCCCCCAAATTTTAGGGTGTGTTTCAAATTCTAAAAATCACGAATACAACTGAAAATTTGTTTTTCACAACAAAGTATAACTAAGTAAAAGCTAAAAATCCCAAAAGCACAACTGTTAACAAATGTGTACAACTCGTATACTCGGGACAACTATGTGTTAAATAACAAAAAACTAGTTTTAATTTATTTTCTTCTTCTGGATTCCTCTTCTTCTTCGAGAAATTGAAGAATGTATATATACCACAAATGAAATCTCAATTTGAGAGATATAATGAAAAGCAATATAGTCATTAAACTCATAATAGATAGAGAGAGGCACATGAAAATCATTGCACTATACATGGAATACTAAAACTTAAAGATTACAGAAGGAAGAAATCGAGTTCTCTTATGACCGTGTTTAAGTCCGGGCACAATCCTCCGCAAGTTACAATCGCCGCTTTTAGAGTCGATGCCTCGTACAGGATCTCCCGACGAGGCCCAACTCCATGGTAGCGTGGCTGGGAATCGACGAAGAGATCGTTGATGACTTCGACGAGGACGAAATCAGAAAGAGTTATGTAGAATCCATGGAAGAGAATTTGAGAGAAATCAGACCCTAGTTTTGAAGAAAAAGAAGATGAAGAAGAAGAAGAAAAAGAATTATTTTTAAAATTATGGATTTCTGGGGGATCCAGTCTATTTTTAGGTGTGATTAGGTTAAAAAAATATTTTTTAGTTGATCCCATTGGATCTGCGATTTGGGTGGATAATTGGTGGTTTGGATCAGTAATTTTTTTAAGGTTTTTAAGGATAGATCGGTAATTTTTTTGGATTTTGAATTAAAAGAAAATTAATAATAAATTCTTTTTGATAACGATGGTAATTGAGATTGGCCTGGAGGGGCATTTGAGAAATTGATCGGATCTGACGCCACATCGAGTAACCGCACCGGAAAATGGATGCCGGAGCTGAAGTTGATGTGGATCGACCGGTGGATGGCGATTCGTCGGCGGCATCTGGCTCGGAACAATATCACGGCGGTAGATCGGAGTCGTCGTCGTTAAACCAAGGGGAGATATTGAGAACCCTTGCTACGGTCGAGAAGGATTCGCAGGCAATCGCGGAGAGCTTCTCGTCTCTCTTTGTTTCCCTCCGATCGACTCTCTCTGAGGTTAGAATACCCTTTTATGAACAGAGATATTTGTTCATCGGTTTCCGAGAAAATACGACATTGGGCGATTTAAAGTCCATCGATTTCGAACAGTTTCTTGGAATTTAGGGGATAGGCTTTACCTGCCTTGGTCTAGCTTCATTCTGGGTCTTGGAGATTTCATCAATGTGTGATTGGATAAAAGGAAAACCAATTTCAATGTTTATGTTTTGAGCTCTGGAATGATCATAATCTTTTGCTGCACCAGATAATGTGATTCTTGATATGTTCGTGGAACAATGAAAACATTGCTCAATTCGATTGGCACTTCTCGAAAACAAGCTTTTGAACTGTTTGTTTTCATGGAAATTTGTCAGGATGGCTTATTCGATTAAAATCTTATTTTGTGTGTCTTATAAGACTTCTTTGATGGGTGTTACAGGCTACTGGTAGCTCAGTTGATCACATGAGTTGCTTTGGTGATGCAGCGGGACGGCTCCAGGAAACCGGTAAGAAAGCTACCTGTTCTGAGACTAACTGGTTTTCGTAATCTTATTAGGGACTTAGAGCAATTGATTCAATTTTCCATTTATAAATGAACAATGAACTTGAACCGCTTTTCTTTGTTTTATGAATTTGCAGCTCTTGATGCAGCCACTAAAGGGAACCGGTACATCAACTCTTGCCTCAGGTACTTTCATAATGATCTCAATATTACTCTGGTCTGATCATAGAGCACACCGAGTCTGTGTCCAAATATGTTGCTTAATGTGATTCTTTAGCCTTGACCTCTAACTTTCAAATGTGTTCACAACCGTGAATGAGTTCTTCTGTGTTGTGTATATGGTGTGAATTTTTTTTTTGGCTCAACATGCAGATTAAACGAGGAAATTAAAGGCGTTGAGAATCTGGCGGCTCGGTTGTATCCTTAATATGGTTCTTTGCGTGTCAACCATGTTTGTGTCTTCTATACTAGAATCGTATATAGTCAGCTCCAAAGCTTTCGTAATTGTGTGGTTTTGTCGGATTTCGTTGTACAATCCTTAATAAATCAATCTGCAGAAAGCACCTGAGGAGAAATGTGGATGTTCTTGATACGGCTGTGAACAAGCTTCTCCGGCCTCCATGACAAGTCCATCAGCTTTCAATATTGAATCACTTTTTAAATTAAAAAATTTCACAGACTTGGATCACTTATTTCTCGTACATAAAAGATTTTGATTATAACTAATGTTTGTTTCTTCATGTGAGAAAAGGTTTTATGTGGAAACTGATTTATGTTGATTGCTGAGAAGTGTATAGTTTGGACTTTGGGTACAGTGATTTGGATATTTTTTCTCAAAAGATATAAAATAGGGTGAACGAAGTAAGTAGCCATGAATATTGGAAATATTAGGTAACTAACACTGATAAAATAATATTTAATTATCTAACATGTATTTTGATTGAAAATACCGAAAGTAACCCTATTATATCTACTCAAACCTGAAGATTTAACAATAAATGCTGAAGATTTCGTCTCAAACATTGAACCTCAACGACGGCTCTATAATAAAATATGATCGTCGGATGTATCTTGTTAAATATCTTTTTGCAGAGTAATGATGCCTATAGATATTTTTGGATACTGCAAATCTTCTTGCCGAAGCTAACTCCCTATATGTAGGAGAAACCGAGTTGGTAGATGATAAACTTCTTTCAGTTATCAAACCACCTCTAAAAACATTCATGTTTCGTATGTATAATTATTCTCGGAATTTAATCACATAACTTCCACCTGTATCAAACCTTGATGCCATATTGTTTAATTATAAAAAATGTTCTATAAGCTACAGTGTGTTCTATAAGCAGACGTTGGAATGTGTGTAACTAATAAAAATGTAGACAAAACGTGGATAAGATAAAAAAAAAAAAAGTCTTATCATGGCAATAACACTAGAAGTAAGAATTTGCAAAAATCTATAAAAAAATGTGCAATATGTAGATAAAGAGGTGTGGAGACTCATAACGGTAACACAGTTAGAGGCACAATTAATTATATACCATGTTTATGTATATATACAGCGACTTCCCTAACATATTATTTCTAGTATAGAGTATTCCGTTAAAGTATTGATCTTATGGTGCTAACAAATTGGTAACCGTTAAATGTCCTAACTTGCTATCCTAGTAAAATACTGGTTTGTGGACGTCCAAAGAAGATAACTCTTAACTTGCAATGACAGTGTTGATTCGAATAACAAAGGGGTTATCATCTAACCGTCACTAGGTAGCATGTTAACATTACGGGAAGGTACCTCTTATTTGCTAACGTTTATTTATCAGCATAGTTTGAATTATTTTCAACCTAAATGTGTGTGCCATGACTAAAGGATAACTCTTAACTTGCTAGTAAAGTTGTTATAAGAGTAACATTTTGATTCGAAGACCAAGATAAGAAACATTGTGACATAAGCTATGATAGCTCTTACTTGCTAACATTGTTGTTAACCAAAAAAAAAAATAGGTCTTAACTTATTCTTACAATGTTGTGTCAGTGATATTCCGTAACGAGTAAGTATGTAAATGAAAGCGATTAGCAGGATAACATAAGGGTGATGGTAACACTGATATATAACTTTGGTGTTATCTTCATAGTTTTGCATGTTTTCAGCAAGGATATCTCATAACTAATTGCAAGTCATATTATTCTGTTAATGTATATGTATTACTGTGCTAACAAATTGGTTATCATTATAATGTGATAACTGGTTATCGTGGTTTGTAGACGTCCAAGAAAGATAGCTCTTAACTTGCAATCACAGTGTTGGTTCGATGATAACATTTATATTTACATGCTAGGTTGTTAAAACAAGCGTACGACTACTCTGAAAAATTGTGGAAAGTCTACAATAATAATTTAAATCCATTCTTAACGTACTAAGATACCAGTTAGCATGATAGAATAACGTAATATATGCCTGAATAGTTTGGATTATTTTCAACCTAAATGTGTGTGCTAGTAACATTGTTATAAGAATAACATTTTGTTTGGAAGACCATGACAAGTAATAGTATTACATTAGCGTATGGTAGGTATTAATTGCAAGATGTTATCACAATTTTTTTGATGATATTGCATAGTGAGCAAGTATGGTAAATAAACAATTGGTTACATAAAGCTTTATTGTGTCGCTCTTATCATGTAAACAAGATAATTATCAAGTAAATGTGTGTGCCATAGAGGGAAATTAACTCATAACTTGGTAATAACATTGCTATCAAGCTGCTCGTCTTCATTGCTGGTAATAACTCTACTATCTCATCTTCATTGCTGCTCCTCTGCCTTCTTGGCAAATTATGTTTGCGCGTTGATATTTTTGCTTTTTCCCGCACTGTCTTGCCCTTCGTACCTCTTTTCGTTTCTTGGGAGAAATCATCTCAGCCGTGTTACATCCGCAAGTAAACATGTCATTAGTGAATTGAAATCCTTCTTAACTAACTTTACCATGTTATCAACCCTAGGATCATCCTCCTTCATATGTCCATGACAAATCATCTACCTCCGGATCAAATTCAATTTCCGGACAAATGATCGGATCGACATGAACCTGAAAAGTTTATATGAAAGTGTAAGACCAACGGTGTGTTAATAGAGTAACATATTCAATTTCAAAACTCATGATTAAAAAAATTACAAAGCAACAACAAAAATTGTGCTTATTTTCTATTGGACCGTCTGACACCCGAATAATGACATATGCCTTCTAAGTTATTTCCTAGTCTAATTTTAGCTTAGCATATACGCTTGCTCAGGTAGCGAGAGAAGCGTAAGTTTTATGTATAAAATTATTGTCAAATAGTGTCTCTGCCAGAAAACTAAATAAGGGGTTATTCATAGGTATTTTTTGCAATTACTCTATAAAATAAACAAGTTTAACTAGAGTTGTTTAAACAAAATAAATAGTACAAGTTGTCAAAGTAGATTTCTGTGAAGTCTTTGACCACTTGTGTCCGAATATATTGTTTACTTATAAAGCATATAATCTCTTCAGTTTCAAAATGACGGTAATTAAGGATTTTTTTTTTTTGAAGTTTTGATTAAGTAAAATGCGAGCTGTTTTGGGACTAATAACCGATGCGTAGTTAATACTCGGAAGATAGAAATGGTGTGCAAGTCTCAAAAGTCGCATGATCATCATTTAAAACCCCATTAGTTTGATAGAGAAGCCCAGTTATAGCCCTTTTTCCTTTTTTTTTTTCGAATCCTTTTTATCATATGTCAAAATCACTAATTGGTTTAAACAAATCCGAACGTTATAAAAATGCAACGGTCAAAAAATTAAATTAATTATTTAAAAAATAATAAACCGTTAATTTGAGAAGCGCAACGGCTATGAAAACGCAACGGCTATCAAATTATATATCTCTACGATAAAAACCAAAGCTTTGAGAAACCAAAACAAAAGTTGGAGAGAGAGAGAGAGAGAGAGAGAGAGAGAGAGAGAGAGAGAGAGAGAGAGAGAGAGAGAGAGAGAGAGATTACGGTGGTGAGAGAGAGAGAGAGATTACGGTTATGGTGGTGATGACATCACTTTGTCTCGGAGGTCTATGATTCTTTAACCGGAGTACGAAGAGAAGCGAGCTTTGGAGATCAGATAAGTCTCTCTCTTAAAGAATGAGAATATACGGTGTGCTTTAGAAATTAGGGTTTCTCTGGTTTAGGAATATTTCAAAAACTTGTTTATTGTTCTGTTTCTAGTTTCTTTTCTCTGCAATCATCGCTTGATTCAGTAGATTGATGCATATTTTTTTAATTATGATCTTATGAAAATCAAATACTTGAGAGCGTTTCTTCTTCGTGCAGCTGATTTTATAAACTGATTAAATGTTATTATGTTATCTCTGTAAAATCTCAGAAGAAAGTCGCCAAGAGAATCCTTAATTTTCAAATTTGTCTTTACCCAAAACTCAATTTTAACATTGTCAATCTAATTTTCTTGCAGCTCATGTTCAAAGGAAGAGACTTGACTTCAGTAATAGCTGTTTCGAGATGTGATTGCTTCAGTAGCTCTCAAGAACCACCCACATGTTCCTTACAGATCAAGCAAACTTACACAAGACTCTGTTTGGTAAAAAGATATATAAGTTCCCCAATATTCGTAGCTTAAACCTCTCGCCTTTTTTCTTAACCTGTGATTGCAAACTTTGTTATATCAGGAGGACAAGCAAAACATTGATGCAGTTGGGAAACAATAACTACTTTGAAGTTTGTTCGAGTGAGGTAAAAAGATATATGTTTTGTTTTAGATTCTTGGCTAATAATATTTGATTGACGAGTCACACAAGGTCTTTGCTTTCTTAACAGATTGCTTACAAACTTCTCCGGCCTCCATGAGAAGTCCATCAGCTTTCAGTATTGGATCACTATTTTTTTGGGTTCTTTTTCGGACTTGGATCACTTATTTCTCGTACATAAAGATTTTATCATAATATGACATGTCTAGAAATTCTTACATCGAATTCGAATTTAGCCATTTATTTAAAAAAATTAATACTGTAAATAAATATATAAAAAGTACATGGAAAGATACTAAAGGTCTATAAAATTAATTGATTATTTTTACGTTTGTCGTATGTTTAGCTCTCTGTCTGCTTCTCTATATATTATGTTTTTGGAGGTCTAAAACAAACTTTAAAAATATAATTTTTTAGATGACAAAGTAAAATTTTCAAACAATTAAAATACAGTAACAAATTTCATATTAAAATAAAAATTAAATTAAATTGCTGATTTTTTGGTGCTTAAAAAAATTATATACAAGATAATATTTATTACAGTCATATCAATTTTTCTGTTTATAAAAAAAATATCATTAAAATTGTTTAAACATACATATAAATTTTATTATAGTTTGTATTTCTTACAATATCTAAAGTGTGTAGCGCAAATTATGTAAAATAATTTAAAAGGTATAAATTAAATTTAAAAGTGATAAGTAAAAAGCATGATGTAAACAAATCATAATAATTGACAAAAAGTTAAAGAAGAAAATATCTATGAACAACGAACTCATACAAGAATAAATACAAACACTTCTAACATCACTCCATGAAGACATAAACCAATATATTTTGTATAAGTGGGGTCCAAAAAAATTGATAGCCCGAGGCTCTTGCTTTTTTTTACAAGGCCGACTATTCAATTTCATCCCCGAGTTGTCTTTTGCGGTGTGATCATACCAGTCGAGACGATAGATGGAGACAGGTGGAGATAGATGGAGACAGGTGGTCTAATCTGTCAAATTATTTGGACCATTGTAAATTATGTCCAAATAGACTGATCCAACAGACCAACTATACAAATAATGCTAAGAGATTAATTCGTCAAAACTAGTTACACGTGACGATAAGAGATTCACCTAAGTTAAGAGAATAAATTTATCTCAAACACTTTATATTTACATATAGTACATCATATATTAATGGGACTAAAATACACTAGTGGAAAGTAGAATTGTCATTTATAAAAAATGAGATCTTATTATATAAAGTAGGATGCGCTCAACGTGAGCACGACACGTAGACAAAATTATAATTCATCAGATCGCAACACGTGTCATTGTTAATTTAGATTGTGATACGTGTCAATATACTAATATAAAAAAAATATAATTTTTCCTTATCTACATTATATATTTTTTAGATCAAAATTGTAGTGTAAAAAAATAACTCCACGCACGGTTAGAGGTACCCGAACCAACTCATCCACCCGTGGTTAAGGATACCCAAACCAACTTATCTATCTTGGTTCGTGGGTACCCGAACCAACTCATCTACCCGTGGTTAGGGGTACCTGAACCAACTTGTCTCTCTCAGTTCGTGGGTACCCGAACCAACTCATTCATCCGTGGTTAGGGGTACCCGAACCAAATCCACGCACGGTTAGAGGTACCCGAACCACTTCTTCTGGCCACGGTTTGGGGTTCCGTTGCAAAGGCCTAAGCTAATGTTCTTTTAAACTTGGCCATTTTTCAATCGTTGATTCCCAAGAGGTGGGATCTGACCCCAACACCATGCTTATGCATGGTTTAAGCTGTTTGGCTTGCAGAAAATTTTCAATAAAAACATATGCCAGAAAGATTTGCAGCTAATACCATCTTCTGTTGTCTTGGCGACCTTATCTGTTCCACCGTTTGGTCGGGAACTTGAAAATGAGAAAGAACGCAATTTGAGGATGGCCAACAAACCTAAATTTGAGGGCAGAGATATGGTATTACTAATTACTTAGTTTGTTGTGCGGTTGTCATATTACATCTTTTGTCTCTGTCTTGCTGGCGTAACGTAAGCAATAGACAGGTCTGCGATTCGTCGAATCAAAGATTGACAAACAACATATCTTTTCTTACAGATCTCTAGCTCGATCTTAGCTTAGAACTCAAGAAAAAGAGAGTTTGCTTTAAAGCTATTACAACTTTGATGCGTTTAAATAGAAAAGGAAAAGGAAATCTCAAACATATCCTCTTAAAGTATGAAGACAAAGCTAACTAAGATAAAGCCAAATAACTCAAGAGATAAACTATAATAATTGGAAATAAGGAATTAGAAGATTCGACGGTTGATACGTTAAGATGCGCTGCATCAGGTCTCTGGGGTAAGAGAAGATTGGCCTCTGAATCTGGAACCAAGTTGTCTCCCACAAACGGCCTGAGATGCTTGACATTACACACATTCGCTGTCTTGATGTGTGAAGGAAGCTCTAGTCGATAAGCAT
>OVBL01000775.1:0-42670 GCA_900406555.1 Pseudoturritis turrita | reverse complement strand
TCACAAATACATCATAGGTTGCGTATTTTCGAAAAAACTGTTTTATGGTTATTAATATATCTTAGGGTTGCGTCTTTTCATATATTTTAATTGAATTTAAACTTAGAAGTGATTCTTTCTTTTTGTGATAAAATGAACATGTGATTACTTGTAATAGACTCCAAAAAATAAAATAAATCCGAAAAAATCTAGCTAATTCTCAATAATCATCAGACATATGATTACTTAATACCATTCACGGTTTTGTTTGTATTGATAATTGTTTTTATTATTGTAAGAATTTTGGTATGTATCGAACATATCTTAAAAATAAAATATATTATTCAAAATGAGTTTCCGCGCGGGTTCAAAGCTTAGTTTGTGTTAATATGATAATATCACCACCTAATACAATGGTATATTGTTAATTTTTTTTAAAGTAAATAATTAATGTTTGAAAGGGAATATTTTACAAACGTATGGAATTAATATGCCTCCAAACGCTTATCCATGTGTTATTGAAACGGTGGCGTGTCCGCGGGTTGTGGATATGTTTTTATTTTATTTTTACTCATGTTTTATTGTGTTCTTCTTAACTTTTTTTTAAGTTTAAATTGTATTAGGATTTTGCTTGTTATTGTAATGTATTTCCCTAAGTATTTGTTTTCGAAAAAACCCGTTTATCATTATTAATGGTTGAGTCTTTTCGAACAAAAATCTGTTTTATGGTTATTATGCATTCTAGAGTCGTTTTTTTTTCGGCAAAACCGTTTAAAGTTTGGCATAAAAATAGTATGGGATGAGACGAAACGAAAATTCTCAAAATATAATTAAATGTTATAATTATAAAATTCATATAAATTAATTATTATTTTACATAATATAAATATAAAATTAATAACTTTGTTACATTAAATGAAAATAGCAAATAAAGATAAAGTTTGTGTGTAAAATTTTGTCTTTTCTATTATTATGAGATACATATTTAATTTTATACTACCACATCTTGGATGGATAGTTGTTGTTGGATAAATTATCTGGAATTACCACAGGATCTCAAAATATGTGATCAACGAATTTGGGCTCTATAATATCGCCTTTAGAGGCAGAATGGAAGGCTATACAAAGTGTATATTTTATGGTTTTCCATAAATGATTTTTGAAGAAGATTAACAAGTTCTGATAAATATTATATATGGCTCTTTTCAGGACATAAGCATGGAAAACATATGTCAAGATATTAGTTTTTGTCATAAAAATTTTAGAACTTGTTAATTTTATCATGTAAAGAGGTGTTAAAACGTCGCTGCATATAAACTTGCAAAACATAGCATTTTGAACATTTCTTTCTACTCAAACTGTATTTATCATCCGCATTGACTAATTGGTGTTTTGTTCTGTGACTATGTAATTTTCCAATTTGCATAATGTATGACTTGACGAAAAAAAAATAAGATACATGTTCAATTATTTATATAATATTACTTATAAAAGTTGTCCCAAATAGAATTTTGTTTTCCGTTCCGTTTTCAAAGAAGAATCAAAATTTTTTATCTGTAATGCATTTCTGTATGGAATAGAAATTCGAGCAAGAATGAAATAAAACGAGATGAACCAAGATAGAACGGAAATTTTTCTCAACTCTAAATATTTATTAAAAAAAAATCCACACGTATGCGCGGGTATTGGTCTAGTAATATAATAATATAGATTTAATAGATTGAATTAATTTGGTGGATTACAACATGATTATAAAATGCTAAAGTTAATTAAATGAATTATTAGGTGGGGATTTAATCGTGAATTAAATTATGGGTGAACATCAATAAGAATTTGTGCAATGTTAGTCAGTTCGGCTACGTTGGTTGGTGTTGCGCTATGGCAACAGCGGTGTTGAGTCATAGTTCATTAACAGCTGGTAGGCCGGAAACAACTGCGGACATTCTACGTGGCGGGAGTTCAACGTGAGCAAATAGCCGACATGGTTGTGGTGTATAGCCGACGTGGCAGTGGTGTTTCTGAATTTTTGAACCGACGTGGTCGAGAATGAGGAGTTGTTTATGTGCCTATATGTATAGCGTATATTGGGTGTTAGTTCGATGGATGTGACTAGGTTGTTAGAATTGTTGTTTGTTTCTTGTGGAGTAATTCGTGCATGTTTCATTTCTAAATAAAATATTTATCAAGGTTAGATGCATACTTGTATAATGGGATTCTGTGGACACATGATCATTTCACTGGATAACTTAGTTACTCATGCCTCCTTTTATGGATGCAGGTGAACTTGAGGAGTAGCTCTGGGGTGATCTTGGAGTGGTGCTAGTTTTCGAGGGATCCTAAGTGATATCGGTTTTTTTTAGACTAAACATTTTTATTAAAAATTACTTTAGTTAATTTATCCTATTATTTCAGTCGAGTTGGATTTATGAGTTTCATTTGATCTTATTAAACTCTTGTTTATGCAATAATGAATATTTAAATGTTGGAATTTTTAAAAGTGGTTAATTGTGGAGAGTTATGTTGGAAATGTGTGGCATGTCGTCTCGGCTAAGTCAGCGAGACGGGTGTTACATATTGCTCTCTTTCAAACCACCAGTCACGGCCGATGACTTCCTAGTCGATCTATGAACACTACTCGTATCATCACTCATCGTAAACGAAAATAGATGACACACAAAGAACACCACCAAAGTATAAACCTTTGAAGGTTTGAAAGATGATCGATTTTTGAAAAAAAAAAAAAAATGAGAACTCTGATACCATGTCAAAGTTTAGCGGAAGATGTTTATTTCACAGTCAAAGAAACATATTCATAAGAGTACATAGGTTTAATTTAACTAAAAAAATATAATTATATAAAAAGGAACTTATACAAAATATCAAAATATCCTCCAATCACTACAAGAATTTGCCCAATAGCCACAATTTTATTTGTAGCTATGTCATATATTTTGTAGCTAATTTCTATTTGCTACAAATTTGCTACAAAATATTGGGCGAAACTATACGTTTGAAGCAAATATTTGTTTTGTAGCAATGTGTAACAAGTTGCTACAAAAAGTCACAATATCACGTTGTGGCGATTTGAATCAATTTGCTACCAACATATTTGGTAGCAATTTGTTACAAGTTTGGAACTTACTTTTTTGTGGTATTGACACAAAATGCGACAACATTGTTGAAGTAAATACTCACAAATGGGACAAAAAAAATCGTGAAAGTTACCACAAATGGTGACATATTTTTTGGAGCTAATGGTTACAAATAGTTATGAAGTTTATGTAGCTAATAGCCACACGTGTTACAAATAATTTGTAACTAATAGCTACGCTTCATTACAATTTTTTTGTAACTAATAGCTACGCTTTGTGACAAAGAGTTGTAAGAAAGAGCAACACTTTTTCACAATTTTTTGTAGTTAGTACCCACTATTAGTTACAATATATTTATAACTAATATCAACAAAAAGATACAATTTTGCTGTAGCTAAAATTGCTACTATTAGAACTGCATCCACAAAATGTTGTGGTTATTTAAGTTCGAAATATACAAAACAATCGAATAAATAGTTAAAATGAACAAGAAACTGAAATTAGATTAATAGTATTTTTTTTTACAATATCCGACATTACACCTAGAATTAGCCTTATACAATCAGCCAAAGTTGATGTGTAAAACAATAATAGAACACATCAACCCATACTTACAAAAAAGAGTGATAGTTTTGTTGAAAAGATTGCATATAAATACAATTATACCAGAAGATGATGAGTGCAGTGTCTTCAATAGGCTGCAAAGCCTTCATCGTTGGGGTCTTCCTCTTCTGAATCTTCTCCTGCTGCATAACCATCTGCACCTGCTGCATCACCATCTGCACCTACTTCACCCTCGTTAGGATTCAAACCTCTTGCGACATTAACAAGCATATTAGCTGCTTCCAGAGTTGGCTCCACGTCCGTAGGTTCAAAGCGAGCTGGACCCGTTTGCCGAACCCATAGTTCCTTGAGTGCGCGGTGTGGAGGACATGTTTGGTTCAGAACCATCTGCTGGCATGTAACGATTCATGTGCTGCACCACCAAGGCCAACTGCTACTCCAAGGCTATGACTTGACGCTCGAGGGTGAGTCTCGTTGCTGCCATGTTTGAGCTTTCACCGCGCTCGCGTAAAGTCTGCTGTCCACCGACACCAAAAAACACGGCCTGCTTGAGTAGGCGGGACAACCTACAAGGCAAGAAAGCAAAAACATGAAACATATAGTAGACATGACGAGCATAGACTAGTTTATGCAAATAACAGTCCATTATGAAGTGAAGATAAACATATAGTCAAGTGAGAAAGGAAAAACCAAACCACAATAACCAGAACATGATTTCAGACAAGTAGGATAGGAAAATCATTGAAGCAGCAAACCAAAAACATGATATCAGACCATAAGAGAGGAAAATCCGTGAAGCAGAAACTAGAAACATGATTTCAGACTCATATTGGCCTAGGTCACAAGTTATGTAGATAACTAAACATACCGAGAAGGATTGAAAAGAATAAAAGATTTATCAATTTTTGTTTCAGTCTCAACAACCAAATGTAGAAGTATAGTATCGCAATATGATTAAATTTACAGTTAATAATGAATGTAGAGAATTACTTGAAGTATAGCTGATCTTCCTCAAGCTGAGTCAGACATGGTGGACCAGTTCCAACATCAGCAGATAAACTTACCGAGCCTTCAGCTGCTTCATTGATCTGTCTTTGAATCTCTTGATCTATCGACTCAGCCCTAGCATCAACGTATGTGCCATCTGGTCTCCTGTGTGTCTCCCTTAGCACACGTAACATTGAAGGCTCAGAACCTTCCCTTTGTCTCTACGAATAAAACATACATCAAAAATTAGTCTTTATGTGATAAAATATTCATCAGTGTATGAAATAGATTGAGACTTAACGTTTCGAAGGACTTACAATGAGTTCTCTGACTTGGTTAAAAGACCTTGATCCTGCGGTGTGTGCGTGAGGACCATAGCCATCACGGTTAGACAACCGGTTTTCAGCTGCGATTCGACTCCTCCGCTGTCCTGCTTCGCTATTCAATGCACCCACATGGTGTCCCAGATTGTTTGGCTTATCCAATCCGGCCTCTGACCTCCTTTTTTGGCCTTAGAGACCATGTCTCTAAGCCTTGTTGCTGTGATATTGTGCCAGAAAGAGTACACCATTGCAGAGTGTATTGGCTCCCAGTAGAAAGCTTGCTGCAAATGTACATAATGTGTAAGAATGTATGTGTGTTAGGCTACGTATTTTCACAGATTGACATTGGTTATAGGTAGGTGAATAATCAAAATTAGAATGGTTGGATGACACTTACAATAAATTCACCCACCATTGGATTATGGTTTCATTAGGGACTGAGCTCATGTTGAACCAAGGTCCATCAAAATGCCTCCTGATAGCAGCAACAATAACCCTCCTTGGACCGTTATCAGTCCCAAACCTGCAATATAAACATGTCACAACAATTAGCAGTATATTATCCTACTAAGACAGAAGACATTAACATTAATAGGTCTAAATACCAAGACAAAACTTAATCATCATCAACAAAGACATTAACATAAATTTCAACCTACACAAATGAGTAAATTCTCTTACCACAAGGTCCCATTTCTCTCTGAGGATGAAGGACAGGCATAAGAAGCCTTGCTTGGCTGGCCAGAAGAGCATCTATTGTCATGTGTCCAGGGACTACGCCTCTGCCAAAACCTCTACCTCTCCCACCTGCTCCACCATTTCCTATCCCACCTGCTCCAGCATTTCCTCTCCCAATTACTTCTGTGTTTCCTCTACCACCACCACCGTTTACTCTCCCAACTGCTCCACCATTTCCTTTCCAATTGCTTATGTGTTTCCTCTACCACCACCACCATTTCCTCTCCCAACTGCTCCTTCGTTTCCTCTCCCACCACCACCACAATTTCCTCTCCCAACTGCTCATTCGTTTCCTCTCCCACCACCACCACCATTTCCTCTCCCAACTGCACCTTCGTTTCCTCTCCCGACTGCACCTTCGTTTCCTCTACCACCACCACCGTTTCCACCTCTCCCACCATCACCAGCATTTCCTGGTCCAGTAGGAAGGGCTTCACCGCGGCCACCATTGCCGACACCGTGTCCACCAGCACGTTGACCTCCGCGACCATCATGGCTACCGCCTGAGCCTTGAGAACGTGGAATAGCCATCTAGAAACAGGAAAGAGTTAGTAATATGCAAACCCTAGATCTACTACTTAAAAACCATAGATCTACGGCTGTGAAGAGATAAAACAACCCCAAATATGACCCAAAACCCTAGTGATAAGAAAGTTTACCTTTTCTGTTCAGATGTAAACGATAGATAGAATGTCGGCGAAGGAGAAAGGGTTGCGGAGTTGGATGTCGATGGTCGGAGATCCAGACAGAGGACCTAGAACAGAGATGGAGAAACTATTTGAGAGAAGGAGAGAAAGTCGGAACCGGATTGAGTTAGAACGAGCCGAATCAAACACGGGAAAAAATGGAAAGACGGAGGTAGAGGATGGAGTGGTTTCAATCGGTGAGGATTGGCTTGGCGTTACCGGAGATCTATGGCGAAAATCGGAAACCCTAGAAAACTGTAGAAGAGATGAAGCGGCGAAGAGAAAGATGAAAGTATGGACTGAGGAAAACATTTTTACTTCATAGCTTGTGTAAGAATCATTTCTTTTTTACATTTTTTCAATTTTGTTACAAAATTTTGTGGTCATAAAGGTTTTACCCATTGGTAACAATCGGGTAATGGGCCTAGTAGTTTTAGATATTGTGTTACCAATGGGTAATGGGCCTAGTAGTTTTAGGTATTGTGTTAAGGTAAACAACTAATCCCAATTCTAACGAGACAAATCCCTCATACGATAGTTAGGTATGAAGGATGTGTTATCATTGGTTTTATGGTAATAACTTAACGAATCAGACAATGTGTTGTACTAAATGATGGAGATAGTATCAGGAGTTACCTGTTTGAGTTCATGTTTGAGTTTTTGTCTGATTCGTGCAATTAAGAATCAGATTTAATAATAATGTCTAACGCATACTTACGCTGAAATAAATAAATCCCTTTTGGACTAAGTGTGGTAACCTTAGCTTGATTTAAGGATACGTGTGTCAGTTTGTTTCCTTTCAGATAAACTCGTAGGAAGAAGCTAGTGACCACTTCCTTCCTAACGTCAAAAATAAGATCATGTTGTATGCTATTTCGTTGAATTAATAATATTGTTTTCTGTTTCTTTTTCTTTCTACGTAACTTAATTGTTAACCCATTTACATCAAAATTGTCAAGAAATCAAAGGCGTATGAAAAGGATTTCTTGTATTGATCATGAGGCTCAAACTCCTCTATATATACACAAAGATATTAACTTAAAATTGGTATTTAAGATAATCTAAGATATACACAAATCTATAGAAAATAAATATTCACATATATATACGATATCAAATACACTTGATTATTTCCACATGCCACAAATCGTGCTTTGTAACGTTCTACACTGCCATCATATCAAATTTAATTGTAAAGACCCACTTACTTAATAATAATAAGCCTAGAAAATACATCCTAAGGATTGCGTCTTTTCGAAAATATAGGTTTTTGGTTATTAATGCATCTTAGGATTACAAAATACATCCAAGGGTTGCGTATTTTCGAAAAAAAAACCGTTTTATGGTTATTAATGCATCATAGGGTTGTGTCTTTTGGAAAAAAACCGTTTATGGTTATTAATGCATCCTAGGGCTGTATCTTCTCAGGAAAACCCGTTTTATGGTTACTAATGCATCTTAAAATTACATTTTTTCGAAATTTTTTTTTTTATGGTTAATAATACATCTTAGGGTCGCGTCTTTTCACAAAAATACATTATAAACTTTGCATCTTTTCGAATATAACCGTTTATGGTTATTAATGCATAATATGGTTGCATTTTTAAAAACCGTTTTATGGTTATTAATGCATCTGATGGTTGCGTCTTATTGGGAAAATTGTTTTATGGTTATTAATGCACCTAGAGTTGCATTTTTTCGAAAAAAACCATTTTATGGTTATTAATACATCATAGGGTTGCGTCTTTTCACAATCATGTCTATTCAACTCTACTTATTTTGTCATGTTCAACATATTATAAAAAATTATACTTGCTAACTATTACCACTAATATACTTGATAACTATTACCACTAATATGAACTTCCAAAGAAGCATTTTACGTTTTGGTGAAGGGTAAATATAAATAATCTTGAAATACTAAATATCACACGTTCAATTTCCAACAAAATATTTATGGAGTAAAAGTCTACAAATATGGATTAAACAGAAAATTCTAAAACACATCATAAATATATATTTTTTGTTTCTTTTTGTAGCCGCTTATTTCACTAAGGATTGCATCTTTTAACTTTTATGTCTACTGAACTCTACATGCTTTTTCGCGCAAGTCCTCTTTTATGATTGCAGTTTATTTCTTTTCTTGTAACCGCTTATTTAATTAAAAGTTGTATCTTTTAACATTTGCGTTTTTTCAACTATACTTATATTTTTCGTACAACATTTTCCATTCATGGATAATAATTTAAAATGATTTTGATTGTCTTAAACGGTTTGGTCTTGGTTCAACTAACGTAAAAAATACATAATGTTTGGTATATCAAAATCTGAATATTAGATATTGTTTAAGAAATTACTTAAGATAATAATCAAGACTAAATTTTAGAAAAATATAGAAAATAAAAAGTTAATTTTAACACCACAAAAAATGATTTCTTTTATAAATATAATATAAATTATTATTCAATGAAGTTAAATTAGTATTCAAAAGAAGGTAGTATTCAAAATTTGTTTTAAAGAATGTACTTTTCAAATTAAGAAACACAAACAATGTATTTTTCCAAATTTCCTCGATATTTAACAAACGTATGGAATTAATATGCCTCAAAAGGCTTATCCCTGTGTGAATGAAACAGTGCCGTACGAAATCTAGCTAGTATACAATTCAACGAAATTTTATTTATAAATAGAGTACAAATCCCATTGATTAGTATCACCCTTAAAAAGAAAGAAGCAATTAATTAAGCGTAGAAAAGAAGAAGCAAAAGCTATAAATATGGCAAAGATCCTCAATTCCATCTGCTTCACCACTCTTCTGTTCGTTGTCCTGTTGATTTCGGCCGGTAATTACGTTTCTACTCTTTTCCAGTATGCATGCATAAATTTACACATATATATAGCAAGAAACATATATATATATATATATATGTATGTTTTTTCTATAAAAAAAACAATAATAATTTGAACGGATCTGTTTAATATATATACAGAAATCCCGAAGAGCGAGGCGATATCGCCGAAATGTAACAGGTTTTTAGGTGAAGGGCCTGAAGGCACAGTGTCGAACCCATGTAATGATTCCGAATGTTCAGTCAGCTGCAAGGAGCTGTTCCCCGAGTCATATTGTAGAGGAGTGTGCGAGATTCATGACAACGAAGACCATTGCCACTGCTACGGTCGTTAATAAAACACTGCAATCTACAAATAAACTTGTATCGAACATAAAAAAACTAAGAATGTAAGTGTGGTAACCTTAGCTTGATTTAAGGTTACGTGTGTCCGTTTGTTTCCTTTCAAATAAACTCGTAGGAAGAAGCTAGTGACGGCTTCCTTCCTAACGTCAATAATAAGATCATGTTGTATGCTATTTCGTTGAATTAATAACAAACTTGTTTTGTGTTTCTTTTCTTTCTACGTAACTTAATTGTTATCCCATTTACATCCAAATTGTCAAGAAATCAAAGGCATATGAAAATCATTTTTTTTTGTATTGATTATGAGGTTCAAACTCCTCTATATATACACAAAGATATTAACTTAAACTTGGTATCCAAGATAATATAAGATACACACAACTCTATAGAAAAGGAAAATTCACATATATACGATATCCTCGTAATACCCCCGTCAAGTTGGAGCGTATAGATCACAAACGCCCAACTTGTCTACAAAATGTTCGAATTGTAGTTTTCCAAGGATTTTGGTAAAAATATCTGCCAGCTGATTAAAACTTGCCGAATAACACTAATACAATTGCTTCACGAATTTTATGACAATCTACCTCAAAATGTTTAGTACGTTCCTGAAAGACGAAATTAGCTGCAATATGTAGGCGGCTTGGTTATCACAAAACAGAGGAATAGGAGCCTTGTGATCAACCACTAAATTACGAAGAAGAGCTTTCAAGTGTAAGATCTCCTTAAGCGTAAAGTTCATAACTCTATACTCAGTCTTAGCGGAAAAACATGATACAACAAGTTGCTTCTTCGTATCAGTTTGTTTCCTTTAAAATAAACTCGTAGGAAGAAGCTAGTGACGGCTTCCTTCCTAACGTCAATAATAAGATCATGTTGCATGCTATTTCGTTGAATTAATAACAAACTTGTTTTGTGTTTCTTTTTCTTTCTACGTAACTTAATTGTTATGCCATTTACATCCAAATTGTCAAGAAATCAAAGGCATATGAAAATCATTTTTTTGTATTGATTATGAGGTTCAAACTCCTCTATATATACACAAAGATATTAACTTAAACTTGGTATCCAAGATAATATAAGATACACACAACTCTATAGAAAAGGAAAATTCACATATATACGATATCCTCGTAATACCCCCGTCAAGTTGGAGCGTATAGATCACAAACGCCCTACTTGTCTACAAAATGTTCGAATTGTATTTTTCCAAGGATTTTGGTAAAAATATCTGCCAGCTGATTAAAACTTGCCGAATAACACTAATACAATTGCTTCACGAATTTTATGACAATCTACCTCAAAATGTTTAATACGTTCCTGAAAGACGAGATTAGCTGCAATATGTAGGCGGCTTGGTTATCATAAAACAGAGGAATAGGAGCCTTGTGATCAACCACTAAATTACGAAGAAGAGCTTTCAAGTGTAAGATCTCCTTAAGCGTAAAGTTCATAACTCTATACTCAGCCTTAGCGGAAAAACATGATACAACAAGTTGCTTCTTCGTATCAGTTTGTTTCCTTTAAAATAAACTCGTAAGAAGAAGCTAGCGACCGCTTCCTTCCTAACGTCAATAATAAGATCATCTTGTAGAAAAAAGAAACAGAAAAAAAAAATCATGGTGTATGCTATTTCGTTAATAAATTTGTTTTGTGTTTTTTTCTATGTAACTTAAATTTTTAACCCATTTCCATCAAAATTGTCAAGAAATCAAAGGCGTATGAAAATGAATTTTTTGTATTGATCATGAGGCTCTAACTCCTCTATATATATACAAAGATATTAACCTAAATTTGGTACCCAAAATAATCTAAGATATACACAAATCTATAGAAAAGGAATATTCGCATATATACGATATCCTCCTAATATCCCCGTCAAGTTGGAGCGTGTAGATCACAAACGTCCAACTTGTCTACAAAATATTCGAATTCTTGTTTTTCAAGGGCTTTGGTAAAGATATATGCCAGCTGATCACGAGTAGAAACATGTCGAAAAACAATAATGCCTTGAACAATTGTTTCACGAATTTTATGACAATCTACCTCAACATGTTTAGTACCTTCATGAAAAACGGGATTAGCTGCAATATGTAAGGTGGTTGTTTATCACAAAAAAGGAATATGAGACTTCTGATCAACACCTAAATCATGAAGAAGAGTTTTCAAGTGTAAGATCTCCTTAAGCGTAAAGTTCATAGCTCTAGCGGAAGAACATGATACAACATGTTGCTTCTTCATTTTCCATGATATAGGTGAGTTGCCTAATGTATAAACCACCCTGTAAGAGATCTACGAGTAGTCGGGGATCCGGCCTAATCTGAATCACACCAAACAACCAAAGAAAGCTTAGTCTGGGCATGAAGAAGAATACATTGACCAGGATTGCCTTTCAAATATTGAACAACACGCAATGCCGCTTCCTAGTGAGCTAGTTTTGGTTTTTGCATAAATTGGGATAACATAGAGTACGAAAGATCGGGCCGTGTCACATCGAGATAGATTAAACGACAAACTAGTCAAGGATAAGCAGCAAGATCGACAAAATCGTCCTCATCATCCAATGCGAGACGATAATTCTGCTCAAATTGAAATGCCGAAGGTCGTGAACCGAGAAGATCAGCTTTAGTAATAATGTGCTCAAATTGAAATGCCGAAGGTCGTGAACCGAGAAGATCAGCTTTAGTAATAATGTACTTACGCTGAAATAAATAAATCCCTTTTGGACTAAGTGTGGTAACCTTAGCTTGATTTAAGGTTACGTGTGTCAGTTTGTTTCCTTTCAGATAAACTCGTAGGAAGAAGCTAGTGACCACTTCCTTCCTAACGTCAAAAATAAGATCATGTTGTATGCTATTTCGTTGAATTAATAATATTGTTTTCTGTTTCTTTTTCTTTCTACGTAACTTAATTGTTAACCCATTTACATCAAAATTGTCAAGAAATCAAAGGCGTATGAAAAGGATTTCTTGTATTGATCATGAGGCTCAAACTCCTCTATATATACACAAAGATATTAACTTAAAATTGGTATTTAAGATAATCTAAGATATACACAAATCTATAGAAAATGAATATTCACATATATATACGATATCAAATACACTTGATTATTTCCACATGCCACAAGTCGTGCTTTGTAACGTTCTACACTGCCATCATATCAAATTTAATTGTAAAGACCCACTTACTTAATAATAACAAGCCTAGAAAATACACCCTAAGGATTGCGTCTTTTCGAAAATATAGTTTTTTGGTTATTAATGCATCTTAGGATTACAAAATACATCCAAGGGTTGCGTCTTTTCGGAAAAAAAACCGTTTTATGGTTATTAATGCATCATAGGGTTGTGTCTTTTGGAAAAAAAACCGTTTTATGGTTATTAATGCATCCTAGGGCTGTATCTTCTCAGGAAAACCCGTTTTATGGTTACTAATGCATCTTAAAATTACATTTTTTCGAATTTTTTTTTTTATGGTTAATAATACATCTTAGGGTCGCGTCTTTTCACAAAAATACATTATAACTTTGCATCTTTTCGAATATAACCGTTTATGGTTATTAATGCATAATAAGGTTGCATTTAAAAAAAACCGTTTTATGATTATTCATGCATCTGATGGTTGCGTCTTCTTGGGAAAATTGTTTTATGGTTATTAATGCACCTAGAGTTGCATTTTTTCGAAAAAACCATTTTATGGTTATTAATACATCATAGGGTTGCGTCTTTTCACAATCATGTCTATTCAACTCTACTTATTTTTTCATGTTCAACATATTATAGTTAATGCTTGTTTTTATCCTTAAAAAAATTTATACTTGGTAACTATTACCACTAATATACTTGGTAACTATTACCACTAATATGTGTAGAGTATATATATATATATATGGAAACCGATATTGTGTATTTATGTTATACCTAGTCTCCTCCTTGGAATCTACTATAAATACTCTGTAACAATCATTCTAATGATTTATTCATTCCCTAAACCTATATGGTATCAGAGCAAAATATATCTTAATTTTTCCAGCCGCTATCTTCTTCTTCTTCTTCCTTCTTCTTCTTCTCTTTCATTGTCTTCCTTTTTCTTCGTCTTCAAACATGTCTACCACTCCGGCTGCCAATAACGAGACCATCACCGTCTCTGAAACACACACTCTTCTCAACGTTAACATGACGAATGTGACGAAGTTGAATGCTACAAACTTTCTCATGTGGAGCCGTCAGGTTCATGCTCTTCTCGATGGCTATGATTTAGCCGGCTACCTTAACGGATCTGTCCACGCTCCACCTCCTATGCTCACCACCAATGGCACTACTTCTCCAAATCCAGCCTTTGTGTTGTGGAAACGACAAGACAGGCTCATTTACTCTGCCCTCCTTGGCACCATCTCCATCTCAATCCAGCCGCTTCTCTCCACCGCGGCTACTGCTTGTGAGATCTGGACAACATTGTCCTCCACCTATGCCAAGCCGAGTCGGGCTCACTTCAAACAATTGAAGCACCAACTGAAAAATTGGATCAAAGGCACAAAGACGATCAGTGAATACTTTCAAGGCTTAACGACTCGATTTGATCAGATTGCTCTCATGGGAAAAGCCCTTGACCATGAAGATCAGATTGAATTTGTTCTCGAAGGCCTTCCAGAAGAATATAAACCTGTGATTGACCAGATCGAGGGTCGTGATACTCCTCCCACGCTTACTGAAATTCTTGAGCGGCTTCTCAATCATGAGGTAAAGCTTCAAACAGCTGTTGCTTCATCCTCGTCACTGCCAATCTCGGCCAATACTGTGCACTACAATGGAAACAAACCAAACAACTATCGCAACCCGCACCAAAATCGCTATGGGAATAGCAATCGGTATGGCAACAAAAACACATCAACGTGGCAGCAGCAGCAACAATCATCACCACGTCCCGATCAACGCCCAAGCCGTGGTTATCAAGGCCGATGTCAGTTATGTGGAGTTTTTGGTCATAGTGCTCAATGTTGCTCCCAACTCCAACTTTCTGGTGGTACGCACACCTACTCTTCGGCTCCATGGCAGCCCCGTGCCAACCTTGCAGCGGCTCCTCAATTCAATACGAGCAATTGGATCATGGATAGTGGTGCCACTCATCACTTAACCACATATCTCAATAACCTCTCTCTACATCAGCCATATAACGGTGGAGAAGAGGTTACGATTGCGGATGGCTCCGGACTTGCGATCTCGCACACTAGTTCTGCTTTACTTCCCACTCCCTCTCATTCTCTTGCCTTAAAAGATGTCTTATATGTCCCAAATATTCATAAAAACCTTGTCTCCGTTTACCGGTTATGTAACACTAACAAAGTGTCTGTTGAATTCTTTCCGGCACATTTTCAGGTGAAGGATCTCAGCACGGGGGCGCGATTACTCCAAGGCAAGACTAAGAATGAGCTATACGAGTGGCCGATTCCCTCCACCACCATCACCTCATTTTCCGCTTCACCTACACCAAAAACAACCCATTCCTCTTGGCATTCTCGACTTGGCCACCCATCTTCTTCTATTTTAAAAACCGTTGTCTCGCAATTTTCTTTACCCGTTACTGATTCAATACAAAAACTTTTCTCTTGTTCTGATTGCCTTATCAACAAAACTCACAAATTGCCTTTTCACACAAATACAATCACCTCCCATAAACCTTTACAATATCTTTATACCGACGTGTGGACTTCTCCGATTCTCTCCAATGATCAATACAAATACTATCTTATATTTGTTGATCATCACACTCGGTATACATGGTTCTACCCGCTAAAGCAAAAATTTCAAGTGCGTGATACATTCATTGCATTCAAGGCCTTGGTGGAGAACCGGTTCCAAAGCAAAATTGGCACATTATATTCCGACAATGGTGGCGAATTTGTTGGTCTTCGGTTTTTCCTTATCGCTCATGGCATCTCCCATCTCACATCCCCTCCACATACACCGGAGCATAATGGAATCTCGGAGCGAAAACATCGCCATATCGTTGAAACAGGCTTAACTTTACTCAGTCAAGCAGCGGTTCCGAAACACCATTGGCCTCTTGCATTTGCCACTGCCGTCTATTTGATAAATCGGATGCCAACACCGGTGATTCACAACATGTCTCCGTATGTCAAGCTTTTCAATCAGCCTCCTAATTATCTCAAGCTACGGGTCTTTGGCTGTCTATGTTTCCCGTGGCTCCGACCGTACACGAAGAACAAGCTTGAAGATCGTTCTTCACCGTGTGTCTTTGTTGGGTATTCTTTGACCCAAAGCGCATATCTATGCTTGGAACCTGTCTCTGGCCGCTTGTTCACATCTCGACATATACAATTTGTCGAAAATTGCTTTCCTTTCACTACTGCCATGACGGTGCCTCCACCCTCACCAGAACAACTCCATAATGTATCTACCTTACCTTCACATCCACCAATACTTCCTGTCCCAGTTCGGTCACTTGTCTATGCTCAGTCAACGCCGCCCCCAAGCTCCGATCTTCACCCGATCTTGTCACCGTCGCCATCTCTGTCGGACTCTCCAAGTTCGCCGGACATGTCGAGCTCGTCTATCCCGAGCATCCCCATGGCTCGTGGAGACCAGATGGGCTTAGAAAGAAATTCAACAGGCCCATTATAGCAAGGCCCATCCACCACAAATATACATCCTCATCCCACCTATTCTAGCCCATCACCAACCCAGCCCATCATTGAAATACTTCATCATCAACCTTCGATACCCGAAACACAATCCCATCCTCCTACTCCGACAGCTCCACCGCCAGCTCCAAACCTACTATCGCCACAACCCGTACCTCCACCACAACCAAATCCGGCTCCAACCCAACCTATCAACCACCATCCCATGACCACTAGAGCTAAAAACCAGATTACAAAGCCCAAATCCAAATTCTCTCTCCACATCACCACAAAACCTATCATCCCAACCACAGTAAACCAGGCGTTGCGAGATCAAAAGTGGAGAAATACGATGTCTGAGGAGTTCAATGCGGTTACACGCAATGATACATTCGATTTGGTGCCTCCCAAATCTAACCAGAATATTATTGATACCAAATGGATCTTTACTCTTAAGTATCTTTCTAATGGTTCTCTTGATAGGTACAAAGCAAGACTAGTGGATCGTGGATTCAATCAACAATATGGTATTGATTACGCGGAAACATTAAGCCCTGTGATTAAATCTACAACAGTACGTCTCGTCCTTGAGCATGCGGTGCGGTCAAATTGGAGCATTCGACAATTGGATGTCAACAATGCATTTTTACAAGGGACTTTAGAGGATGAGGTTTACGTTAAACAGCCACCGGGATTTATCGATAAGGATCGTCTTAATCATGTTTGTCGTTTAAAGAAGGCTCTCTATGGACTAAAACAAGCACCGCGGGCATGGTATGAGGAACTCAAAACAACACTCATTGCTGCTGGTTTTAAGAACTCCATTGCCGATACATCTCTATTTATCTTCAATCAAGACGGTCATCAAGTGTATATTCTGGTCTATGTGGACGATATCGTCGTCACTGGAAGTCATCCTCTTCTTGTAAGTCAGATTATCAACCACTTGTCACAACGTTTTTCCATCAAAGATCTCGGCAATCTCTCTTATTTCTTGGGTATTGAAGCGCACCGAACACCTAAAGGTCTTCATCTTATGCAACGGAAGTACATTACAGATCTGCTTATCAAGACAAATATGATTGCCGCCAAAACAGTCTCCACTCCGATGTCTCCACATCCACGGTTGACACTGAATTCAGGTTCGCCTCTTCCCAATCCGAGTGAATATCGAATGGTTGTTGGAAGCTTGCAATATTTGGCCTTCACAAGACCGAATATTGCGTATGCGGTCAACAAACTTTCTCAATTTATGCACAAACCCACCGATGATCATTGGCAAGCTCTGAAACGTGTTCTCTGATACTTACCAGGCACGATGTCTCATGGAATTTTTCTCCGCTCCGACTCGCCTATATCGCTCCATGCATTCTCCGATGCAGATTGGACTGGTGACACGGATGATTATGTCTCTACAAATGCATACATCATCTACTTAGGTACTACACCTATTTCTTGGTTCGCAAAGAAACAAAAAGGAGTCGCTCGCTCTTCGACAGAGGCTGAATATAGAGCTGTTGCGAATACGGCATCAGAACTTTGTTGGGTATGCTCATTACTCACTGAACTTGGTATACAATTGCCTTCTCCTCCGGTAATCTACTGTGATAATGTCGGTGCGACGTATCTCTGTGCCAACCCGGTCTTCCATTCACGTATGAAACATGTCGCACTTGATTATCATTTCATCCGCGACAATGTCCAATCTGGTGCTCTTCGGGTGTCACATGTATCAACAAAGGATCAATTGGCTGACGCTTTGACAAAGCCACTGTCTCGGGCACGTTTTCTCGAGCTATACTCCAAGATTGGAGTGTCTCCGGCCCCTCCATCTTACGGGGGCGTGTAGAGTATATATATATATATGGAAACCGATATTGTGTATTTATGTTATACCTAGTCTCCTCCTTGCAATCTACTATAAATACTCTGTAATAATCATTCTAATGATTTATTCATTCCCTAAACCTATAATATGAACTTCCAAAGAAAGCATTTTACTTTTTGGTGAAGGGTAAATATAAATAATCTTGAAATACTAAATATCACACGTTCAATTTCCAACAAAATATTTATGGAGTAAAAGTCTACAAATATGGATTAAACAGAAGATTCTAAAACACATCATAAATATATATTTTTTGTTTCTTTTTGTAGCCGCTTATTTCACTATGGATTGCATCTTTTAACTTTTATGTCTACTGAACTCTACATGCTTTTTCGCGCAAGTCCTCTTTTATGATTGCAGTTTATTTCTTTTCTTGTAACCGCTTATTTAATTAAAAGTTGTATCTTTTAACATTTGCGTCTTTTCAACTATACTTATATTTTTCGTACAACATTTTCCATTCATGGATAATAATTTAAAATGATTTTGATTGTCTTAAACCAACAAAATGGTTTGGTCTTGGTTCAACTAACGTAAAAAATACATAATGTTTGGTATATCAAAATCTGAATATTAGATATTGTTTAAGAAATTATTTAAGATAATAATCAAGACTAAATTTTAGAAAAATATAGAAAATAAAAAAAAGTTAATTTTAACACCACAAAAAATGATTTCTTTTATAAATATAATATAAATTATTATTCAATGAAGTTATTTCAGTAAATTAGTATTCAAAAAATGGTTGTATTCAAAATTTTTTTTAAAGAACGTACTTTTCAAATTAAAAAACACAAACAATGTATTTTTCCAAATTTCCTCGATATTTAACAAACGTATGGAATTAATATGCCTCAAAAGGCTTATCCCTGTGTGAATGAAACGGTGGCGTACGAAATCTAGCTAGTATACAATTCAACGAAATTTTATCTATAAATAGAGTACAAATCCCTTAAAAAGAACGAAGCAATTAATTAAGCAAAAGCTATAAATATGGCAAAGATCCTCAATTCCATCTGCTTCACCACTCTTCTGTTCGTTGTCCTGTTGATTTCGGCCGGTAATTACGTTTCTACTCTTTTCCAGTATGCATGCATAAATTTACACATATATATAGCAAGAAACATATATATATATATATATATGTATGTTTTTTCTATAAAAAAAACAATAATAATTTGAACGGATCTGTTTAATATATATACAGAAATCCCGAAGAGCAAGGCGATATCGCCGAAATGTAACAGGTTTTTAGGTGAAGGGCCTGAAGGCACAGTGTCGAACCCATGTAATGATTCCGAATGTTCAGTCAGCTGCAAGGAGCTGTTCCCCGAGTCATATTGTAGAGGAGTGTGCGAGATTCATGACAACGAAGACCATTGCCACTGCTACGGTCGTTAATAAAACACTGCAATCTACAAATAAACTTGTATCGAACATAAAAAAACTAAGAATGTAAGTGTGGTAACCTTAGCTTGATTTAAGGTTACGTGTGTCCGTTTGTTTCCTTTCAAATAAACTCGTAGGAAGAAGCTAGTGACGGCTTCCTTCCTAACGTCAATAATAAGATCATGTTGTATGCTATTTCGTTGAATTAATAACAAACTTGTTTTGTGTTTCTTTTTCTTTCTACGTAACTTAATTGTTATCCCATTTACATCCAAATTGTCAAGAAATCAAAGGCATATGAAAATCATTTTTTTTTGTATTGATTATGAGGTTCAAACTCCTCTATATATACACAAAGATATTAACTTAAACTTGGTATCCAAGATAATATAAGATACACACAACTCTATAGAAAAGGAAAATTCACATATATACGATATCCTCGTAATACCCCCGTCAAGTTGGAGCGTATAGATCACAAACGCCCAACTTGTCTACAAAATGTTCGAATTGTAGTTTTCCAAAGATTTTGGTAAAAATATCTGCCAGCTGATTAAAACTTGCCAAATAACACTAATACAATTGCTTCACGAATTTTATGACAATCTACCTCAAAATGTTTAGTACGTTCCTGAAAGACGAGATTAGCTGCAATATGTAGGCGGCTTGGTTATCACAAAACAGAGGAATAGGAGCCTTGTGATCAACCACTAAATTACGAAGAAGAGCTTTCAAGTGTAAGATCTCCTTAAGCGTAAAGTTCATAACTCTATACTCAGCCTTAGTGGAAAAACATGATACAACAAGTTGCTTCTTCGTATCAGTTTGTTTCCTTTAAAATAAACTCGTAGGAAGAAGCTAGTGACGGCTTCCTTCCTAACGTCAATAATAAGATCATGTTGTATGCTATTTCGTTGAATTAATAACAAACTTGTTTTGTGTTTCTTTTTCTTTCTACGTAACTTAATTGTTATGCCATTTACATCCAAATTGTCAAGAAATCAAAGGCATATGAAAATCAGTTTTTTGTATTGATTGTGAGGTTCAAACTCCTCTATATATACACAAAGATATTAACTTAAACTTGGTATCCAAGATAATATAAGATACACACAACTCTATAGAAAAGGAAAATTCACATATATACGATATCCTCGTAATACCCCCGTCAAGTTGGAGCGTATAGATCACAAACGCCCTACTTGTCTACAAAATGTTCGAATTGTAGTTTTCCAAGGATTTTGGTAAAAATATCTGCCAGCTGATTAAAACTTGCCGAATAACACTAATACAATTGCTTCACGAATTTTATGACAATCTACCTCAAAATGTTTAGTACGTTCTTGAAAGACGAGATTAGCTGCAATATGTAGCCGGCTTGGTTATCACAAAACAGAGGAATAGGAGCCTTGTGATCAACCACTAAATTACGAAGAAGAGCTTTCAAGTGTAAGATCTTTTTAAGCGTAAAGTTCATAACTCTATACTCAGCCTTAGCGGAAAAACATGATACAACAAGTTGCTTCTTCGTATCAGTTTGTTTCCTTTAAAATAAACTCGTAAGAAGAAGCTAGCGACCGCTTCCTTCCTAACGTCAATAATAAGATCATCTTGTAGAAAAAAGAAAAAGAAAAAAAAATCATGGTGTATGCTATTTCGTTAATAAACTTGTTTTGTGTTTTTTTCTATGTAACTTAAATTTTTAACCCATTTCCATCAAAATTGTCAAGAAATCAAAGGCGTATGAAAATGAATTTTTTGTATTGATCATGAGGCTCAAACTCCTCTATATATATACAAAGATATTAACCTAAATTTGGTACCCAAAATAATCTAAGATATACACAAATCTATAGAATAGGAATATTCGCATATATACGATATCCTCCTAATACCCCAGTCAAGTTGGAGCGTGTAGATCACAAACGTCCAATTTCTCTACAAAATATTCGAATTCATGTTTTTCAAGGGCTTTGGTAAAGATATATGCCAGCTGATCACGAGTAGAAACATGTCGAAAAACAATAATGCCTTGAACAATTGTTTCACGGATTTTATGACAATCTACCTCAACATGTTTAGTACCTTCTTGAAAAACGGGATTAGCTGCAATATGTAAGGTGGTTGTTTATCACAAAAAAGGAATATGAGCCTTCTGATCAACACCTAAATCACGAAGAAGAGCTTTCAAGTGTAAGATCTCCTTAAGCGTAAAGTTCATAGCTCTATACTCAGCCTCAGCGGAAGAACATGATACAACATGTTGCTTCTTCGTTTTCCATGATATAGGTGAGTTGCCTAATGTATAAACCACCCTGTAAGAGATCTACGAGTAGTCAGGGATCCGGCCTAATCTGAATCACACCAAACAACCAAAGAAAGCTCAGTCTGGGCATGAAGAAGAATACATTGACCAGGATTGCCTTTCAAATATCGAACAACACGCAATGCCGCTTCCTAGTGAGCTAGTTTTGGTTTTTACATAAATTGGGATAACATAGTGTACGAAAGATCGGGCCGTGTCACATCGAGATAGATTAAACGACAAACTAGTCGAGGAGAAGCAGCAAGATCGACAAAATCGTCCTCATCATCCAATGCGAGACGATAATTCTGCTCAAATTGAAATGCCGAAGGTCGTGAACCGAGAAGATCAGCTTTAGTAATATTGTATAACGCATACTTACGCTGAAATAAATAAATCCCTTTTGGACTAAGTGTGGTAACCTTAGCTTGATTTAAGGTTACGTGTGTCAGTTTGTTTCCTTTCAGATAAACTCGTAGGAAGAAGCTAGTGACCACTTCCTTCCTAACGTCAAAAATAAGATCATGTTGTATGCTATTTCGTTGAATTAATAATATTGTTTTCTGTTTCTTTTTTCTTTCTACGTAACTTAATTGTTAACCCATTTACATCAAAATTGTCAAGAAATCAAAGGCGTATGAAAAAGATTTCTTGTATTGATCATGAGGCTCAAACTCCTCTATATATACACAAAGATATTAACTTAAAATTGGTATTTAAGATAATCTAAGATATACACAAATCTATAGAAAATGAATATTCACATATATATACGATATCAAATTCACTTGATTATTTCCACATGCCACAAGTCGTGCTTTGTAACGTTCTACACTG
Organism: Pseudoturritis turrita; assembly: GCA_900406555.1. Classification (NCBI taxonomy): domain Eukaryota; kingdom Viridiplantae; phylum Streptophyta; class Magnoliopsida; order Brassicales; family Brassicaceae; genus Pseudoturritis; species Pseudoturritis turrita. Next base: position 20,045 of record OVBL01000775.1, on the reverse strand, counting down.
CCATCATATCAAATTTAATTGTAAAGACCCACTTACTTAATAATAACAATCCTAGAAAATACACCCTAAGGATTGCGTCTTTTCGAAATTTATTAATGTATCTTAGGATTACAAAATACATCCAAGGGTTGCGTCTTTTCGAAAAAAAAACCGTTTTATGGTTATTAATGCATCATAGAGTTGTGTCTTTTGGAAAAAAATCGTTTTATGGTTATTAATGCATCCTATGGCTGTATCTTCTCAGGAAAACCCGTTTTATGGTTACTAATGCATCTTAAAATTACATTTTTTCGATTTTTTTTTTTAATGGTTAATAATACATCTTAGGCGACGTCTTTTCACAAAAATACATTATAACTTTGCATCTTTTCGGAAATAACTATTTTATGGTTATTAATGCATAATAAGGTTGCGTCTTTTAAAAAACTGTTTTATGATTATTAATGCATCTGATGGTTGCGTCTTCTTGGGAAAATTGTTTTATGGTTATTAATGCACCTAGAGTTGTATTTTTTCGAAAAAATCATTTTATGGTTATTAATACATCCTAGGGTTGCGTCTTTTCACAATCATGTCTATTCAACTCTACTTATTTTGTCATGTTCAACATATTATAGTTAATACTTGTTTTTATCCTTAAAAAGATTTATACTTGGTAACTATTACCACTAATATACTTGGTAACTATTACCACTAATATGAACTTCCAAAGAAGCATTTTACTTTTTGGTGAAGGGTAAATATAAATAATCTTGAAATACTAAATATCGCACGTTCAATTTCCAACAAAATATTTATGGAGTAAAAGTCTACAAATATGGATTAAACAAAAGATTCTAAAACACATCATAAATATATATTTTTTGTTTCTTTTTATAGTCGCTTATTTCACTAAGGATTGCATCTTTTAACTTTTATGTCTACTGAAGTCTACATGCTTTTTCGCGCAAGTCCTCTTTTATGGTTGCAGTTTATTTCTTTTCTTGTAACCGCTTATTTAATTAAAAGTTGTATCTTTTAACATTTGTGTCTTTTCAACTATACTTTATTTTTCGTACAATATATTTCATTCATGGATAATAATTTAAAATGATTTTGATTGTCTTAAACCAACAAAATGGTTTGGTCTTGCTTCAACTAACGTAAAAAATACATAATGTTTGGTACATCAAAATCTGAATATTAGATATTGTTTAAGAAATTACTTAAGATAATAATCAAGACTAAATTTTTAAAAAAATATAGAAAATAAAAAGGGTTGATTTTAACACCACAAAAAATGATTTCTTTTATAAATATAATATAAATTATTATTCAATGAAGTTATTTCAGTAAATTAGTATTCAAAAGAAGGTAGTATTCAAAATTTGTTTTAAAGAATGTACTTTTCAAATTAAGAAACACAAACAATGTATTTTTCCAAATTTCCTCGATATTTAACAAACGTATGGAATTAATATGCCTCAAAAGGCTTATCCCTGTGTGAATGAAACAGTGCCGTACGAAATCTAGCTAGTATACAATTCAACGAAATTTTATTTATAAATAGAGTACAAATCCCATTGATTAGTATCACCCTTAAAAAGAAAGAAGCAATTAATTAAGCGTAGAAAAGAAGAAGCAAAAGCTATAAATATGGCAAAGATCCTCAATTCCATCTGCTTCACCACTCTTCTGTTCGTTGTCCTGTTGATTTCGGCCGGTAATTACGTTTCTACTCTTTTCCAGTATGCATGCATAAATTTACACATATATATAGCAAGAAACATATATATATATATATATGTATGTTTTTTCTATAAAAAAAACAATAATAATTTGAACGGATCTGTTTAATATATATACAGAAATCCCGAAGAGCGAGGCGATATCGCCGAAATGTAACAGGTTTTTAGGTGAAGGGCCTGAAGGCACAGTGTCGAACCCATGTAATGATTCCGAATGTTCAGTCAGCTGCAAGGAGCTGTTCCCCGAGTCATATTGTAGAGGAGTGTGCGAGATTCATGACAACGAAGACCATTGCCACTGCTACGGTCGTTAATAAAACACTGCAATCTACAAATAAACTTGTATCGAACATAAAAAAACTAAGAATGTAAGTGTGGTAACCTTAGCTTGATTTAAGGTTACGTGTGTCCGTTTGTTTCCTTTCAAATAAACTCGTAGGAAGAAGCTAGTGACGGCTTCCTTCCTAACGTCAATAATAAGATCATGTTGTATGCTATTTCGTTGAATTAATAACAAACTTGTTTTGTCTTTCTTTTTCTTTCTACGTAACTTAATTGTTATCCCATTTACATCAAAATTGTCAAGAAATCAAAGGCATATGAAAATGATTTTTTTGTATTGATCATCTAAGATATCCTCGTAAAGGAATATTAATCTACGATATACACAAATCTATAGAAAATGAATATTCACATATATACGATATCCTCGTAATACCCCCGTCAAGTTGGAGCGTGTAGATCACAACCGCCCAACTTGTCTACAAAATGTTCGAATTCTAGTTTTCCAAGGGCTTTGGTAAAGATATCTGCCAGCTGATCACGAGTAGAAACATGCCGAAAAACAATAATGCCTTGAACAATTGTTTCACGGATTTTATGACAATCTACCTCAACATGTTTAGTACGATCATGAAAACGGGATTAGCTACAATATGTAAGCCGCAAAACAGAGGAATATAAGCCTTGTGATCAACACCTAAATCACGAAGAAGAGCTTTCAAGTGTAAGATCTCCTTAAGCGTAAAGTTCATAGCTCTATACTCAGCCTCAGCGGAAGAACATGATACAACATGTTGCTTCTTCGTTTTCCATGATATAGGTGAGTTGCCTAATGTATAAACCACCCTGTAAAAGAGATCTACGAGTAGTCGGAGATCCGGCCTAATCTTAATCACACCAAGCAACCAAAGAAAGCTCAGTCTGGGCATGAAGAAGGATACCTTAACCAGGATTGCCTTTCAAATATCGAACAACCGCTTCCTAGAGAACTAGTTTTGGTTTTTGCATAAATTGGGATAACATAGAGTACGAAAGATCAGGCCATGTCACAGCGACATGGATTAAATGACCAATTAGTCGACGATAAGCAGCAACATCGACAAAATCGTCCCCATCATCCAACGCGAGACGATGATTCTGCTCAAATTGAAATGCCGAAGGTCGTGAACCGAGAAAATCAACTTCAGCAATAATGTTTAACGCATACTTACACTGACATAAATAAATCCTTTTTGGATTAAGTGTGGTAACCTTAGCTTAATTTAAGGTTACGTGTGTCAGTTTCTTTCCTTTCAAATAAACTCGTAGGAAGAAGCTAGTGACCACTTCCTTCCTAACGCCAATAATAAGATCATGTTGTATGCTATTTCGTTGAATTAATAATAAACTTGTTTGTTTCTTTTTCTTTCTACGTAACTTAATTGTTCACTACAAGAAAACAAGACAAAATCCGACGGATTTTCGACAAATCAAAAACGGTCGAAAATCCGTAGGATATCGGTCAGATTTTCCGACGGAATTCATGCGATCGGTAATCCGTCGGAAAATTCCTACGGATTTCCGACGGTTTAAGTTTTTTTTTTTAAAAACACTTTCCGTCGGTAATCCGTCGGAAAATTCCTACGGATTTCTGACGGTTTAAGTTTTTTTTTTTTTAACACTTTCCGTCGGTAATCCGTCGGAAAATTCCTACGGATTTCCGACGGTTTTAGGGTTTAGAAAAAAAATCAGTTGGTAATCCGTCGGTAATCCATCGGAATTTCCGACGGATTTGGGGTTTAGGGTAATAAATTTGATGATTTACGTTATAGATCCGTATAAAAAGTGTGAACAAAAATAAAGTGATATCAAAAAATATTTTAAAAGTCATTAATGCACTTTTCATATTTACAAAATAGTTTTTACTCTAGACGTTTAATCGGATAGTTTTCTATAAGTTTCATATATGTTTAGTACAGTAATATGTTTAATTTGCGGAAGTTGTATGATTTTATAAATTTGTGAATGAATTCAAAGTATGACATGCTGTATATAGTTGTCAGGATCTGAAACACATTTTTAGCCAATTAACAAAACTCGAAACCCTAAAATGAGAATATTCCGTCGGAGATCCGTCGGAAAAACCGACGGATTTCCGACGGAATTGGATTTCCCCTTTTGCCACCATTTTTTTGGACACGCGCCAAAAAATTTTGCCAAAAAATTTCGGGTGAAATATTTTTAAAAAACCGAGGGAAAACCGACGAATTCGGCCGTCGGTTTTCGATAAAAAAATATAACCACGTATTTCTTATCTCCTTCTTGCCCAAACTCTTCTTCTTCTTCTTCCTCTCCAATTCTCTCTGCGATTTCTTCTTCCTTCTCTCCAATTCCGGCGGCATTTCTCTCGTTCTTTCATCTCCAATCCATTCATCTCACCATTTAAGTCTTCCTTCATCTTTCCTAATGCTCACATCTTTTATGTATGGATTTTGTTAGTTTTAGGGATTATTTATGGAATTAGGTGGTTAGTTTTATGGATTTGTGAATGAAATTTTCGGTTTTAAGATGTTAGAATCCTTTGGATTAGCTTGTAAATTAGTTTTGTATGATTTTTATATTTTTGGAATTAAGTTTTGTAATCAAAACTTTTGCTTATGTATATAAAACATTTTTTTTAATGTTTTATAAATTTAAAACGTTTTATTTAATCATTTTTTATATAAAATTGTTATAATTTTTTTAAAACATTTTATTTAATTGTACGTACAAAACATAGGTTTTTAAATACAAAAATAGTTTTTTGTATTTATTTTAAATACAAAGATATTTTAAACATATGTTTTAAAAATACAGTTTCAAAACTTTTTATATAAATCATTTTTTTATGAAAATACAAACTTTATATAAAAGGCTTTTAAGAAAAAAAAACCTTTTGTTATTTTTTTTTAATAAAAATATTTTATATTAAAAGTTTATATAAAATGTTTTTTATAATAGCTTTTTAAAGTTTTGTTTTACAAACATTAGTAACTTTTATATATATATATATATATATATATATTTTTTTTTTTTAATTAAATTATTTTTACTAATGTTTATATTTTTTTGTAGGTTTCATTAAACGCTAATCGACGCCAGTTGTCGCTGGAGGATTTGTCCAATAACCCGGATGTCACCATTTCTAAGTTTTGCAAAACTAATAACTCTTTCTCTTCCAACAAAAAAGGATCGTAAGTTCAGGTTTGGTCGACTTCCAGATCGAGACGAAGCGACGTCCTCTTCTTCGTCTTACGGCTCTGCGCATCTTGTGGATGAAATCGAGAAGTTGATCGAGCGATCCAACGAGGAACCGGCGGACCGAGAGAAGAAGGAAAATGAAAATGAAGAATCCCAAAAAGGTTTGGCGCGGATGAAGGCGTTTCTCGAGGCGGCCTACCCGGGAATAGAATTTTAGACATTTGATTATTTTAAATGCATTTTATGTTTTCATATTTTCAAAAATAAATTTCATTTATGTTTTAGACAAATTTTAATTTTAATTTTATTATTATAAATAAATTTTATTATTTTAATTAAATTTTATTTTTAATATTAATTTTTAAAATATATTTAAATAATAGTTTTATTAATATATATTTTTGCGAGGCCGTCGGAAATCCATCGGAATTTCCTACGGAAAACTAGCGTTGATTTTCCGTCGGAAATGGCTGTTTCCGACGGATTTGCTCGTCAGTTTTGCCTTGTTTTCTTGTAGTCGTTATCCCATTTACATCAAAATTGTCTTGATCATGAGGCGTATGAAATCAAAGGCGTATGAAAAAGATTTTTTGTATTGATTATGAGGCTCGAACTCCTCTATATATATACACAAAGATATTAATCTAAATTTGGTATCTAAGATAATCTAAGATATACACAAATCTATAGAAAATGAATATTCACATATATACGATATCAAATTCACTTGAATATTCCCAGATGCCACAAGTCGTGCTTTGTAACGTTTTACATTGCCATTATATCAAATTTAATTGTAAAGACCCACTTACTTAATAATAACAATCCTAGAAAATACATCCTAGGGCTTGCGTCTTTTCGAAAAAAACCGTTTTATGGTTATTAATGCATCTAAGGATTGCTCTTTTCGAAAAAACCGTTTTATGGTTATTAATCTATCCTAGGGTTACATCTTTTCGTAAAACCCCATTTTATTGTTATTAATGCATCTTAGAATTGCATTTTTCGTAAAAATTATTTTATGGTTATTAATGCATCTTATGATCGCTTCTTTTCACAAAAATACATCCTAAGGTTGCATCTTTTCGAAAAAACTATTTTGTGGTTATAAATGCATCCTCAGGTTGCGTCTTTAAAAAAAAACATTATGGTGATTAATGCATTCTAGGGTTGCGTCTTCTTGGGAAAAATCATTTTATGGTTATTAATACATCCTAAAGTTGCCTCTTTTAAAATAAATCATTTAATGGTTATTAATGCATCTTAGGACCGCGTCTTTTCACAAAAATACAACCTACGTGTTTTTGAAAAAACTGTTTTATGGTTATAAATGCATCCAAGAGTTGCGTATTTTCGAAAATAAAAACTGTTTTATGGTTCTTAATGCATCCTAGAGTTGCATTTTTTCGAAAAAACGATTTTAAGGTTATTAATGCATCCTATAATTGCGTCTTTTCGAAAAAACCATTTTATGGTTACTAATATATCATAGGATTGCGTCTTTTCACAAAAATACATCATAAGGTTGCGTTGTTTTTGAAAAACCACGTTTATAGTTATTAATGCATCATATGGTTGCGTCTTTTTGAAAAAATAGTTTATGGTTATTAATGCATCTTAGGATTAGAAAATACATCCTAGGGTTGCATCTTTTCAAAAAAAAAAACTGTTTTATGGTTAGTAATGCATCATAGGGTTGTGTCTTTTGGAAAAAAAAACCGTTTTATTGTTATTAATGCATCCTAAAGCTGCGTCTTCTCATGAAAACCCGTTTTATGGTTATTAATGCATCTTAAAGTTGCATTTTTTTCAAAAAAAATTGTTTTATGGTTATTAATACATTTTAGGGTCGCGTCTTTTCACAAAAATACATTATAAGTTTGCATCTTTTCGAAAATAACCGTTTTATGGTTACTAATGCATAATAAGGTTGCGTCTTTTAAAAAACCGTTTTATGGTTATTAATGCATCCGATGGTTGCGTCTTTTTGGAAAAATTGTTTTATGGTTATTAATGCATCCTAGAGTTGCATCTTTTAGAAAAAGCCATTTTATGGTTATTAATACATCCTAGGGTTCCATCTTTTTACAATCATGTCCATTCAACTCTACTTATTTTTAAACAGAAGATTCTTAAAATACATATATATATATATATATATATATATATTGTTTTTTTTTGTAGCCGCTTATTTCAATAAGGGTTGTATCTTTTTATTTTTATATCTACTGAACTCTACATGCTTTTTCGCGCAAATCCTCTTTTATGGTTGCAGTTTTTTCTTTTCTTGTAAACGCTTATTTAATTAAAAATTGCATCTTTTAACATTTGTATCTTTTCAACTATACTTTATTTTTCGTACAATATATTTCATTCATGGATAATAATTTAAAATGATTTTGATTGTCTTAAACCAACAAAATGGTTTGGTCTTGCTTCAACTAACGTAAAAAATACATAATGTTTGGTACATCAAAATCTGAATATTAGATATTGTTTAAGAAATTACTTAAGATAATAATCAAGACTAAATTTTAGAAAAAATATAGAAAATAAAAAGTTGATTTTAACACCACAAAAAATGATTTCTTTTGTAAATATAATATAAATTATTATTCAATGAAGTTATTTCAGTAAATTAGTATTCAGAAGAAGGTCTATTTTATGGTTATTAATGCATTCTAAAGTTGCATCTTAAAAAAAAATCATTTTATAGTTATTAATGCATCTGAGGATCGCGTCTTTTCACAAAAATAGGTATATTTTTGAAAAAACTGTTTTATGGTTATAAATGCATCCAAGGGTTGCGTCTTTCGAAAATAAAACCGTTTTATGGTTATTATGCATCCTAGAGTTGCTTTTTCTCGGGAAAATCATTTAATGGTTATTAATGCACCTAGTGTTCTATCTTTTTGAAAAAACTATTTTATGGTTATTAATGCATCATATAATTACGTCTTTTGGAAAAAAACCGTTTTATGGTTACTAATACATCATAAAATCGTGTCTTTCACAAAAATACATTATAGGGTTGCGTCTTTTTGAAAAAACCCGCTTATGGTTATTAATGCATCATAGGATTGCGTCTTTTTGAAAAAAATAGTTTTATGATTATTAATGCATCTTAGGATTAGAACATATATCCTAGGGTTGCGTCTTTTCGAGAAAACTGTTTTATGGTTATTAATGCATCCTACGATTGCTACTTTTCGGGAAACCCCATTTTATGGTTATTAATGCATCTTAAAGTTGTGTTTTTCGGAAAAAAAAATCGTTTTATGTTTAAGCATGCATCTTAGGGTGTGTCTTTTCACAAAATACATCCTAAGGTTGCATCTTTTCGAAAATAACCATTTTATGGTTATGAAAGAATCATAAGGCTGCGTCTTTAAAAAAAACCTTTTTATGGTTATTAATGCATCTAGGGTTGCGTCTTCTTGGGAAATTTTTTTTATGGTTATTAATGCATCCTAAAGTTGCGTCTTTTAAAAAAAAGAATGTTATGGTTATTACTGAATCATAGGGTCGAGTCTTTTCACAAAAATACATCATAGGGTTGCTTCTTTCCGAAAAAACCGTTTTATGGTTATTAATGCATCCAAGGGTTGCATCTTTTCAGAAGAAAAAAAATCTGTTTTATGGTTATTATGCATCCTAGAGTTGTTTCTTCTCGGGAAAACTGTTTTATGGTTATTAATGCATCCTAGAGTTGCATATTTTCGAAAAAAAATATTTTATGGTTATTAATATATCCTAGGATTGCGTCTTTTCACAATCATGTCTATTCTTTTTTTTGAACATCAGGCATTCCATGAATCTTTAAGAGTTTGTACATAAACTTTGTAGACAATTGATGAATACAAATAAAAAGAGATATTAAGAAGTGAATCCTTCATTTTGTATCATCCGAACACCTGTAAGGAACTTGATACAATGATATATATCATAGAACAAACCATTGCTATGTCCATTCTTCAAACATATACAAATGCTTCGGAGAACCGGCAGACGCCTTGTTTGTACCTCTTGGTTTATAGCTACGTTGCTAGAAAGGAACTCTACCATTGAGAGACAAAACGGTTACACAGTGGAACCGACTATTGGAAGGGACCACGCTTGAAACAACCATCGATGTCGTATGAATAAACCACCGTAAAACAGTATCACGAACCGTCAATGTGATCCTCCACAGGTGTTGCTTAGAAGGCCAATATAATCTAACCCATCCAATTATATGTGAGTAGAAACTGTTCGGGATGAACACCATCATAATCCAAATCCAAACATGATCTTGTCACCATGTGGAAATCACGCATATCCTCTCCACCGATAAAACGAACATCATCAACATCACGAATCCATCTCGTTGCACATGTGGCCACTCACGGCTTTCCGTAACCAATCCGATCTCATTGGTGGAATAGTTATAATCGAAGGTGAAGAGCACGGCAAAGGCACCGGAAGCGGCGTAGTCCAAACCATGGGATGGATCGGGTATCGAGATCGGTGACCGGTGAGAATTTTAACAAAGCATGAAATAGATTATCCTAGCATGAATTTTTTCTAATTGCAATCATACTACTAGTTGTTAAGTAAAAAAATCGAAAAACAATGAGAATAAACATAGTTACTTCAACAGTAACAAATAACAATAGCAGAAAAGCTGAAAGACAAATGGTATGATGGCCACCATATTAATGTTACTTGAATCCAGAAAAGGACGTGATGTAGACCAAATTAAGCTTGGCACTGATCTTTGAAGTAAACTAGGTAACCAGAATTTTCACATGAAAGTCACTAGCTGACTACAATGGGAGAATATCAGACCCATGTAAATGGAAGAACATAAAGCACGTAGGCTAACCTGTTGAGCTCCAGTTTCTGATATTTGCTTGCATCTGAAAATATTAGCATAGAACCTTGGTCCAAGGGATAATGCCAGCTGCACAATCATTTTCAAACAAAAAGGGTCAGCATCTATAAAGTTGCCCAAGGCTTAACCGTGTTAACGTGTCATTGACAATAGCTTTAGGCCTTGACAGTTCAAAGTTCAAACAAATCCAGGAATTGCATAAGTTCCTTCTCTCTCTTTTCAATATATATAGTTAAATGAGGCTCGAAGCAAGAAGAGATAACTCCACGGAAAATTAAACTGCCAGGTTGAGTAACAAAATGGTTTGGTCTTGCTTCAACTAACGTAAAAAATACATAATGTTTGGTACATCAAAATCTGAATATTAGATATTGTTTAAGAAATTACTTAAGATAATAATCAAGACTAAATTTTTAAAAAAATATAGAAAATAAAAAGGGTTGATTTTAACACCACAAAAAATGATTTCTTTTATAAATATAATATAAATTATTATTCAATGAAGTTATTTCAGTAAATTAGTATTCAAAAGAAGGTAGTATTCAAAATTTGTTTTAAAGAATGTACTTTTCAAATTAAGAAACACAAACAATGTATTTTTCCAAATTTCCTCGATATTTAACAAACGTATGGAATTAATATGCCTCAAAAGGCTTATCCCTGTGTGAATGAAACAGTGCCGTACGAAATCTAGCTAGTATACAATTCAACGAAATTTTATTTATAAATAGAGTACAAATCCCATTGATTAGTATCACCCTTAAAAAGAAAGAAGCAATTAATTAAGCGTAGAAAAGAAGAAGCAAAAGCTATAAATATGGCAAAGATCCTCAATTCCATCTGCTTCACCACTCTTCTGTTCGTTGTCCTGTTGATTTCGGCCGGTAATTACGTTTCTACTCTTTTCCAGTATGCATGCATAAATTTACACATATATATAGCAAGAAACATATATATATATATATATGTAATGTTTTTCTATAAAAAAAACAATAATAATTTGAACGGATCTGTTTAATATATATACAGAAATCCCGAAGAGCGAGGCGATATCGCCGAAATGTAACAGGTTTTTAGGTGAAGGGCCTGAAGGCACAGTGTCGAACCCATGTAATGATTCCGAATGTTCAGTCAGCTGCAAGGAGCTGTTCCCCGAGTCATATTGTAGAGGAGTGTGCGAGATTCATGACAACGAAGACCATTGCCACTGCTACGGTCGTTAATAAAACACTGCAATCTACAAATAAACTTGTATCGAACATAAAAAAATTAAGAATGTAAGTGTGGTAACCTTAGCTTGATTTAAGGTTACGTGTGTCCGTTTGTTTCCTTTCAAATAAACTCGTAGGAAGAAGCTAGTGACGGCTTCCTTCCTAACGTCAATAATAAGATCATGTTGTATGCTATTTCGTTGAATTAATAACAAACTTGTTTTGTCTTTCTTTTTCTTTCTACGTAACTTAATTGTTATCCCATTTACATCAAAATTGTCAAGAAATCAAAGGCATATGAAAATGATTTTTTTGTATTGATCATCTAAGATATCCTCGTAAAGGAATATTAATCTAAGATATACACAAATCTATAGAAAATGAATATTCACATATATACGATATCCTCGTAATACCCCCGTCAAGTTGGAGCGTGTAGATCACAAACGTCCAACTTATCTACAAAATCTTCGAATTCTTGTTTTTCAAGGGCTTTGGTAAAGATATATGCCAGCTGATCACGAGTAGAAACATGTCGAAAAACAATAATGCCTTGAACAATTGTTTCACGGATTTTATGACAATCTACCTCAACATGTTTAGTACGTTCATGAAAAACGGGATTAGCTGCAATACGTAAGGCGGTTGGTTATCACAAAACAGAGGAATATGAGCCTTGTGATCAACACCTAAATCACGAAGAAGAGCTTTTAAGTGTAAGATCTCCTTAAGCGTAAAGTTCATAACTCTATACTCAGCCTCAGCGGAAGAACATGATACAACATGTTGCTTCTTCGTTTTCCATTGATAATAATTTTAAAATTTACTTAAAACATAATGTTGATAAAAAATGTCATTATATTATTTGTAAATCTTAATGTTGCATCTTTTAAAAAAAAACTCGTTTTATGGTTATTAATGCATCCTAGGGTTGCGTCTTTTCGAAAAAAACCATTTTATAGTTAGTAATGCATCCTAGGGTTGCGTCTTCTCGGAATTTTTTTTTTTTTTGGTTACTAATGCATCCTAGAGTTGCGTCTTCTCGCGAAAAATCGTTTTATGCTTATTAATACATCTTAAAGTTGCGACTTTTCGAAAAAATTGTTTTATGGGTATTAATGCATGCTAGGGACGCGTGTTTTCACAAAAATACATCATAGGGTTCCGTCTTTTCGAAAAAAATATTTTATGGTTATTAATGTATCCAAGGATTGCGCCTTTTCGAAAAAACTGTTTTATGTTTATTAATGCATATTAGAGTTGCGTCTCTTCGAAAAAAATATTTTATGGTTATTAATGCATGTTAGGGTCGCATCTTTTCACAAAAATACATCCTAAGATTGCGTCTTTTCGAAAAAACCGTTTATGATTATTAATGCATCCAAGGATTGTGTCTTTTCGAAAAAACTATTTTATGGTTATCAATGCATCATAGAGTTGGTTCTTCTCAGAAAAACCGTTTTATGGTTATTAATGCATCCTAGATTTGCGTCTTTTAAAAAAAAACCATTTTATGGTTATTAATACATCCTAGGATTGCGTCTTTATGAAAAACCGTTTTATGGTTATTAATGTATCATAGGATTGCGTCTTCTCGGAAAAACCCATTTTATGGTTATTAATGCATTCTAAAGTTGTGTCTTCTCATGAAAAATTGTTTTACGGTTATTAATGCATCCTAGAGTTGCGTCTTTTCGAAAAAACCGTTTTATGGTTATTTAAATATCTTAGGGTTGTGTCACAGCGAGATAGATCAAGCGACCCACTAGTCGGCGATAAGCAACAACATCGACAAAATCGTCCCCATCATCCAACGTGAGACAGTGATTCTGCTCAAGTGGAAATGCCGAAGGTCGTGAACCGAGAAGACCAGCTTCAGCAATAATGTGTAACGCATACTTACACTGACATAAATAAAGCCATTTTGGACTACGAGCAACTTCGAGGTATTTGGAAAGACCAAGATCTTTCATATGAAAGCATTTACTTAAGTAGTCTTTCAAAACTGAAATCAAGGTAGTAGAAGTACCTGATATGATCAAATCATCCACATAAACCAGAACATGAAGACGATCATCATATTTGATCAAGGTAAAGAGTGAATAATCAGAAGTTGATTGGCAAAATCCATATTCGAGTAAGGCACCACGTAACTTAGCAAACCAACATCTAGGAGCTTGACGAAGATCATATAGTGATTTACGGAAGCGACATACTTTAGTCTTATATGAACAACGAAAACCCGGTGGAAGATGCATATAGACCTCCTTATCTAAATCGCCATGAAGAAATGCATTATGCACATTCATCTGTTGAACTTCCCAATTCTTCGACGCAGCAATATGAAGAAATGATCTTACCGTAGTCATTTCGGCAACCGGAGCAAAAGTCTCATCAAAGTCACTGCCGGCAACTTGACTATTCCCACATGCCACAAGTCGTGCTTTGTAACGTTCTACACTGCCATCAGATCAAAATTTAATAGTAAAGACCCACTTACTTAATAATATTAATCCTAGAAAATACATCCTAGGGTTGCGTCTATTCGAGAAAAACTGTTTTATGGTTATTAATGTATCTAAGGGTTTTATCTTTACGAAAAAAAATAATTTTATGGTTATTAATGCATCGTAGGGTTGCGTCTTCTTGGAAAACCCCGTTTTATTGTTATTACTGCATCTCAGAGTTGTGTTTTCGTAAAAAATTAATTTATGATTATTAGTGCATCTTAGGGTCGTGTCTTTTCAAAACAATACATCATAAGATTGCATGTTTTCGAAAAAACCATTTTGTGGTTATTAATGCATCCTAAGGTTGCGTCTTTTTAAAAGAAAAACCGTTTTATGGTTATTAATGCATTTTAGGATTGCGTCTTCTCGGGAAAAACCATTTTATGGTTATTAATGCATTCTAAAGTTGCATCTTTAAAAAAATCATTTTATAGTTATTAATGCATCTCAGGATCGCGTCTTTTCACAAAAATATATCATAGGTGTATTTTTGAAAAAACTGTTTTATGGTTATAAATGCATCCAAGGGTTGCGTCTTTCGAAAATAAAAACCGTTTTATGGTTATTATGCATCCTAGAGTTGCTTCTTCTCGGGAAAATCATTTAATGGTTATTAATGCATCCTAGTGTTTTATCTTTTTGAAAAAACTATTTTATGGTTATTAATGCATCATATAATTACGTCTTTTGGAAAAAACCGTTTTATGGTTACTAATACATCATAAAATCGTGTCTTTCACAAAAATACATTATAGGGTTGCGTCTTTTTGAGAAAACCCACTTATGGTTATTAATGCATCATAGGGTTGCGTCTTTTTGAAAAAAATAGTTTTATGATTATTAATGCATCTTAGGATTAGAACATATATCCTAGGGTTGCGTCTTTTCGAGAAAACCGTTTTATGGTTATTAATGCATCCTACGATTGCGTCTTCTCGGGAAACCCCATTTTATGGTTATTAATGCATCTTAAAGTTGTGTTTTTCGGAAAAAAAATCGTTTTATGGTTATTCATGCATCTTAGGGTCGTGTCTTTTCATAAAATACATCCTAAGGTTGCATCTTTTCGAAAATAACCATTTTATGGTTTTGAAAGCATCATAAGGTTGCGTCTTTAAAAAAAACATTTTTATGGTTATTAATGCATCTAGGGTTGCGTCTTCTTGGAAAAAAAAAATTATGGTTATTAATGCATCCTAAAGTTGCGTCTTTAAAAAAAGAATGTTATGGTTATTACTGCATCATAGGGTCGCGTCTTTTCACAAAAATACATCCTAGGGTTGCGTCTTTCCGAAAAAACCGTTTTATGGTTATTAATGCATCCAAGGGTTGCATCTTTTCGGAAAAAAATCTGTTTTATGGTTATTATGCATCCTAGAGTTGTTTCTTCTCGGGAAAACTGTTTTATGGTTATTAATGCATCCTAGAGTTGCATATTTTCGAAAAAAACTATTTTATGGTTATTAATATATCCTAGGATTGCGTCTTTTCACAATCATGTCTATTCTTTTTTTTGAACATCAGGCATTCCATGAATCTTTAAGAGTTTGTACATAAACTTTGTAGACAATTGATGAATACAAATAAAAAGAGATATTAAGAAGTGAATCCTTCATTTTGTATCATCCGAACACCTGTAAGGAACTTGATACAATGATATATATCATAGAACAAACCATTGCTATGTCCATTCTTCAAACATATACAAATGCTTCGGAGAACCGGCAGACGCCTTGTTTGTACCTCTTGGTTTATAGCTACGTTGCTAGAAAGGAACTCTACCATTGAGAGACAAAACGGTTACACAGTGGAACCGACTATTGGAAGGGACCACGCTTGAAACAACCATCGATGTCGTATGAATAAACCACCGTAAAACAGTATCACGAACCGTCAATGTGATCCTCCACAGGTGTTGCTTAGAAGGCCAATATAATCTAACCCATCCAATTATATGTGAGTAGAAACTGTTCGGGATGAACACCATCATAATCCAAATCCAAACATGATCTTGTCACCATGTGGAAATCACGCATATCCTCTCCACCGATAAAACGAACATCATCAACATCACGAATCCATCTCGTTGCACATGTGGCCACTCACGGCTTTCCGTAACCAATCCGATCTCATTGGTGGAATAGTTATAATCGAAGGTGAAGAGCACGGCAAAGGCACCGGAAGCGGCGTAGTCCAAACCATGGGATGGATCGGGTATCGAGATCGGTGACCGGTGAGAATTTTAACAAAGCATGAAATAGATTATCCTAGCATGAATTTTTTCTAATTGCAATCATACTACTAGTTGTTAAGTAAAAAAATCGAAAAACAATGAGAATAAACATAGTTACTTCAACAGTAACAAATAACAATAGCAGAAAAGCTGAAAGACAAATGGTATGATGGCCACCATATTAATGTTACTTGAATCCAGAAAAGGACGTGATGTAGACCAAATTAAGCTTGGCACTGATCTTTGAAGTAAACTAGGTAACCAGAATTTTCACATGAAAGTCACTAGCTGACTACAATGGGAGAATATCAGACCCATGTAAATGGAAGAACATAAAGCACGTAGGCTAACCTGTTGAGCTCCAGTTTCTGATATTTGCTTGCATCTGAAAATATTAGCATAGAACCTTGGTCCAAGGGATAATGCCAGCTGCACAATCATTTTCAAACAAAAAGGGTCAGCATCTATAAAGTTGCCCAAGGCTTAACCGTGTTAACGTGTCATTGACAATAGCTTTAGGCCTTGACAGTTCAAAGTTCAAACAAATCCAGGAATTGCATAAGTTCCTTCTCTCTCTTTTCAATATATATAGTTAAATGAGGCTCGAAGCAAGAAGAGATAACTCCACGGAAAATTAAACTGCCAGGTTGAGTAACAAAATGGTTTGGTCTTGCTTCAACTAACGTAAAAAATACATAATGTTTGGTACATCAAAATCTGAATATTAGATATTGTTTAAGAAATTACTTAAGATAATAATCAAGACTAAATTTTTAAAAAAATATAGAAAATAAAAAGGGTTGATTTTAACACCACAAAAAATGATTTCTTTTATAAATATAATATAAATTATTATTCAATGAAGTTATTTCAGTAAATTAGTATTCAAAAGAAGGTAGTATTCAAAATTTGTTTTAAAGAATGTACTTTTCAAATTAAGAAACACAAACAATGTATTTTTCCAAATTTCCTCGATATTTAACAAACGTATGGAATTAATATGCCTCAAAAGGCTTATCCCTGTGTGAATGAAACAGTGCCGTACGAAATCTAGCTAGTATACAATTCAACGAAATTTTATTTATAAATAGAGTACAAATCCCATTGATTAGTATCACCCTTAAAAAGAAAGAAGCAATTAATTAAGCGTAGAAAAGAAGAAGCAAAAGCTATAAATATGGCAAAGATCCTCAATTCCATCTGCTTCACCACTCTTCTGTTCGTTGTCCTGTTGATTTCGGCCGGTAATTACGTTTCTACTCTTTTCCAGTATGCATGCATAAATTTACACATATATATAGCAAGAAACATATATATATATATATATGTATGTTTTTTCTATAAAAAAAACAATAATAATTTGAACGGATCTGTTTAATATATATACAGAAATCCCGAAGAGCGAGGCGATATCGCCGAAATGTAACAGGTTTTTAGGTGAAGGGCCTGAAGGCACAGTGTCGAACCCATGTAATGATTCCGAATGTTCAGTCAGCTGCAAGGAGCTGTTCCCCGAGTCATATTGTAGAGGAGTGTGCGAGATTCATGACAACGAAGACCATTGCCACTGCTACGGTCGTTAATAAAACACTGCAATCTACAAATAAACTTGTATCGAACATAAAAAAATAAGAATGTAAGTGTGGTAACCTTAGCTTGATTTAAGGTTACGTGTGTCCGTTTGTTTCCTTTCAAATAAACTCGTAGGAAGAAGCTAGTGACGGCTTCCTTCCTAACGTCAATAATAAGATCATGTTGTATGCTATTTCGTTGAATTAATAACAAACTTGTTTTGTCTTTCTTTTTCTTTCTACGTAACTTAATTGTTATCCCATTTACATCAAAATTGTCAAGAAATCAAAGGCATATGAAAATGATTTTTTTGTATTGATCATCTAAGATATCCTCGTAAAGGAATATTAATCTAAGATATACACAAATCTATAGAAAATGAATATTCACATATATACGATATCCTCGTAATACCCCCGTCAAGTTGGAGCGTGTAGATCACAACCGTCCAACTTATCTACAAAATCTTCGAATTCTAGTTTTTCAAGGATTTTGGTAAAGATATCTGCCAGCTGATCACGAGTAGAAACATGTCGAAAAACAATAAGCTTGACAATTGTTTCACGGATTTTATGACAATCTACCTCAACATGTTTAGTACGTTCATGAAAAACGGATTAGCTGCAATACGTAAGGCGGTTGGTTATCACAAAACAGAGGAATATGAGCCTTGTGATCAACACCTAAATCACGAAGAAGAGCTTTTAAGTGTAAGATCTCCTTAAGCGTAAAGTTCATAACTCTATACTCAGCCTCAGCGGAAGAACATGATACAACATGTTGCTTCTTCGTTTTCCATTGATAATAATTTTAAAATTTACTTAAAACATAATGTTGATAAAAAATGTCATTATATTATTTGTAAATCTTAATGTTGCATCTTTTAAAAAAAAACTCGTTTTATGGTTATTAATGCATCCTAGGGTTGCTCTTTTCGAAAAAAACCATTTTATAGTTAGTAATGCATCCTAGGGTTGCGTCTTCTCGGAATTTTTTTTTTTTTTGGTTACTAATGCATCCTAGAGTTGCGTCTTCTCGCGAAAAATCGTTTTATGCTTATTAATACATCTTAAAGTTGCGACTTTTCGAAAAAATTGTTTTATGGGTATTAATGCATGCTAGGGACGCGTGTTTTCACAAAAATACATCATAGGGTTCCGTCTTTTCGAAAAAAATATTTTATGGTTATTAATGTATCCAAGGATTGCGCCTTTTCGAAAAAAACTGTTTTATGTTTATTAATGCATATTAGAGTTGCGTCTCTTCGAAAAAAATATTTTATGGTTATTAATGCATGTTAGGGTCGCATCTTTTCACAAAAATACATCCTAAGATTGCGTCTTTTCGAAAAAACCGTTTATGATTATTAATGCATCCAAGGATTGTGTCTTTTCGAAAAAACTATTTTATGGTTATCAATGCATCATAGAGTTGGTTCTTCTCAGAAAAACCGTTTTATGGTTATTAATGCATCCTAGATTTGCGTCTTTTAAAAAAAAACCATTTTATGGTTATTAATACATCCTAGGATTGCGTCTTTATGAAAAACCGTTTTATGGTTATTAATGTATCATAGGATTGCGTCTTCTCGGAAAAACCCATTTTATGGTTATTAATGCATTCTAAAGTTGTGTCTTCTCATGAAAAATTGTTTTACGGTTATTAATGCATCCTAGAGTTGCGTCTTTTCGAAAAAACCGTTTTATGGTTATTTAAATATCTTAGGGTTGTGTCACAGCGAGATAGATCAAGCGACCCACTAGTCGGCGATAAGCAACAACATCGACAAAATCGTCCCATCATCCAACGTGAGACAGTGATTCTGCTCAAGTGGAAATGCCGAAGGTCGTGAACCGAGAAGACCAGCTTCAGCAATAATGTGTAACGCATACTTACACTGACATAATAAGCCATTTTGGACTACGAGCAACTTCGAGGTATTTGGAAGACCAAGATCTTTCATATGAAAGCATTTACTTAAGTAGTCTTTCAAAACTGAAATCAAGGTAGTAGAAGTACCTGATATGATCAAATCATCCACATAAACCAGAACATGAAGACGATCATCATATTTGATCAAGGTAAAGAGTGAATAATCAGAAGTTGATTGGCAAAATCCATATTCGAGTAAGGCACCACGTAACTTAGCAAACCAACATCTAGGAGCTTGACGAAGATCATATAGTGATTTACGGAAGCGACATACTTTAGTCTTATATGAACAACGAAAACCCGGTGGAAGATGCATATAGACCTCCTTATCTAAATCGCCATGAAGAAATGCATTATGCACATTCATCTGTTGAACTTCCCAATTCTTCGACGCAGCAATATGAAGAAATGATCTTACCGTAGTCATTTCGGCAACCGGAGCAAAAGTCTCATCAAAGTCACTGCCGGCAACTTGACTATTCCCAC
>OVBL01000774.1:0-58376 GCA_900406555.1 Pseudoturritis turrita | reverse complement strand
CCTTGCAATTTTTTGGAGTTCTTGAGCAAAATTTTCAAATCTCCATAACTCTCTCAATTCTTAATGGATTTCAATGATTTTTTGTACCCATCTCAATCGGATTTTTGTCCTCTTTCTGATTCTATAACCCTCTCACTCGATCTGTAAAGGTACGTGACTCAATCTCCAATTTTCAGTCCGAAAATAATATTTTCAAAAGTTGGAATTCGGGTTTTGTGGTTTGTTCTTAGTGATTTTCGTGGCTTACTATGATATTCTAGGATAAATTCTAACCCCGCCATGTCTTGTTTCTAAAAATTGCGTGATTGGAATGGAAATTTTGAGTTTAAAACGAAATTTTTGAGAAATTTGAGATGATTTTCGAAATTGCTTGATATATGCGTTGGTTGTGGAGTATTGCGTTGCATTGGTGGTTGGAATTTCTTGTGATACTGCATGATGATTGATATTTGCGAAATTCTACTCGTTTGTGTGTTTTTCGGAAATTTCGATAAATATGAGTTTTGTTTGAATTTTGCAGAAAATGGGTAAAACAGGAGGAGCTGTTCGGAAAAAACCCAACAAGGGGTCTAGCGCCACCACCGCCACAACCACGAGTTGATCCAAATGCACAATCTTCGAGCCGCAGAAAGGACAAAGGGGTCGCGACATCTTCGGTCCCTCATGTCACAGAGGAGGAGTACGAGGAGGAAGGAGAGCATACCACTGCTCCATGGCCTCGACCTGATAATACGCCCATCGATGACTTTCTGGCTGTCACGGTTCCTCACATGACGGTTGGGGAAATGCAGAAGGATACTCGATATAGGATGCGACAATATGGGGACCCATGGGCTATTCATAATAGCACATTCTACAACGGTCTGCTTCTGGTTGAGATGTCACCTACTAAGTTCATCTGTGAGAGGACTTTGCAGAGAATGGGCATCACAGATGATGTGAGAGCCATGTTGCAGCGCATGGGTTTGGGCACACTTGCGTACCAGACATACCCCCTCTACCCGGAGTTGGTCAGACAATTCCTAGTTTTTGCAGAGATCAAGTACGAGGACATCGCGATCAATATCCCGGGAGAAGGGAAGCTTTCATACTTCTCCAGCGGTCTCTTCTACGAGATTTCACTCCACGAGCTAGGTAACCTCTACGACTTTGATACTCACAGGGAGAGTTGCAGGTTCCCGACTGAGTTTCCACAGGCTGCTGAGCTGTGGCATTGGATTGGGTCCGAGCCATACACATCACGGGAGGCTAAGTTGACATTGATCCAGAACCCGGCGATTAGAGTGGTTGCTAAGATCATAGGGCACAGTTGGTTCGCTAAGGAGGAAGCAGGTTCGCTGAGTTTTGATGAGTTGCAGATGTTGCACTACGGGATTCCTTCATTTGTTCGTGACATCTACCACGAGCCACCCCAATTTGTGCTCAACACGCACTTCGGAGCGATTTTTGCTGCAGTTTTGGTACAGAAGAAGTTTCGAGGGCTTAACACTTCGAGACAGCGGATAGAGTGTGTTGGGAGCCTTTTGACTCCTATTTTTAGGTACCATGGGATTGACCTCACTGCAACCAAGTGTGTCGACACACTTGACTACTTCGATGAGCAGTACTTCAAGCACAGCACCATTCTCAAGGCTGGCCTGAAGTATCAGTTCCATGATCGCGCGGGGGTCTCTCATCGGTGCCAGCTACCGCTTCCAGCCCTCACCGCACTCATATCCAGGGAGAACCTGGAGTTCTTACCTACATCCGAGCTCCTGTGTGCCGCTACACCTAGATGACGGAGTAGTTATTCGCGAGCCAGTACTTCACAGCCTCACCTGGAGGATAATAGAGTGCCGGATTACACTGCACAACAATGTTTCAGGTACAGGCTACGATCTTCCCCCTTTACCTGCAGATGCTACAGACGAGGCTCGTTGGGCCTGTATGGTTGAGTCCCAGAGGACCAACAACTCCATGATGCAGAGGATTTGGGGAGCGCTCTCCAGACTCACATGCCCGCGACCACCATCTTGATTCAGAGCCTCCAGCTCTAGTCGCCCTGCCCCCACCACTGTAGTTCCTGATGTTGCTGGACACAGGTTTTCTGATGAGGATGAGTCTGACGATGGACCACGCCTTTCTAGGCGTAGGAGAGCACCAGGAGTACGAGAGAGTGTTAGCCCAGATGACCGTCCTTGATTGCAATATCCTCTCTATCTCCCTTGTACTTTTCCCTTTTTGATTTTTCTTTTTATGTTCTTTTTTGCGTAAGTCGTATCCTTCTTCTGATTTATTTTCACACTGAAGATGGTGTGAAGTAAGTCTGGGGGAGGGTATTTGCTGGGACTAACGCCATTTTTCTTTGTTTTGTTTATCTTGAGTCATTTTGATGTTTTTATTGAGTCAGTCCAAGATATTTTATTGAGTCAAAACTCTGTTAGGTATTATGATATTTCTCTTTATTGGTTGTCTGATTTTTCTATCTTAGTGACCATTATTGCAGAATCCATTCAGATTTGACCAATGAAAAATCTAAAGACTGACCAGTTAACTAGAGACATCCACATTTCCAACAAAATCCACTAAGCCTGAGCTACCTTTTACCTCATCAGACGTGATTGATGTATATAGGGTTTGACTCCTCGTTCGTTGCCTGACAAATGCATCCTGTGTGAAACATAATGGTACTCTTCTCCCTTATTCTAAAAAATAAAAAAAGGGAAACAGAAAAGATGAAAGGATTTTCTCTTGGGTAAAGGGCTATGAAAATTGCCTGTGATCCCATTATTTTACTTTGAGAGGAATGATCACACAAGGGTTGGAAGCGAGGTTAGGAAAATTTCCCGTGATACCATTATTCGCTTACGCCTTTGAAATAAATAAAAAAAAAGAGAAAAGAAAAGAAATGATGAAAACAAAGAATAAGTCTGGGGAGAGAAAGAGTACCAAGGATCATATGGATGGTTGTCATGGCATTGGATGGGAATGAGTCTATAAGATTCTTGGCATTGAGATCGCTGATGAGACCCAGCGATGAAAGGCTTCCAGATGACATTGTGAAATTATGGGTTGAATCTGGAAGGCTGTGAATGTCTGCGAAGAAGTACAAGGTGGTTCGATTTAAGATTGGTCTTGCAATATGTGGATTACAAGGTGAATGATCATTACAACATTTTAAAGAGAAGGTGATTTCCCGTGATTTTCAAACTTCGACTCTATATTTAATATTTGCTTGAGGACAAGCAAAACGCCAAGTCTGGGGAGTTGATGTATTGCGTTTTTACGCGTTCTAACATATGTTTTCAATGGTTTTTTCGAGTCGTTTCTATGGTTTTTAGTGTCTTTTCAGGGTCGGAACACGTTTGAAAAGATCCCGAGGCATTAGGAGTGTTGAGTGAACTAAAAAGAGCACAAAAGAGCCTGGATCGATCGATCCAAAACACTGAACACTTTGTGGATCGATCCCAACACGCCATATCGATCGATCTAGTCTGGATCGATCGATCCAGTCTGGATCGATCGATCCACAGCCAGATCGATCGATCCAAAACATCGCACACTTTCTGGATCGATGTGACAAGCTCAGATCCATCGTGCCTTCATCAGATCTATCGATCCAAGCTTTTTCGGCGAGAAAAAAGAAATTTTTTATTTCTTATTTTCATAGGGTTTTGCCGTTTATTTTTCCAGAGAACGATTTTTAAGATATATACTCGAGTTTAAGCCATTGTTCAGGCTAAGTTTTTTTATACTTTTCAGATCTATTGAGCCTTTTTGATTTCTGCAATTTGTAAGCACCGGGGAGACAGATCTCTAATTCTTCAATCGTTGAGAAGTTTTTCTGAACCCTATTTAATCTATTATGAGTTTTTCTTCATCTTCTGTTGTTTTGATTCTCCCCATGTCTGAGTAGATCCATAGTTGAGTTTAGGGTTTTCAAAGGAGTTTATGAATCATTGAATCAGACATAGATAGGGATTATTTTGTCTCCACCTATTGTTGTTCTTATTGCTTAGATTAAATTGATCACTTAATCTCTTATTTTAGGTTTAACCTATTCATCAAAAGTGTTATAGGTTGCTTGATAGAACATAGGTGAGCAAAATGTCTTTAACCAACGAAAGCTGATGTTAAGGCAATTTGTGAACATATCAAACCTCCTCGTTAATGCTTGTTTAGAATTTTAAGATCAAATGACAGTTTAGATTCTTAGGTTGCTAAATAAAACAGTTGATACCATGAAAGTGGATTGATTATACATTCATGTTTGAGTTGACACTGCATTTTATCGTTCCCTGAATAATTGTTTAATTCATGATCTCTGAATTCTTGCGAAACGCCCTGGACTTAACGCTTTCTTTTAATAAATTTTACAACGTTTAAATTGCTATTTTTATTTGTTATTGCTATCAACATTATTACTGCCATCTTAGCTTAATTTCACTCATAAGAATTCGTAGTGTTTCACGTGGTCCTCGTGGATTCGATCCCTAATTACTACTTCGCTTGCTGTGCACTTGCAGTGATATTTAGGATTAAAACTCTGTGTATCAACAATCTCTGCCAATACAATTATCTCTTTCACAAAGCTTATATGGTAGCAGAGCACAAAAAGATACCTAGACCTAAAACCTTGGCCACTTTTTTTGCTTCTTCTCTTCTTTCCCACGTTTTCCTTCGATTTTTCTTCTTAACACCGGCTATGTCAACCTCTGACAACTCATCACCTCTGAATCCAAGAGTCACCACCACCACAGAGATGGTCTCTGCTCCTCAAAGTGCTCTCCTCAACATTAATACTCAGAACATTACAAAGCTCACTGCCACCAATTACCTCATGTGGAGTCGTCAGATGCATGCTCTCCTTGATGGGTATGCTCTGGCAGGTTACCTCGGTGGTTTGAAGCCAATTCCAGATCCAACCATCACAGTTAACAATGTTACAACTCCAAATCCAGAGTACGTCATGCACATACGCCAAGATAAACTGATATACAGTATTATCCTTGGTGCCATCTCTCTCTCCATCCAGCCTTTGCTTTCTCGTGCCGCCACCACCGCTGAAGTTTGGGCCACTCTTGCCTCCACCTACACTAAACCAAGTCGTGGCAACATCAATTAGTTGAAGTATCAACTCAAACAATGGAAGAAAGAGAACATAATTGTTTATGAGTACCTTCAAGGTCTCACAACCCGTTTCAATTAACTCGCTCTACTAGGAAAAGTCCTAGATCTGGAAGATCAAGTTGAAGTGGTTCTTCAGGGATTACCAGAAGAATATAAGTCCTTGATTGACCAAGTTGAAAGCAGAGACACACCTCCAATGCTCACTGAGCTCCATGAAAAGCTCATCAATCATGAGATCAAGCTGATCACATCTCAAGCTTCACAATCATTCCTGCCTCTGCTCATGTTGCTACCAATCGTTATCGCCAATCTCAGAAAGGCAACAATCGCAATCCACACTCAATGCCACAGTAATGCAATAACTCGGAGTATCGTACACCCAAACCATACCTTGGTTGTTGTCAGATCTGTGGCGTTCAAGGTCACAGCACTAGACGTTGTTCGCAGCTTGCTCTTCATGCCTCTAGCACACCGTCTTCTCCTAGTTCCTGGCAGCCTCGGGCTCATTTTGTTGTTGCGTCTCCAATGGCTGCCACTCCTTGGCTGATCGACTCTGGTGCTACGCACCATATTTCATCAGACCTTGCAAATCTCTCTCTCCATCAGCCCTACACCGGAGGAGACGAGGTTATTATCAGGAATGGCTCAGGTTTGCATATAACTCACAAGGTTTCAACATTCTTACCCTCTTCAAGTCGTAATTTATCCCTTGATGATGTTCTTCATGTTCCTGAAATAAGGAAAAATCTCATATCAGTATACAAGCTATGCAACACTAATAAAGTTTCGGTTGAATTTTTCCCTTCGTCTTTTCAGGTGAAGGATCTCAGCACGGGGCGCCCAGTTGCTCCAAGGCCACACGAAGGATGAGCTCTATGAGTGGCCTGTCTCCCCACCCTTACCTTCCACCTATTCCACAACTGTCCATAACCTTAAAGCATCTATCTCTTATTGGCATTCGAGGCTAGGCCACCCTTCACAACCTATATTGAAGACTACTATCTCTAATTTCTCTTTACCTTTTTCAAACTCTTTTTCACAGTCTCTGTCTTGCACTGACTGTTTATCAAATAAAAGCCATAATTTACCTTTTTCTCAGTCTACCATTGTCTCAACACGTCCTCTTGAATACCTCTTTAGCGATGTCTAAACATCACCAATCATCTCTACTGACAAATTCAAATATTACCTTGCCATTGTAGACCATTTCTCTCGCTACACTTGGTTTTACCCACTAAAACTCAAGTCACAAATTTGTGAAACATTCATTCGTTTCACCTCTCTTGTTGAAAACCGGTTTCAAACAAAAATCGAAACTCTCTTCTCAGATAACGGTGGTGAGTTCCTTGTTGTCCGTAACTTTCTCTCCTCTAAAGGAATCACTCACCTTACATCTCCTCCTCACACCCGAGAACACAATGGTCTTGCAGAAAGACGACATCGTCACATTGTGGAAACTGGCCTAACCCTTCTCACCAAAGCCTCGATGCCAAATATCTATTGGACCTATGCTCTCGCCATTGCTGTTTATCTCATAAATCGAATGCCCACCCAACTACTTCATCTTCAATCACCTTTCCAAGTTCTTTTCAAAACCAAACCCAACTATCACCAACTCAAAATCTTTGGATGTTTATGTTTCCCCTGGCTCGGCCCCTACAACTCACATAAACTGCAACCCAAATCGAAACCATATGTCTTTCTAGAATATTCCCTAACCTAGAGCGCATACCTTTGTTTGGACCTAATTACAAACCGTATCTATGTCTCTCGACATGTACAGTTTGTTGAAAACCAGTTTCCTTTATCATCCCTTGTTGCACCACAGTCCTCGTCATCATCTATTATCTCACCTCCGTGGTCACCACCAGTATCTAGAATCCCGATTAACCCATCGCAGCCACTCATTTACGCTCATCCTCCGGTTGAAACGTTGTCGTTGCCTTTGCGCTCAGATCAGTCACCTGAAAGATCACCTTCGTCGATTGAACCGAACCCAGGGACACCATCTTCTCACACCTTGCCGGAATCTCACCGTGATTCCCATGTCTCCGCCTCTGCGTCGCCTCTCATCCCTAATGTTATCAGGCAAAGAGAAACAATTCCCCAACCCACATCGTCTTTTTAACCTACGGCCCAACCAAGCTCAAATACTACCTCAGCCCATACACATATCCCTTCCCCCACTTTAAATTCTGACACTTTAGGCCCAAATCCACAACTCCCCTTACATGTGCCACAAACCAAATCCATGGCCACTCAAACCAAAAATAATCCACCTGCAAATAACCATCCGATGCAAACCAGATCTAAAAACCTAATCACCAAACCAAACAGAAAATTCTTTCTCTCGACCACTGTCTCTGACAAAATCGAAAGAGAACCACAAACCCTAAACCGAGCCCTTGAAGATGAGAGATGGTGGATGGCATGCTCTTCTGAATTCGATGCTCAGTTGAAAAATCAGACATGGGATTTAGTTCCTCCAGCGCCACATCAAAATCTAGTCGGAAACAAGTGGGTGTTCAGAATCAAACAACTCCTTGATGGTTCACTTGATAAATACAAAGGTCGCCTTGTTGCCAAGGGCTTCACTCAACGGCCAGGGATCAATTTTTACGAGACTTTCAGTCCAGTAATCAAGTCTACGACCATCCGTACGACTCTAAAAGTTGTTGTAAGTAAAAATTGGTGTCTCAGACAAATCGATGTCAATAATGCTTTTTTACAAGGTACATTGAAGAGTATGTTTATATGGCTCAACCGTTGGGATTTGTGGATGCTGATAAATTGTCATACGTTTGTCATCTCAAGAAAGCATTATATGGCCTAAAACAGGTCCCTAGAGCTTGGTATTTGGAACTTAAGAACTATCTTACAACAGCTGGGTTCACAAATTCACTTGCTGACACGTCTCTGTTCGTCCTCCAACAAGCTGGTATCTTGGTTTACATTCTGGTTTATGTGGATGACATCGTCGTCACTGGTAACCACACGCCAACAATGGAACGAATCATTGCTGATCTAGCAGCTCGCTTCTCTGTTAAAGATATGGGAGCATTGTCTTATTTTCTTGGAATCGAAGTTGCTCGCACATCACAAGGCCTTCACCTCAATCAACGGAAATATATTCTTGACCTTCTCCATCGAATGAAGATGTCTGATGCCAAACCAGTGACTACTCCGATGGCCTCCTCACCAAAACTTACTTTATCAGGTAAAAAATACTCTGAACCCACTGAATATCGACCACTTGTTGGAAGCTTGCAGTATTTGTCCTTCACTCGTCCAGATATTGCGTTCGCAGTGAATCGGTTGTCCCAATTCATGCACTCTCCTACTTGTGATCATTGGCAAGCAGCCAAACGAGTGTTACGATATCTTGCAGGAACAGTAACACATGGTCTCTTCATCAGTGCCTTGAAATCACTCTCCTTATATGCCTTCTCAGACGCAGATTGGACAGGTGATTCGGATGACTTTGTGTCTACAAATGCCTACATTATTTATCTGGGAGATCAAGCCATATCGTGGTCCTCGAAGAAGCAAAAGAGTGTGGCTAGATCATCAACAGAAGCGGAATATATATCAGTTGCTAACACAGTATCCAAAATCAATTGGGTATGTTCCTTACTTATGGAACTTGGTGTCAAAATTCCTAGACCACATGTGATATATTGTGACAACATAGGAGCAACATACTTATCCGCAAATCCAGTGTTTCATTTTCGAATGAAACATGTGGCACTTGATTATCACTTCGTCAAGTAATAAGTTCACCATGGCAAGCTACGTGTGGCACACGTCTCAACTCACGATCAACTCGTAGGCAACCTTATTAAACCACTAAGCCGAGCTCGCTTCTGCATCCTTCGTGACAAGATTGGAGTTTCTAAAACCTCTCCATCTTGAAAGGGCATATTAAGAGAAGTCCATATATGTAAAAGAATATTTGATGGACCGATATTATCTCCATCATATATTTCTCAGTTATGTCAATATCTTTCTTACCATTATCATGTATATTAGTTTTGTATAAGTTTGTACAATCTCTGTCAATACAATTATCTCTTTCACAAATCTTATACATAAAACACTAAATATTTGATGTTTTGGCGTTCCATTGGAGATGTTTTAATACCAAATTTGGTGTTTTGTCGTTCCATTGGAGTTGCTCTTGGTGTCCTAGGGAAATAAAAGTTTCATACTTAAC
This sequence comes from Pseudoturritis turrita, assembly GCA_900406555.1. Classification (NCBI taxonomy): domain Eukaryota; kingdom Viridiplantae; phylum Streptophyta; class Magnoliopsida; order Brassicales; family Brassicaceae; genus Pseudoturritis; species Pseudoturritis turrita. The sequence continues at coordinate 49,054 of OVBL01000774.1, read as the reverse complement.
AAGAACTTCTCTCTAGACTTGATCTTTTGTTTCCGATTAATATCGGATCTTCGGCTTCTGACTTAGTTGGACTTTATTTTGTTTTGTTTTGCTTTTAATCATGCCCTTTCGATCTACCAAGTTATCATCACTGTTAGCTTAAATTGATATTTCTTCTCCGGTGTGCTCGTTCTTCTTCAATTGAGTGTCAATCTTACTCCTCCGGGACGGAGCCGTTTAAAATGGCTATGGAGTCAAGCTTCTCTTGAGAAGAATGAACGAAGTTTTCGATCTAACTTGGGTTGTTTTGGGGTGGGTTTAGTAGAGCATGAGCTTTAGAATATATCTCTTATTCATCCGAGTTTTATCTTCTTCTTTTTTCTGGTGGTGTTAAGATCGATTTATTCAGCTTTGGTGGTTTAGACGGCGAAGGGTGCATGTCATCTGTTTTCGAAGTGGATTCCATGGTGGAAGATTTTCGGAATCATCGGGTGGGATCCTTGTAGGAGCTTCACGGCGACGAGTTCAATCGGCGGCGGTGCTCTGTTTCCACCTGCTCCACGTGTTGGACGCATGTCCGTCTTGATCTATATCTTTGATACACGTGTCTAATGGTTTATCAAAATTGTAACATACTAGGCCAATACGCACGCATTTATTTGGTTGAATGTTTTTTTGTAATGTTTTGTTTTACCTTTTGATGTTAATATTTCTACCAATAGTAAAATGTCTTAGATTAAGTAATGTATTCCCTTTAGAATTTTATATCCACTTATTAAACATAGAACATGACATTTACTTCAACGGTGAATTTGTAAGTTTTATTGTCTCATGAAAAAAAAAAAAAGACAATGAGACAACAAAGAAAATCAAATGTTGATTATATGAAAACTTGTACCTCTCATCCAAAAATTTATGTTTAGAATGTCACTCTAATTTAATAGCGATTGTAATCTGTGTCTGGAAGCGCTGTGATTTAGGAGCGATACGATTAGTTAGAATCGTGAATGAAGATATGATTTGGGTGCGATGTAGTTATCTTATATTATTGAATTGCATTGCAATTCAGATGCGATTAGAATATAAAATTATTAAACATGACATTATCTGTGTTATTGTGATTTTATGTGTTTATCTATATGTTTTATGTATTTTTAATATTTTAAATTTTCATAAACATAAACTAAAAATAAAATATAGGTTTACTAATAAAAATTACAAACACTAATTAAATTGATTTTTCCGCAAATTCCGCATTGTTCTGAAAAAAATGATTTCGTATTTTTCCGTTTTTCCTCCAAAAAGCGATTCCATATGTTCTCACAAAATACCGAATTCATGCTTTCCCGCAAAATCGTGCAGTGTTTCCGCATTTTTCTGCCAAAAACATCATTCGCTTCCACACCAAAAATGTGATTCTGTGTTTTTGATAGGAAACACAACTTTTTATTTTTAGCGAGAATAAACGAAATCGTATTGTTGGCAAAAAAGTTATAATATCACGTTTTTAACGGAAAATGTGGAATTACGGCTTCATCGAAAAAATACTTCCACATTTTTCCTCCAAAAATATGATTCTATTTTTTCAAATTGCAAAATCATTTTTATGCGAAAATGACTGTATATATTTTAAATAATTAATTTAATTTATATAAATTGAATTTGTAGATATCATTTTTAATATTATATCTTAACAATTTAAATTTAAGTATGTTTTAATAAATTAATTTTTAACAATATTAATTTTAAAACATTTTAATAAATAATAACATAAAAAAAAATATTTGCGGGATATAATAGTAATTGTGCACGTAAAGCACACTTGTAGCGCCCCAATCGTGGTGTAAAATTTGAGTTAGTGTAAAAAAGTAGAGCTAATCACTTGCAAACAATAATCGCAGTGCTTTTTAATCGTTTGGCCATTCGGTGCGTGATTCTCCGATTAAAGTCACCACACCATAGTCGAATCGCATTGTCTTTCGGAGCCTTAGATATCCTTGTAAGCCAATTAACTATATTTTTCTATAGTTAGTCCATGACCAAATCATGTATGATTTAACTATTAGATTCATGAAATTAGTCTCAGGTGATCCCCTGTCCATTTTCCGGGAAAGATTAAAAAATTAAAACTATGTTCTACCACCAAACAATTGTTTACAATCACGTACATAAAGAATAACCAATCACCATGTGACGGTTTTGAGAAACATATTACATATCTTGCATCATATTTGAGAGAGAACGTATGTTCCAACGACCACATAAACATCGTCACACAAGACCAACGAGAGAAGACTTTAACATAGAACAATGGAGAGAGATGTGTATGCGATCCATTTTTGTCTTCCAAACATCGCTTACATCTCATGTACATCATTAATGTATTCGTATGTCGAAAGTTTCTTTTCTTTACCTATTTTAGAGAGAAACTAAGAAGAAACGAAAAATCACTTTTCTTGATTTCTCTTTGTTTGGGTAGTATATATTGTTATATGATAGTTCTCGTGGAGAAATAGATCGTCGATCCTCATTTTATTCACAAATTTGTTCCGCCATAGTAAAGATTTCAATATCGTGAACGCTGAGAGCAAAGGCACCTTCCAGAGGTGTTGAGTTTTGCGTTTTTGTTTCCCTTTTCCTATTGTTCATGTTTATGTTGACATCTATGTTTGTGTCCCGAAACTGAGTTTGTAAACTTTGTTGAAGACCATGAATATGTTTAAAAGCCAAAGCCGACATGATCAGACCGATTTGTTCGTTTCTGACTGCGTAATCTCTAGCTCTGATAAAAGCCTCAAAGCTCCCACTAAGTGTTGTTTGCCCTGAACCCTGCATTCACCTGTAACTTCACTCTCTTCCCAACCAATAAGGTATCCTCAATATTTTCGCCCACATAGTACTGCAAAAGATGTCAAAGCGACTCCAAAACCGGTTGTATTGTGCCTAAAAGTTTTAAGCTTTGGGTGACCTTGAAACGAGTTTACTAAATCTCATCCTGATGATTGAAGGTCAACAACAACAGAGAATTAGTATACGCTGCATTACTCTCTCGGAATGGATGCCAAAAAATTTGAATCAAAACTGCAAAATTTACCAAAAAAATAATAGATGAATATGAAACAACATGGTGGAGAAGATTTCTCGGCATGGATGCGTCCGATTAGGGCAATGAACGGTAGACTATTTGCGTCTCCGGGAAGAACACCTCGAGTGAACCCAACTACGATTCTCTCATTGTCATGTTTGATTCTTCGGTTTCGATCAACCCTAATCTTTGCCGCTCTGGTTTGCCAACATGATTTGTTCTTGGAAATTGTAAGGTGTAAGAGGGAAGTACATAACTTATGGGTGCTCTCTGTATCTGCATTTTTAACCAAATTGAGAAGAAACTTTGGATGTGACTTCTTAATTACCACAAGATTGAACTCCAACTGTTAAACACAGCATTTCTTCTCGTACTTCAGTCCCCTGTTTAGGAACTTTCGAGGTAAAGAATCACTGAGAAGTAAATCACAAAACTGCTTCCAAAACTACGCATTTGCAACACACATACACACATATATGTATGTGTTACATGTCAAAAATTACCCAATTTGAGAAAGATTTCTTGGCTTCAGCAGCAATAAAACCATCAGGTGAACCTAAAATAATTTTGATTGTGACGTTTATCTGCATTGTTAAAGCAAATAGAACTTTTTATGATCTGATTAACCAAAAAATCTGTTTTTTCATAAACATGAATAAAAGTGAGTTTTATACCTTTGTGCATCATAAACATGGTGTTACTGCTGGAACATCATCTGAGAACAAACTCACGAATATCATCTTTACGATATGATTTCATTCCAGCAAGAAATCTTCCTTAACCCGAGGCACAGTTGCAGGTAAACCTCGGAAACCCCTAATCGTTTTACCTGAAAATCCTAGGAGAAAGGAAAAAAAGAAGAAATCTTTACATATTGATCCTTAATAATCAATATAACCAGACAAACCAGTGCATAGCTCATTGTTTTTTTTCCTTTTCAAATTATGTCCAAATAACTGAGAAAAACACTCCAAGATCTCAAATTCCATAGTAAGCTAAGTCATCCCATACAAAAACTCTTCTTTTCTAACTAAAATAATATATCAAGACTTTTGTGTCAGAAATACTTGCCATCCTGTCTAACTAACCTGATTTGGTTGCTCAAAATTGATGAACTCAAGCCAAACATAAACACAGAAAGTGTAAAACAAAGAGAGACATGAATTTAAGATGAAAGAAATTAGATTAAAGCTATAGCTTACCGGCATAGCTGAACCCCAAGTTGATGGTTTTTCCAGTAACAATGACATTGGCACTAAAATTATCAAACATAGTTGGCACATAATATTTTGACGACAACAATCCACATAAAGTTGTAAGTGAGAAGCTACATAAAGAGATTAAGACTTGTGAAATTAACAATGTTTATGTAATGATTTCCGAAGCAAAATATCTTCAATCCTAGATTACTAAAGTAACATCACTGAATCAAAAGTCCTTGGAACTAATATTTTTTAAAGCTTCTAATGATCATTATAACAAAATTTTGGGACTAATGAAAACCAAACAAATGAGTTAAAAAAACAAATCGTTTGAGAGATGTAGTTCCAAGGAACCTAACTTTTCAAGAATATATGAAAATAGAGTTAGGCCTAGAATAATCTATTCTCCATGCCTTAATGACAACAACTCAAAGGATTATAGATATCTTAATGATGACTCTTAAGACAAGACAGAGAAAAATAATAGATTAGAAATTTCTAAGGAGGAGCTTTTAAATCTAAGCAAACAAGTCACAGTTATAAGTTGGTAGCTAAATTCATGAAATGATCAGAAATGGAGGTCAAAAATAATATCAAATATACAGCCATAAGTCATTGAGAATAAAAGAGGAGTTAAAGAGAAAAACTCATCTAAACAAAATGAGATTGAATTCTACTACTGGCCAAAAACAAAAGCCAAGCATCAAATACGAATACTAAGAGATTTACAAAACAAATGTTTTTTTAATAGAGAACACGTGTTAAGCATAGAATGCGTCATGTGTCCATTTTCGGGGAGAGCGCTGGCCGATGAGCTTGATGAGAATGTAAAGCCCATTTATGGGCCCTCTTAATGAATGAAAATTTGGCTGGCATTATTATTAGTAAAGCCCAATAGTAACCAAATCGACCCACCCGACATTAGTATCCGGATCGTTTTGATATCCAAGCCAGACTCGGAGCACCTAGCTTCTGGCTTGAGAACAAAGAAAACCCCATTCTCCGATCCTGCTTAAAGCGCTCAAGGAAGAAGGGGAAGAAGGAGAAGAAGGAGAAAGAGTCAAAACAAGATGAGTAGCATTGGAACTGGATACGATCTCTCTGTCACCACTTTCTCTCCCGATGGTCGTGTCTTCCAAATCGAGTATGCCGCCAAGGCTGTCGACAACAGTGGGTTAGTGTTACTTCTCTCTCTCTTTTCTCTTCGATTCCTGTTTCCGTCCTTCTCCTAGATCGGATTTAGCTTTTTAACTTTGAGATTTGGCTATGGAAATCCTCCTTCACCAATTAGGGTTTTTAAGCTCGCCTCTCCCTTTTCGTTTCTTTCGCAGAACTGTCGTCGGAATCAAGTGCAAGGACGGGATTGTAATGGTTTGATTCTTACCCTCCTCTTCTATTTCTTCAGTGAGCGTGATAGTGGTTTTAGTCTCTCGTGCTCCGAATCGGATCATACCTGGAACAATATTAGATGAGATCTCTTTGATGACACATCTCTCAATCCCACAGTTCCAATTTCGAGAATCTTTTTTCACCTTTGGTTTTCTAAGATTTAAACAGATTTGCTCAAGGAATGGCCTTTCTAAGTGTTTTTTTTTTGGGGGCTTTTAGGGTGTGGAGAAACTTATTGCTTCAAAGATGATGCTACCAGGTTCCAACCGGAGAATCCATTCTGTTCATCGTCATTCTGGCATGGTATGCACCCAACCTATAGGAACTTAGCTTCTATAAGGATATGTACCTTTCCAGTTACCACTGTGTCTAGTCTGGTAATATATTATTTTCTTTTCATCATTTTGACTTTTGAGCATTTCTCCTCCTCTCATGTCAGGCTGTTGCTGGGCTTGCAGCTGATGGGAGGCAAATTGTTGCGCGGGCCAAATCTGAAGCGAGAAGTTATGAGAGGTATCAATGAAACCATCAGAATGATCTCTTTTTTAGCTTCTTCTGTTAAAGTTGCATCATAGATTTATTACTGTTCTACTCCTATAACTCTTCTCAAGGGGAAATTTCTCTTAATTAAATTTAGGAAAAAAAATTATATACTTTGTTAGATCAAAAATCTAAATATATGGGCACACGATGTCAATGTGCATGTTCTCCTTTCTTCCTGCACCGCCTTGCATAATTGAACTTTTCCCGATTGTTCAACTAACTCTACTTTTTCACTTGTGATAACTTAGTGTTTACGGCGAAGCTGTACCTGTGAAAGAACTTTCAGAGCGTGTTGCAAGTTACGTACACCTATGTACCCTGTATTGGTGGCTAAGGTTTGCCCAATTCATCTACCTCCTTGTATTCACCTCTAAGCATTTTGCCTACTTGAATGAATTATAAGAAAAAAAAATTTCATTTTGAAGGCCTTTTGGCTGTGGGGTCATTCTTGGAGGTTATGATAGAGATGGACCCCAATTGTACATGATTGAACCCTCGGGCATATCATATGTAAGTCTTTCTTTTCTGCTCGTAGATATAGTCATTTTGAATAGAGATATGCGTCTCTAAGCTTTAAATTTTTGTCATTTCTCTTTGTCGTCATATGGATTGTTTTCCTGCAGAGATATTTTGGTGCGGCAATTGGCAAAGGAAAACAAGCTGCTAAAACGTAAGCTACGGCGTGAATGTGTTTGGTATAATCATAGTGTTCTCTAGTAGTGGATAGGTGTAGTTACTAGTTACTAGGGTATCTGTAGTACCACTAGGATTGATCAATTTAACTTGTCTGAATCAAATTCTAAGTAACTTCACAATTAACCAGACAGAGAAATAAATAAAACTTGAAGCATCAGGTGAGCTTTCATGGTTGGTGAGATTGATGATTCTGGTTCAATGAATGAATGGAGTACGAACTTTACAACAGAGATTTCTGGATTTCATAGCTTTTTAGCTGTCTTTGACCTGTGGAATTTGTTTCAATTAAAGGGGATAGACATAGTTATCAAAAAGGCAAGGGTGTGCAAGTGTTCTGATGGATAAGTGGATTCCTTGCAGGGAAATTGAGAAGTTGAAACTATCTGAGATGACATGCAAAGAAGGCGTTATTGAGGTGGCGAAAATGTGAGTAGTGCTTTCTTCTTGTGTACTCGATTTCAGTAGTAAACTCTTGTGGTTATATTTTATAGTAGGGAGCTTGGAGCTTAAAGACTCACAGGTTCATTTTATAGCAAGATCTAATGTGACTTTCATGTGCAGCATTTACAAGCTACACGACGAAGCCAAAGACAAGGCCTTTGAATTGGAGATGAGTTGGATATGCGAGGAGTCAAAACGAGAGCATCAGAAGGTAAAAAAAACTTATAAATGCAGCTTATTGATGATTTATAAAGAAATGTTGCTCTAAAGCTTCATAAATCGGACTCATGGTAGGTCCCTGATGATCTTTTGGAAGAAGCAAAGACGGCAGCTAAAACCGCGCTCGAAGAGATGGATGCAGACTAAACTGAGTTGTGTTGTGTTGAATTAGATTTGTCTAATGCGTCATTTGGTGTTTCTTTTGTAACTTTGAATTTTGTTTGGAGGGACAGCTGTTGTTACAGTTTCTCATAAACCTTTAAGACTCTTTTTATCTTATTGCTATCAACAGTTGCTTTAAATACTCCTTCGCTGGGTTCATTTGATAATTTCTTTTTAGAATTAACATCAACATTGACATCGCAGGAAACATAAGTTTTTTTGTCAACTTATGAATAAAGGAGATAAAGGAAACATAAGTTATGATGTTTCATTTTATCTTCAATGGGAAAATTGCAAAATTCCAGTTCCATCTTAAAAACATGATCAAGTTTAAATATATTAAAGATAAGACCCAACCTATCAAATGTTGCAAATCAATATCTAGAAATTAACAGTGTTTTGACTAGGGATGGGTAATCGGAAATTTTTGTCCAGTTTGGAAATTTTTGTTCGGTTTGGTAGCGACAAATTTCGGTTCAGTTCATATTAAAACATTAGTGCCGAAATCGAAATCTTGTACCATTTGGGAATGCATTTTCATATGGAATGAGAATTTGGGACCGGGATCGGAACTAGACAAAACATGATAGGACGGAACAAAATTTTTTGTCTATCCCTAGGTGACACCAATCGACCATGCGTTCTTGTCATTTTATATCAGATCTTAAAATATATTTATTTAAAAACTTATAAATTAATAAATATATTAGTAATAAAGTTCGATTTTATATGAAAGTTTGATATAGAAAAATAATGTCATTTTCATAATTTGAGAAGATTACAATTTAATTTTACAGATTAACAAAATGATAAGAAACAAAATTATTGGTTAAATTTTAGATATCATATTATAGAAACCATTATAGTATATAGGTATTTATTATTTTATCTATTTATTTTCCTTTAAATAAATTTATTATAAATTATTTACTAATTTTATCTATTGATATTTATTCGTATTAAATAAATTTAAATCTTTAAAATAAACTAATAAAAATGACATGTCAACTTTTAGATTGATAGACTTATAAATGCTAAAAATAGACTTATGTATTGGTTTGGAAGTTTTTCAAAATAATTTGTACAATTTAATTAGTAAGTGATATATTTTTGCCGTCCTCATCCTCCAGAGACTAAACCTTAAGGTAAAGAAGCCATGCCAAAGCTAAATTCTATGAAAACGACATAAAAGGGCAAAAAAACGTAAGATTTTTAAGCTCTAAACCTGAGACAAAGCACCAACATAGACTAGCAACCATTTTCAGAGAACAAGTAGATTCCAAAGTGCGCCAAAAGACAAAAGACACGAGATGATCCTGTCAAAACCGAGCTCGAGAAAAAAATAACACCGGCGAAAATGAAAGCAGGACCAAACTAGGACAGAGCACAAGAACTAACACTGTCACCACCGCTCCACAGATACGATGAAATGGAAACCAATTAAACTCAAGGTAGAGAACCTTGAAATCCGTCTGGGGATACGCCAATTAGGAACACCAACTCTTACACGCGGACACAGCAAGCCCACTTCAGCCACCTATAGACAAAAGGCTGGCCACCTCCTCGCAAAAGAAGAATTGAAGATCGAAACCACTACACAGTCTTGAGCCCAACCCCAAACCCCTAAGAAGCCTCAAAGAGACTAGTAGATGCCTCTGCAACAATACACCATCCGATTTACGAACCCCAAAAATAGAAACCTAAACCAAAACGAGATCCAACCACCTCAAGAGGACAGAACCGTACAACCAAGCTAGAAAACCCATAAATTTTACCCTAAATAGCCAAATCCAATCGAATAAAACCCACCCAAACCAACAACCAAAAAATGAGAGAATCAAATACTTTCAATCGAATACAAACACACGGATCCGACAACGAACACAGCCGATACACTTACAAGAAGGCAACACTTGCCCAGAGCTGCAAAGGACACCAAGATATAACATCTCGACAGCCCAACCAACGGTAAAATATGGAGCTTCCTTCGTCGACTCAAAATACCGGATCTGGCGAGAAGGAGAGAAGATGCCGGACACCGGTCACAGCCACTCCGACAACACTAGAGCCGGCGACACAAGAGCCTCAACAACCAAACCCACGACAAACCTGAGGTTGATAAGTACTTTCATCCTCCCTTTATATCTAAAGCAAACAAGACGCGAAGAAAAAGACTCACAGGAGAGGACCGCGGCGACGCTAACAGAGTCGTCGGCCGCCGATCAGATCTGAGATTTCAAGAAAAAACGACGTTAACGACGGCAACTTTGAGAGAGTTTCTCTTAGGGGTTTTATTTTTTTATTTAATATTTTTTTCAAATCATCAATCAATTTTTAAACGAAAATTACCATAAAAAACCTCCAACTTTTCATTTTTTCCAACTTAAACATACAATTTTTTGCGTTTCGAGAATAAACCTCCAATTCAATCATTTTTCTGAAATAAACCTCTAAGTGACCAAAAATGTGCGCGATCGAAGGTTGACCAATGGTCAACAACAACTCCATTAAACATTCTTAACATTCGTTAAAGAAAATTAACGATAGTCGCTTTTTAATTGAGTTACGAATTGTGGATGTTGTAATTATAATATATTTTCTATTATAATATACAAACAGAGCAATAAAATATAACAAACCAAAATCGTAAACTTTACAAAAAATAATCAAGAGCTATAACGGATATTATTGGTGTTTAACGGAGTTGTCGTTTACTATTGCTCAACCTTCGAACGCATATAATTTTGGTCAATTAGAGGTTTATTTTAGAAAAATAATTGAATTGAAATTTGTTCTGGAAACGCAAAAAGTTGAATGATTAAGTTGGAAAAAATTAAAAAGTTGGAGATTTTTTATAGTAATTTCTCATTTTTAAAAGTTAATATTTTGATTGACAATTAAGTAAATGATCACGAAATCAAAAATATAACAGCAAATGATAATTTTCTTACAACTAATAAAAAATTTACCATATCAGTTGGGTTGGGGGTGATTAAATTATTTCAAATATTCGTAGTTAATTTTTTTTCTTTTTCTTTTTAAAATTTACTCGGCCCAATACCAAATATTGCAAATCGAGCCACCGCTCCCACAAAACCCTTTGGGCAAAATCTAAAGCGGAAGCAAATCCTCTCTTCTTCTTTTTCTTTTCTTTGCTGTGCCCTAATCTCTCGAATTATTTGCTCCGCCGGATTTTTCTCCTCCGGCCTTCGATTTTTGTTCGTCGCAAGCTAATCTTGTAATCGTGTTGTGTTCTTCTTCATCTGATCATTATGGCTTCAGGTCTTGTTGCTGTTTACTCTTTTTCTTTTCTTTTTTTGTTTAATCTCCTACTCTGGACCGTTTAGGGTTCGGAGTTTTCTAATCGGACTGTTTACTTGTCATGATTCGTCATGTTAACGAAGGGTTATTGATGTGTTTTGCGAACACTTTGTAATCTGGTAGATGCTGATATGGAGGACTATGGATTCGAGTATTCCGATGAAGAACAGGAGGAACAAGACGTTGACATTGAGAACCAGTATTATAACTCCAAAGGTTCTTTTGCGTACAGCTATGTTTTTGTATTCTCGATTTTGTTGTTGCGAGTCTAATCTTGACTCGTTGTATTTTCTTTCTTTAAGGTATGGTTGAGACTGAACCTGAAGGTGCACTTTCTGGGTTTGCTGAGGTTGTTAAGATGGAACCAGACAAGGCTGAGTGGTAAGATTAAGAGCTCAAAAGTTTTCCCTTTATTGCTCTGGTCAAGGACCTGCGATTGTTGTAGCGCTAGAGAATACTAGATTTGTTTGTCCATGTTGGAAGAGATAGAGATGCTCTTTTTGTTTTACACCAGGATACTCATTCCATGTCATATAACTTGTTGAGTTGCAGTCTAAGAGGGGTATTCACCTTGTTGAACTTGAGATAACATATGGGTGCTTTCAAATTTGACCTTTTTCTCTAGTTATGATCTTGAGCTTACCTGCAAGATTGTCCTGGTTTATGTCAAGCTAATTTCTGTCCTTTAGGCTATTTTTCTTTTCTAACAAAACATCAGTTTTCGTAAGGTTCATTGCCTCTATTATTTGTGTAACCGTAAACATATACTAGTTGAAGTTTTGTTAATCTAGTTTATCTCTTGTCAGGGGTTTCAAAGCTCTTAAGCAGACTGTGAAGATTTATTATCGTCTAGGTAAATACAAAGAAATGATGGATGCGTATAGAGAGATGCTTACATATATCAAATCAGCAGTAACCCGGAATTACAGCGAAAAATGCATAAACAATATTATGGATTTCGTCTCCGGATCTGCTAGCCAGAATACTGGCCTGCTGCAAGAGTTTTATCAGACCACCTTGAAAGCCCTTGAAGAGGCTAAGAATGAGGTCTGGAAACTATTTTTCGTTTTGTATATGCTACCATTTCTTCTCAATGTTTCGAAGATGTGACGTATTGGTTCCTTTCGCAGAGACTCTGGTTCAAGACGAACCTAAAACTCTGCAACATCTGGTTTGACATAGGTGAATACAGACGAATGAGTAAGGTATAACTCGGTTTAATAAAATCTTTTGATTGAACGAAGTTGATTTTGCTTAGAGATCTTTGTATGTACAATAACAACTACTTACTCCTAGCCAGATCCTGAAGGAACTCCATAAATCTTGTCAAAAGGACGATGGAACAGATGATCAGAAGAAAGGAAGTCAGCTGCTTGAGGTTTATGCAATTGAAATTCAGATTTACACTGAAACAAAGGACAACAAAAAGCTCAAGGTTAAAGATCATCTGCTATATGGTTTTTACCTCTCAAGTATTTTTAAGATTCTGCAGTTTTATTGCTGCATACTTTCTTTCGGCTTTTAAGACGGAGACTTAACCTACACTTTTTGAATGGATGCAGCAACTATACCAGAAAGCACTTGCCATCAAATCTGCTATACCTCATCCTAGGATCATGGGTATAATTCGCGAGTGTGGTGGAAAAATGCACATGGCAGAACGTCAGTGGGCAGAAGCGGCCACAGACTTCTTTGAGGCTTTTAAAAACTATGATGAAGCTGGCAACCAAAGGCGTATACAGTGCCTAAAGTATGTTTCCTATTATCTTATCATCTCTTTATCCTTTCCTATTAACTTGGTTTAAAGTAAAGTAAAGAAACAAGATATTATGGGAAAATAAAGCGAAGGAAAGAAGTTTTGTTTAGATTTGACTTTAGGGAGATGTGGTGCACTTGAGCATATCTTCTTTTACTCTTGTCCAATATCTTGCTTTGTGTATCGTGGTTTGTCCAAACATCTTAAGTTACTGATGTTTGTTTTCTTTATTTTGGTTTTGCAAAGATATCTTGTTCTGGCAAATATGCTGATGGAGTCAGAAGTGAATCCCTTTGACGGTCAAGAGGCAAAGCCGTAAGTCATTTCCCTAAATATTAGTATTGTAAACCCATTTTGGTTGTTGTTTCATAGTTGGCTTTCTGCAGGTACAAAAACGATCCTGAGATCTTGGCAATGACAAATTTGATAGCAGCATATCAACGAAATGAAATTATAGAGTTTGAGAGAATACTAAAGGTAAATAAAGTGAAGTATTATTGGGTTTTCTTTCACATATATATAACAAAAATACAACTCATGAAATGGTTTTGGAATGTAGAGTAACCGGAGGACGATAATGGATGATCCATTCATCAGAAACTACATGGAAGATCTGCTGAAGAAGGTGAGAACCCAAGTGTTGCTGAAGCTGATAAAGCCGTACACAAAGATAGGGATTCCATTCATATCAAAGGAACTGAACGTGCCAGAGAAGGATGTGACAGAGCTGCTGGTGTCGCTGATATTGGACAGTCGAATCGATGGACACATTGATGAAATGAACCGTTTCTTGCTGAGAGGCGACAGCGCCAATGGAAGGAAGCTGCACAAGGCGGTTGATAAATGGAACACCCAACTCAGGTCTCTTTCTCATAATATCACCAACCGAGTCTGTTAACTTTTTTGATATTTTGAGTCTGTTAACTACCCAACCTCTCTTTTGGATAGTTATCGATTTACGTTTCCTTGTTCTCTGTTATTTTGTGGATGATTTGCCTTTTCACATAACTGGATTTGACGGAGTTATATGATTTATTACCTTTTATTACGTATCCCATAGATATTATATTCTTATGCTTATAATTGGTTTTGTAAATCAAGTTGTCAAGGTATAGGTTTTTTTTCACAGACAAGTTTATGAGCTGATAAATCACTTCAGCATACCAAGAAACTATTTGAAGTTAGTAACAAGGTAGTAATCACAAGCGATGATGATACACCGAACTTGTACAAAAAAACTGGATTTTTTTTTCTTTTTCAATAGTTTACTGTTTACTACTATGTATATTTAAAAATTAAACGAATCTGACCAAGAAAAATTAGGTTCCCATAATTTTATTAGTTTTAATGTGTCAATCTTTCTAGGATCTTGGACTGTAACCCACTGCCCAGTGGCCAATGATTGATTTAATTATTTTTTAGCAATTTATTTAATGATTTCCGTTTCAAAATATAAAATGTTTTAATTAAAAATGCGAAGTTTAAAAATTATTTTTTTTCTAAAAAGTATTATTTATTATATAAAATGAAAATAATTCAATCAATTATGAAAAAAACTGCGGAATACTATTAGTTACACAATATCCAATAAAATTAAAAATAGCATAGAAATGTGAAAATATCTTATATTTTGAAACAATAAAAAACTTCCAAAATATCTTATATTATGAAACGGAGGGAGTATCAATTAAAAGATGACTTTTATCTACTTAGTCATTCGGCTATTCAGATCAATTCAGTTCGAATTGCTCGGTTTTTTGGATTGTATATTTTTTTACTATTTTAAATTTAAGTAAAAATCTGGTTCGGCTCGTTTCGAAAAGGTAAAATTTGGTTAGGTTTGGGTTTGAAAAATTGTTGCTCAATGAAATCAAACTTTTTTGTTAATCGGTTTTTTTGGATTTAATGGGCCGATTTTGATTAATTGGACAAACCAAAAGTAAATAAAAAGTCCTATGAGAGAAACACACAAAAACTCACAAACCTTTAGTTAGGCTTGGTATACGCGGCGGAGGCGGCTAGACAACGAAAAGTAAAAACAACGGCGATTTAAATGGGACATTTTGGAGTTGCCAAAACTCTTAATGTCATGCAGGATCACTTCTATTGGCCCCAAATGAAAAGAGATGTTGAAAAATGTTGTGAAAGGTGTACAACATGTAAACAAGCAAAAGCTAAATCTCAACCCCACGGTTTGTATACTCCTTTACCTATTCCTTTGCATCCATGGCATGACATTTCTATGGACTTCGTTGTAGGATTGCCTAGGACTAAAACAGGTAAGGACTCCATATTTGTGGTTGTGGATAGGTTTTCTAAAATGGCTCATTTCATTCCATGCCATAAGACTGATGATGCCATGAATGTTGCTAGTTTATTATTTAAAGAAGTTGTACGTTTGCATGGCATGCCTAAGTCCATAGTTTCTGATCGTGACACTAAGTTCCTTAGCTATTTCTGGAAAACATTATGGTCTAAGTTAGGAACTAAGCTGTTATTTTCTACTACTTGCCACCCACAAACTGATGGGCAAACCGAAGTAGTTAATAGGACTTTGTCTACACTTTTGAGAGCCTTGATTAAAAAGAACCTTAAAACTTGGGAAGAATGTTTGCCTCATGTAGAATTTGCTTATAATCATGTTATACACTTTGCTTCTAAGTTTTCATCGTTTCAAATTGTTTATGGGTTCAATCCCATCCCTCCTTTGGATTTAATGCCTTTACCTTTGAGTGAAAGAGTAAGCATGGATGGGCAAAAGAAGGCAGACTTGGTAAAACAGAATCATGAGAAGGCGAGGCTCAACATTGAAGAAAAGACAAGGCAATATGTCAAACATGCTAATAAGGGCAGAAAGGAGTTGATCTTTGAAGAAGGGGACTTTGTCTGGATTTATCTTAGGATAGAACGCTTTCCTAATGAAAGGAAATCTAAGCTAATGCCGAGGATTAATGAACCATTAAAAGTGCTCAAGAAGATCAACAACAACGCATATCAACTGGATTTGCAAGGAAAGTATAATGTTAGTAATAGCTTTAATGTTACTGATCTTGTGCCTTTTCTTGCAGAAGAAACAGATTTGAGGTCAAATCTTTCTCAAGAGGGAGGGGATGATGTGATCATGGAGCAGCATGAACCTGAGGATCCGCTTGAAGCAGAGGAGGACACGGATAATGGAGCTAAGAAGCAGCATGTACCCGAGGAAGCAAAGGATCCCTTACATGTTCCACCTGGTCCAATGACTAGGTCAAGGACGAAACGTCTTAACCAAGCTATTAGCACGCTTCTACGTCAAGAGGAAGGCAACCTTAAACTTGATGCTTGTCCAACTACTCTGGTTATGATTCAAGCCGTTTAAGGGTTGACAATGGGAGGTGTGTGGCTTGTACTCTTTTTCCCTTGGTCTGGTTTTTTTTCCATTGGGTTTTCTAGACAAGGTTTTTAATGAGGCAAGTTCACACACTTATACATTTGCCCCATTGTTGACAATGCCATTAAAGAAGAAGAAATCACGTTTTTAAGTTCAGTTACTTTAAAAACAGAGAGTTTTTCTTTGTTGGTCAAAACTGAGAGTTAATGTCTTAATTACTCTTATGTATTTTCGAGAAGTCTTACCTTGTTTCCAAGGCTTCTCTCTTCTATATGTACTCTGATTTTCATTCTAATAAGATCATCAAACATTTTCTTATCAAAATCTCTTTCTGAATTTCATTTGATCATCTCTTGTAACTGTTTCGGTGAATCCAAACAGAATCAAGTAGTTTCGATAGTCTAAGTGTCTCTCATCACACTTAGAAGTGTCAATCATTACAATCTGTTCTGTTTCAACAAGACCAATCCGCCCAGCCATATCGTTCATCACGTTCATTCATCATCACGTTCAGAAGATCAAAATTCCGCAATCATCATCATCTCCATTTTCCCTAAGCACCATAACTCTTTTGTTGGAGCACTCGCTAGCATAATATCCCAAACCATGACATTTGTAGCACTTAAGATCCCTAACTCGTGAAACCTCTTTACCCTTTTCTTTAGGATCTTGAATTTCAACTTTAGGCTTGGTAAACGGCTTATACTCCTTCTGAAATCCAGTCTTGTCCTCTCTATGATAGCTAGACCTTCCTGGACCGAAACTAGTCTTAGAACTCTTCCTCTTGAGTTGTTTTTCAAACATAACGGCCTTGTGCAGTAGCTCTTCTAATTCCTCATAATGTTGAACCTCCAACTGATCTTGAATATCTATGTTGAGACCTCCTAAGAACCTTGACAAAGTAGCCTCCTTATCCTCTCTTATATCAGCCTGTAGCATGAGAGTTTCCAACTCTTTGTAATATTCTTCTATGGATCTATTTCCTTGTACAAAGTTCCTTAATCTGTGATGAAGCTCCCTATGGTAGTGGCTTGGCACGAACCGTTTTCTCATTAGAATCTTCATTTGACTCCAAGTATCAATAGGATAATCTCCAATCCTTCTTCTAGCCGTAACAAGTTGACCCCACCATGATAATGCATAATCATAGAATTCCGTGGCTGCCACTTTTACTCTATTCGTTTCTGTGTATTTTTGGCAGTTGAACACTAATTCAATCTTCTTTTTCCAATCCAGATACACATCCGGATCATTCGTTCCATGAAATGGAGGAATCTTTAACTTCAAACCGGCCAGATTGTCCCTTTGAGGATGTCTTTCTTCTCTGTCGCGTCTTAGTCTCCTACGGCTACTGTGCGAAGAGGATTGATTGTAGTAACTACGTGCAGCCTCTTTATCAAATGGATTTATAATGTTTTCCCTTCGATTCGCTTGGTATGGCTCTGAATTTATTTTGAGAGCATAAGCTTCAAAACGCTCATCCATCAATTTTGTCATCTGAGTCGTTATTGCATCTATGAGTAGTTTGTTCGGACCGTTGCTCGTTTCTTCTTCATCTTGACTCACCATTGTTCCTGAAATAATTCCAGAAACTTCACAAGTAAAACGTTCGACAAAATGAAAAGATCAAGCAACAGAAACCATTTTGAGAATTTGAAAAGTTTAACCGTTTTTCTCTAACTGCAGAACAACAATAGATCACTCAAAATTCGAAACATTTTTCTCCAAAACACGCGATCTAATACAGCTTATCACAGTTTAGATTCCGATCTACACAATCTAATCAACGGTTACTAGAACAGATGAAAGATCGAGCCTAAAACGATTTAAACAATGATCACAGAATCAAAAACAGTTTCACGTTTTCTAACTGCAGGTTATCAATAGATCACAAAGAAGTTGAACAGTTTTTCTCCTAAATACGCGATCTAATACAGTTTTTCACAGTTTAGATTACGATCTATACGATTTATTTAACGGTTATCAGAAACAATGAACGATCAATCCTAAAACGATGAACAGAATGACGAGTAAAACTGATCAGATTATGAAAGGATTGATACAACCTTCACAAAGTTGCTCTGATACCACTTAATATGATTCTGGGTAGAATCGATTGTCTCTTGAACACTTTGTGAGGTTGAATGGATGCAGATGATGATGATTGTAGAATTATGATCTTCTGAACGTGATGATGAATGAAATGATGAACGATATGGCTGGGCGAATTGGTCTTGTTGAAACGGAACAGATTGTAATGATTGATACTTCTAAGTGTGATGAGAGACACTTAGACTATCAAAACTACTTGATTCTGTTTGGATTCACCGAAACAGTTACAAGAGATGATCAAACGAAATTCAGAAAGAGATTTTGATAAGAAAATGTTTGATAATCTTATTAGAACGAAAATCAGAGTATATATAGAAGAGAGAAGCCTTGGAAACAAGGTAAGACTTCTCGAAAATACATAAGAGTAATTAAGACATTAACTCTCAGTTTTGACCAACAAAGAAAAACTCTCTGTTTTTAAAGTAACTGAACTTAAAAACGTGATTTCTTCTTCTTTAATGGCATTGTCAACAATGGGACAAATGTATAAGTGTGTGAACTTGCCTCATTAAAAACCTTGTCTAGAAAATCCAATGGAAAAAAACCAGACCAAGGGAAAAAGAGTACAAGCCACACACCTCCCATTGTCAACCCTTAAACGGCTTGAATCACAACCAGAGTAGTTGGACAAGCATCGAGTTTGAGGTTGCCTTCCTCTTGACGTAGGAGCGTGCTAATAGCTTGGTTAAGACGTGTCGTCCTTGATCTTGTCATTGGACCAGGTGGAATATGTAAGGGATTCTTTGCTTCCTCAGGTACAAGCTGTTCCTTAGCTCTATTATCCGTGTCCTTGTCTGCTTCAAGCGGATCCTCAGGTTCATGCTGCTCCATGATCACATCAGATGGATTGCTCGGTCAAGCAAACATGTTAGGAGAATGACAACTACATCACTAAATTCAAATCGTGTTAGGAGAATGAGAGAGAAAGGGGAAGGAATCTAGGGTTTTACACAAACCGATCAGTTTACTAGTTATAAACCGAACCTAACCGAAAACAATGTAATTATCAAAAGATGTGGACCTCAAATCCAAGATGAATCAGTCGCCTCAAGCCAACTTGGCATGTCTTTACCAGCCTCTCAAAAGCCCATACTAGTGAAGAACCAAGTAAGACAAGTCCATATATCCCACGAACCTGCAATCATTTAGATGGCCCGATAAAGACATGGACATTCCATGAATAATTTCGGCCCAACCATGAAGAGTTAAGCCTAGACCTAACTTGGTCTATGTTCTTGACCTCTCAGGGACCCACAATAAATCAATACCCGGTCTAGAATGGTTTAGACCTGACCAGAACAAAGATTACAAATCGGGTGATCCAAAATGGTCCAATTTTGGACATTTCCTTAGTTGGATCAATGGAGGCATATGTGTGGCGTCCACGAGAGTTTTTCTATGATCTAGAGACTTCGAAGAATGTCTTCAATTGCACTAGCAAGCAGGGGAACAAGCGGATATCTTCACACCTTAATTTTCCTTATTTGGAGTCAATTATGTCAAATCTGGTCCAATGGGTATATCCCTTTGATTTATTTGGTTTTGACAGCTTGGAGACGTCACACACCATCAAGAAACTCCCAAGACGTCACTACTTCATGCCCAAGTTGTCTAAATACAAGGAAGCTTCACATTTGACTCATTTGGCCAAAAATCAAGCTTTTATGTCATATCAATCAAACCCTTTGATTGATTTTTATATTTATGTTGATTTTACATTTATGATGATTATTGTTTTTTTATTGTTATTGGTCGAGTTTATAAAAGCTCTACACCACTGAATTTATAAAAATAGTTTGTTTTTGCTTGGCAAAACACTTGTTTCTTTTTGCTCTTGTTTTTATGTTGAGTGTGTCTCCATAAAAAGAGTGTTGTTCCATCAATTGATCCAACAAGAGAGAACGATGGTCCGCTTGTTCGATCCCATCAAATATCGACACCTCCATTCAACTGATTATGCAAGAGAGAGCGACGGCCAGCTTGTGTAATCTCGATCTTCCCGCTGTCTAAGGATTTGTTATTCGAAGTGTTAAATCCGAGTGAACTTCTCCTT
Organism: Pseudoturritis turrita; assembly: GCA_900406555.1. Lineage (NCBI taxonomy): Eukaryota > Viridiplantae > Streptophyta > Magnoliopsida > Brassicales > Brassicaceae > Pseudoturritis > Pseudoturritis turrita. The sequence continues at coordinate 28,726 of OVBL01000774.1, read as the reverse complement.
GGATCTTATATCAGTTCTTTTGCTGATGTTATTACCAGTATTCGATATTGGATCATTCATAGCATTACTTTACCTTCCTTTTTCATTGCAAGCTGGTTATTCATGTGATTTATAACTATATCTTATCATATTAACTACATTGGGAAATACACTTGCTATTTCTATTGAATTTTCATTAATTTGAACAAAAGTTTCTATTGATATGAAAGGCATATAAGCTTTTGGTATATGTACGCTGGATGATATTTGGTATATGATGACGTTAGATGATATCTAGTGTACAGTTCGTGGTGGACACGATAATTCGTGTACGCCTTTAATTAACACAATATGAAGATCCTAATATATAACACAATTTCGCCATATCCAGTTATATCCACTATATTCTTATAACTCTAGAAAAAGTAACAATATCTCCTCCAATGTATTCTTATAAACTATACGTTCATAGTAATTTCTCTCTGATTTTGTGTCCACTCACAGACTAATTCTGAAAATAGGTATTATTTTGGATTATGAAAGTGAACAGTTTGAAAACTGTCTATATTGCAAGAATTTTTTTAAATGTCTCTTTTGTAAGGAATTTTTATGTCTATATGCGTAACGCATCCTATTTAAATTAGATATCACATCAGTAAAAAAAAAAGTGGAAGCTACCTTGATCTAGTGGTTGACCATAAGTTTGTTCATGTTGTTACAATAGGTTTGAGGTTCGATTTCTAGCGAACGCGAATTATCCATATATATTTAATGAAGGTAAGTTTACTGGATATCTTCAGCGTAATGCAAGTAGAGTCGTTCGTTGTGGTTCTGTGTGGTAAGGGTAAATTTTTCCATTGTGAACTTGGTGCCAAATAAAATTGGCTATCATGGATTCTTGTTGTACGGATTGAATTGTCCGTTGTGAAGTCGCCCATGATACATTTTATTGTGTTTTTAGTTGCTGCAGAGAGTTAGATTCACTCCTCATCAATTATAATAAATAATAGATTTTAAAATAAAATGATGTAACAGTCGAGGAAAAAAAGCAAAAAAAAAAAAAAACATATTTTTTGTCATCTGAAAGATAATTTTATAACTTGAAAAAAATTATAAAGTCGACGGATAACCAAAATATTCCCGGAGCCAGATAGCCCAAAAAAAACATATAAAGACGAAAAAACAAGTCACATGTACAAGCCGAAAGATAAGGGATAGAGCATTAGACAAAAATCAACTACTTTAAAAATGATACGAGAATCCCCAAATCTAGCTATTGCTCGATGAGCTCGATGATTGGAATACGACTTGTCTTCCATAATATTGCTCATGACCAAAAATTGGCAGAGCCACGATACCACAAGACCACTGAATCTAATCATGGAAACTTGATAAGACCCTCTTCCTGGATTTTGGAATTCCGAAGCAAGGAGAATATTATGCACAACTAGATCAGATCTCCAACTCAAAATCAAATAGCAGAGAATATGCATAAATATCCCTAATGAGAAATATTAAAATTTACCTTATCTGGCAACCTAGACACAAAAGCATGATACCCTAAAAAGAATCAACTTAGCCAAAGAGATCGGGAAACCACGGACTGAGGGAAGACAACAGTTGCCATCAAACATCGTCTCCATAACCCCGCATTAGATTCACTGTTCACCAAACCACCCCACCAAAGAGAGCCCAAAAAGGAGAAGCAGCTGAGAAACGCGAATCGACTTTGATTGCAGTCGAAAATTGTCGGCGAACCTAGATCCACTGGAAACGAATTCGTCGGAACCAAATCTAAAAATCTCTTTGCCACAAGTGGAACCCAAAAATTTCTTAGATTCATTGAAAAACACAGCATAGATCACTCGCAAAGCAACAAAGAAAAAAACTCTTTATAGAACATGTTACGTGCCAAACGCTAGAACATCGGATGGCAGAGAAAAAAAGCAAAGATGTTTGTTTTCTTTTCCCTGTCATATCTAAATATAGTTTTAATTAATTTTCAGCTAAACAAAACTGAGATTAGTTGATTATTTTCTTATAATCAGTCAATAAACAAAACTCAACAGAAATATCATATCATCAGTGGTCACCCACAATTCACCGCAATTCGTAAATCCATTGGAATATGCTTTTTATCATTCAGAGTGAAAAAGAAATTTATTATTGAAAAAAAAAAAAAAATGAAGAGAAAGCAGATCTGAATTGAGTTCATCCCAAAAAAGTTTGAATCGGTTGGGTTTTGGTTTTGTTATTTAATTGTTTTAAGTTTTTACAAACTTAAAAAGAGGCTAAAAGACAGAGTCTTTTGTTTCTTTCTGTAGTAAGGATCTTTGTCCGGTAGTGAAACTCCCTAAAGCAAAACTGCAAACTTAACACCAAAAAAATCCAATAAATAAAGAAAGAAAATCAATCTTCTTCTTCTTCATCATCATCATCGTGTATCACGACCTCTTGCCTCTTCGTCTCTCTCAAAGGCCATTTCAATCCCTATCTCTCAATCTCCTGCACCCATCAAGATCTTTTCTCTTCCGTGCTTTGATCCTTATCAAAAAATTAAGGTTTTTTTTTTATGAGTATATATAAACGAAGATATTATCTTCTTAGTCTCTGTCTTGCTTCTTCTTCACCCATAAAAACCCTCCCTTATTCTCCTGCTCCAGATTTCAGAGAGAAGATTCTTATAGCATTTGGTGGAATTATATTATTAGCTTCTGATTCTGTGATTTCCAAGGAGGAGGAGGAATGAATAGGCGAAAGCAAGTTAAGCGTAGAGTTGGCAAATATGAAGTGGGAAGAACAATTGGGGAAGGAACTTTTGCTAAAGTTAAGTTTGCTAGAAACTCTGAGACTGGAGAATCTGTGGCTCTCAAGATTCTTGATAAAGAGAAAGTCCTCAAGCATAAGATGGCTGAACAGGTCTCCTCCTACTGTCTCTCTTATCTTTAATCATCTGCTTCGCCATTGCGCTTTTATCCGTTGATATTCTCAGGAACTGGTCTTGCTTAGCCTCTTTGATTCATTCTTGTTACAGATCAGAAGGGAGATAGCTACTATGAAGTTGATAAAGCATCCAAATGTTGTTCAGTTGTATGAGGTAATTATCATGTCCTGCGGGGTCAGGATTCATGTGACAGAAGTTGGAAACTTACTAATTTCACTTCAAAATCGCACTGTCTTTTGCAGGTGATGGCAAGCAAGACTAAGATATTTATCATCTTGGAGTATGTTACCGGAGGAGAACTCTTTGATAAGATTGTAAGTTGGCACAATTATACGTAAGTGGTCACTCTGGTGGTGTCACATTATAACTGAAATCTGATTGCATAACACGTGAAGGTAAATGACGGCCGGATGAAAGAAGATGAGGCCCGGAGATATTTCCAGCAGCTTATACATGCTGTGGACTACTGTCATAGCAGAGGTGTCTACCACAGAGACCTCAAGGTACCCTCCAAGAAGTTGTCTATTCAAACGTTTTCTGCAACAACAATTGACTAATCTGTGTTTCTGCAGCCTGAAAATTTACTATTGGATGCCTATGGAAACCTCAAGATCTCAGATTTTGGATTAAGTGCTTTGTCCCAACAAGTCAGGGTAATGACCATCCCTTTCCATACTAGTTTACTGTTTTGGATATTCTTTCGTTTTTTTTTCCCAAGAATTTATGGATTTTGTTGTCGAATTTTTTATCCATATTTATTCTTAAACATGGTTTATATGCTTGGGGGTAGCAGGATGATGGACTCCTTCATACATCGTGTGGAACTCCGAACTACGTTGCTCCTGAGGTCTGCTTCAACATCATTATTTTACTATCCTTTGACTTTAGGCTTTTCAGGGCTTTTATAACCAATCTCTTATCTTTGTGGTTTAAAGGTTCTCAATGATAGAGGCTACGATGGAGCAACAGCCGACATGTGGTCATGCGGTGTTATACTTTATGTCTTGCTTGCAGGTTACTTGCCTTTCGATGATTCTAATCTAATGAATCTTTATAAAAAGGTGAGCAACTCTTTTTACAAATTCTCTCTTTAGATGAAATCCAATCCTTACTTGAGGTTTTATAACTCCCTTTTGGCATTTTTCTTTTTGTGCAGATTTCATCTGGGGAATTCAACTGTCCTCCGTGGCTCTCACTTGGTGCCATGAAATTGATCACTCGAATTTTAGATCCGAACCCGATGACGGTAAGTAATTTTAACATGCTACTATGAGTTTGCAATTTTGCATGCTCATATACTAGTCAAATAAAAGGCATTTTCTTGTCTACGACTGTTTGGAGCGAAAAGTTGTCTGTTGCTAAGAATTTTGACACAAACATGAACTTTATGACCTTGTATTCGTTGTAAGAAAAGAGAGTAATAACTCCATGAGTAGAGTAAGGAGCTATATATTCCTTCCTTTTTGCCATGATTTATTGTAGTACTCAATCATGTTTTCCATTTTATCCAGCACAAAGGAGAAAAAAAGTTGGGGAACCTGTGTTATACATATTAAAATGTACAACTCTATCTGCTTCATCTTTCTCTATTTTTTTCTTTGGCAAAATCGACCAGCTATCCTCGATTAGTCGAGCTGAAAGGACAGTAGATGTGGTTAAACATACTAATCAAATAAACATTGCTTTTGATTACCTGAGAATGGGTATTTGTGAACACCCTCTGTTAGATTTTGTATTGCTTAAATTTGGCCAGGAAGCTGAGTTGACGTGGTTTTGTGTGTCAGCGTGTAACAACACAAGAGGTCTTCGAAGATGAATGGTTCAAGAAAGATTACAAGCCTCCAGTGTTCGAGGAGAAGAATGATTCAAACATGGACGATGTTGAAGCTGTTTTCAAGGACTCTGAGGTAAGAATAGTTTTTTGTTTTCTTCATTTTGTATTTAAGAATAGCATCGCATAACGCATGTGATGATCATCTACAGGAACATCATGTTACTGAGAAGAAAGAAGAGCAGCCAACGGCAATCAATGCCTTTGAGATCATCTCAATGTCAAGGGGGCTTAACCTGGAGAATCTGTTTGATCCAGAACAGGTTGTGTTTTGTGCACTATTGTGTTCCTATAAAAGAACTGGCATTCTAGTCTTAATTTGTATTCTGATAACAATTTTTTTTTTTTTTTTTTAAACAGGAATTTAAGAGAGAAACAAGGATAACACTGAGAGGAGGCGCAAATGAGATCATCGAGAAGATAGAAGAAGCTGCAAAGCCTCTCGGTTTTGATGTGCAAAAGAAAAACTACAAGGTTAGTGAAAACTCTGAAAAGTAAATGAAATGAAAAAGCAATAACTGAGTTGTGGTATTACTTAAAATCAGATGAGGCTTGAGAATGTGAAGGCTGGGAGAAAAGGGAATCTCAATGTTTCAACGGAGGTATCTTATATGAGAGAGGACATTTTAAAAAGCGTGTTGGTGATGGTTTATGAGTTGATTCAGTGTGTCTCTATTTGTATGGTGTGACAAGCAGATATTCCAAGTAGCGCCAAGTCTTCATATGGTTCAAGTATCAAAGTCAAAAGGGGACACCCTCGAATTCCACAAGGTAAACTCCATAGTTTGGTTTATAGATTAGATCATAGGGTAAAATACCGGTTTAATGAGCTAAGCAGTGGTGATGCTATGTTTGCAGTTCTATAAGAAGCTCTCGAATTCTCTGGAGGAGGTAGTCTGGACGAACAACGAAGTTAAGAAAGAAACGGGACAGTGATGTATGAATGTTTGATCTTTTGAGACAAGCTTGCTTTCTTTGTTTGAGCTTTTTGGCTTTTCCGGCTACTTTGTGTGGATGTTGAGAAGGGGAGTGGGATTGGTTTGTGTAAGAAAGGTGTAAATATGAACTGCATTACCCGATAAAGGTGCGGCAATACCAGTTATAAAGTCATCATTGGTTCTCTATAAAGGATTTTCACGAGCTAAACAGAGCTCGGTTTTCGCGTTTTGGGCAGTAACCATACTGTGGAATTTAGGTTGCTGCTTTCTTTCAACCATTGTACCTGAGATTTCTGTTTGAGGGAAAATTTCTGTAGCTTTTGCTAATACCCTCCACTTTTTTAAAAGCCTAAATTTCAGTAGCAAAGATCTGTTGAAGATCTCATTCTTTAGGTCAAACTTTCCAAGCCCCTGTGGTATCTCTAACTCTCTCAAAATAACCAGAGCACAAGAATCCTATGCCTGAAATAAAATATCATCTACAAACTGGCACAAGGTCATTGCAAGAGAGCTTGACATGGGTTCTACTTGCTCGTTCATGTGATAATTATATTTGGATCAACCAAGGGAATAGAAACATGAACATCTCTGTCTTCATCTTCCAACTAACATTAGAATAACTGAAGACCATCGTGTAATTGGATTTCTGAATACAACAGTCAAGAGAATAACTTGGAAGCAAAATGCCGATTTCCCAAAACTAAAACGCATCCCTTTTAATTAAGTAGACATATGAGAGGACCTCACTCCACTCACCTCCTTGTACGGTTTGTATTAAAAGTAGACATATGAGAGGACCTCACTCCACTCACCTCCTTGCACGGTTTGCTTTGAATATGGTTTCCTTGTAGTACTTAAGCTCCTTGATGCTTTCTCTTATATCATCCATGGCTCTGTGTTTGCTTTCCTTTGCGGGAGCTCTCCTTTTCTCTGTGCTCAACCCACAAACATATCCAAAATCTGCCTATGAGTCTCGTCATTTACTAGACGGATATCTCCTTTTTTTATACACAGAAGGCAACTATTTTAACTTTTCATATAGATGCATGCACTGTTCCAATGTTCATTGTTACCTCTGGGGAACCATCGGGTGCATAAAGCCTTGACGCTACTGACATCGACAAGTACATGAGGGAAAAGGGCAGCCAAATCTGGCATGTACTTCTGTAAAATACACAGATTGATTACCATCAAGATGCAACTGTTTATATGAGTAGAGTGGGCAGATATATCCAAGTTATCGGTACCTTTAAGAAAAGGAAATCCACATACACAGAGTTTCCAGCTAAAAGTGGACTTGCAGAACCAACATGCTTTGTAACAAATTCAATGACCTGCAAAGGATTCCAGAATATAATAATAGCATCACCAAAATTTTACTAAAGGCTTGTCGGTCTCGTTTAACTTTTCAGCCAAATAAACAACAGAACAAACCTAAATACCTCTTGTTCAGCTTGCCTTTCACTTATCGTACTAAGGAGCACTCTCTTCGTCAAGCCTAAAGTGATTGTTCAGATGGCATATAGTTCCAAACGGGAAACACAGAAATCCAGCACGACAAATATCTGGAGAGAAACTTACCGCTGGCTCCATGATGAGTTTGACACCAGTCACCCATTTTATCCAGACAGTCTTTCGTTTGATGTACAACTAAATCTGGACCCTAAAAGCAGACACTTTTTCAATAACAAATTCAAATAAAGCATGTATATAATGAATCAACAAAATTTTGGTGGAAGAGCAATTGAGTAAGATGAAAATGAGTGAGAGCTGTTGCAACCTCCCTTAAAAGCAGTATTATCGTATCTAAAACAGAACTTTCAGATCTCTTGTGCCATCAGATCACAAATAATTTTGAGAACCACGATATTGCATTGGTCAGAATTTAGCCTTCTCTTAGAAATTTTCTCGTCATGTAGCTTATGGACTAAGAAAGTACCACTTTTCTGGATTGAAAAAAAAGTTTATGTTTTTCCAAGAGAAATTCAAAGGACCCTGAACAAGTTTAGAAAGCTTTGGGAGAAAATAAAGTTAAGTAAACATGTATATAAATAGAGTATACTAGAAAGTAAGGCAGAGAAGAATATACCTCCACTGATTTGGTTAATGTTCCATCGGTAATTATACATGCGATCTCCAATATCCTGTCAACTTCAACATTTAGACCTACACAAGATAGTAAGAATAAGAAAATGTATAGTGGACAAGAAGTTGAAGGACTGAGATCCTTTTTCCATGTTCAACAGTTAATGCGTAAATTGGGTTTTTGTACCAGTCATTTCCAAGTCAATCCAGACAAGTGGTTGCTTGTAATCTCGGACCTCAAGTGAGCCATTTACTCTTTCTCCTTGTATCCCTATAAAGTTCACATGAATCGATCAGAAAAAGCAACACATGATAAAAAGAAAAAAATGGTATGTTAGGGCCAATTTATGTTCCAAGCTCCTCCTCTATCTAAACCTAAACTGAAAGGTCAATCCTTCTTCTACTAAAGAACAATTCCTTCTTCAACTCTCTAATAAATCGATAATTTATTTCCAGGAAAGTGTAAGTGGAAAAGAGGAGATACCAGGGGACGAAGAAGAAGCCATGGGAGCATCTTCGTCGGCGAAAGCGAGGAGAGAGAAAGCATTGGAGAGTTTGTCCATTTGGTTTCTCAATCAAATTATTTCGCTGAAACCTAAAAGCTAAATAATTCCCTTCACGTAAAACCCAAATCGAGTTGGCCGACCAAACCGAACCGAAGTTTGGTCTATTTGGTTTGAACTCGGTTTCTAGACGAAAACCGATCAGCCGAGATTAAAAAAGTTTGGTTTTTTATTCGGTTTGGTTTAAAATCTAAAATCAAATACAAACCGGATACTAAAGTATCTTTCGTTATAAAATGGATGACGCTTATCATCTCCATTATTTTATTATTAATGATGCTTATCCATTTACTATATTAGAGTTAAACCCGCACATTCCCATTCGCGCCCCCGACAATCTAATCTTCTATTATATTATCAGAGAAGTAACTATGCACCAAAATAAAAATTGAGTTTTTATTATATTATATTTTTATGTTGTCTTTAATTTTTAATTTTAACGGATATATTCAATATTTACTTTATAATATTTTTAGTTATAGATATATATATTGCGATATTTGATAATTTATAGTTTTCTAAATTTATTTAGTTAACGGATATATTTGTCTTTAAATGATTTGTATTTTTATGGATATATTCGATAATTGATTTATATTTTTCTTATTAATTATGGATATATATATATATATAAATATAAATATCGAATTTAATGATATCAAAATAATTCTCATGGTTATCTATATCTTATTCGATTCTTATATATACCATTTTCTTTCTTTCATTGTCAAACAAATCATCAGTTTCTCCTTTTTTCATATATTTTTTTCCTCTATAAATATTCCTTTTAGTGTCTACACAATTCCATACCTATATTTCTCTTACGTTACTTTGTTTCAAAGATTTTAAGTGGGTTCGTTTGGACTATGCTAACCCAATCCATTTAAATCCCATCGACGAGGTATGATTTAATAATTTATCATCAATAGATTCCGATTCCTCTCAAGGTTAATACATATACTCTTGAAAACCAATTTTACACTTTATCGGTGGTTTTGAGGATCGTAACCAAAAGGAGGCAATTTTTGATTTAAAAAATAAAAATTCAAACTTCATTTTTAATCCAAATTAAAAACATAAGATCGTAAACACAATCTATAAACATATGCCCTACCAGATTTCTATAGGTTCACCCCACGTTGATAATTACATGATTTCTGTTTTGCTAAAAACTATGCGTTCTTTGTTCGTATATGTGTATAGTTTAATATTTTTAGTGTTTTCATCGTCTATTTATTTCTGTTTTGTTCCGTTATTGATATGTTTTTGTTCGTGTGTTTTCTATGTTTTGCAGATTTGTTTCTCCGATCGGCGAGGTATGATCTTTTCGTATATATGTATAATATATATTTCTATTTTTTCATTTCGTATATATTAATTTTCTTTCTTCTTATGATTTATATACCTCTGATTTCCGTTTTGTGTTCTCTAGGTTTCGCATATTAACAAGGTATGATTTCTTTTTAGTTGTGTACATATATTTTATAATGTTTTGCTTTTTTTCCGTTTATTCTTAGCTAACGTGGTTTATAACATTCTTCAGCATTATGTTTGAGAAAAATTCTTTGTGACCTGGTTTTACGCTCTTTTTATGTCCTGTAGAAGCATAAGTTCCAGTAATTATTGTCTAATATTGACATACGGCATATAATAATTGCCTTTTTAGCACTCAAAAGAAAAAATATCAACAGTACATTGATTAAGCAATATAAAATATATTGATTCCCAAACGTGGGAAGAGATCATTTATCGGGAGTTTCAGTGAATCTGAAAATTTACCTATCCAGCCTACTAGTGAGCGTGAAGTGCTGGATCAAATACTCCAAGGCTGCTCTTTTACTATGCATGATTTTGTCAGTCTACAATAGTATGTGAATTAATTTATTTCCTATCATTTGCGTTTTATTTCAACACAAATATTAAAGTTACAAAACGAAAACCCTTAATTTTCAAGATGACACTCGAAATATTAAAATATTATCCAATTCATATTCATTTTTACATGCATATAAGTTTTAAAACTAGCAGCCACGTATTTAATTTTTATAAATAATAAAATTGAATATTAAATACTAATATTAACTTATTTTTCTGAAAATTCTCAACTAGTCTTATTATATAAAGTTTGATGCGTCAAACGTTTTAATTAACACGATCGTGACATGTGGCATCCGATCGATAAAATTTTAACACGTGTAAAAAAAATTTCCAATTAGATTTTGCCACATGTCAATTTCTAGTGATTCAATTCGTTAAGATTTTGAATATATATATATATATATATATATATCTATGAATAACTACATAATGAAAGGTAAACCTAATTCAAATAGGAATAGGAAAAACTAATTATTTGAAAATATATAATTGAAAATAAAATAATATAAGAAAAATAAGTGGATCAAAATAAATAATTAATTGTTAGGTTCTCTATAAGTGGTTTCGCATCGATTTTTCTATCTTATTTTATTTAGTTACACTGGTGATATGATTTTACTTTCCATTTTTTGTGTTTGGTTTTTTTGTTTTACAGATTATCAAATATTAAAAGATTAACAATAATTCAAATAGATATAAGATAATTAATTCATCAATTTTTTTTTAAACTAAATTTATATGAACAGCAAAATCGTAAAAATTAAAACTAATTCAAATAGGAATAAAAAAACTAACTATTTTAAAATACGTTGTAGAATTTAATTGAAAATCAAATAATAAAAGAATCAAAATAAATAAATAACTCTTATAATTTTCAATCAGTGGTTTCGCATTAGAGTTCTCAATTTTTGTTTTACGTGAGATTTGATTTTTTTTTTACTTTTTCGTGTTTTATTTCTTTTAACATGATCGTGACACGTGTCAAGGCTATCAATAAGATTTTGACACGTGTAATTTTTTTCAATTAGAGTTTGACACGTGTTAAAAAATTTATTTATTTTAACAAATCTAATATACCAATTAGATTTTGACTTTAAACTTAATATACAATTATATTTATTTTTTCGCGGATGATTATTTTTTTCTTTTTCTTTTTCGCTTTTGATTTATCTCACGAATTATAATATTTATTACAAACCCGCGTATACGCGGATCCTAAATCTAGTATAATATATAAAAGATGAATTCATTCTCGAAGTTGACACTTCGGCACCCCTTTCCATCACATATCAGCTTAAAATTTTTCTCAACTATTAATTACTCCGATCAAAGAAAATATATATGAATTAGGTTTTTCTTCCAAACAATAATTCATTTTCCATATATTGTTCCTTATCAATTAAGAGTGGATGATGGAGTCGTTCGACCGTGTTGCGGTGGAGGATGATACACAAAGAAAAGGGGAAGAAAGATAAAGAAGAGAGTAAAAATTAGTTTCGATTTTGATCGTATTAATATATCGACAAACTAACCTGACGACTATATATAGTGGATCAAATCAGTTTTTTACATATACCATGATGCCAACACTACCATTGTAACAGAGGTTGTAGTCGACAGATTCAATAAAGCATCGAAAACAAGGAAGAACACGACAGAAGAAGTAGGGCAGCGTAGAGAATAATTAAGCTTGGTGAAAAGAGGTGGAAAATTGAAGGGAGGATTTGAGTACGAGAATAAGTTTCTTATAACTTTTTATGATTAAAAAGAAGCTGATCTTGAAGAAATTTAGTAAATCATTGAGGTTGAAATCCGTGAGGATACGCTCAGTGCCAATTTTGAATGTGAGTTTATATTTATTGGCTACGAACAATTAGGTTCAATGATTTATTATTTTCTTTGAATTTGATTGATTAGCCAAAGAAGACAGAGAAAATACGCAAATCAATGACAACGCTGTGAAGTCTGCCCTTGAAATCATATATTCTAATTATATTGTGGATTTTGGTTTCAAGTCTCTTTCTTTTATTATATGAAGTTAGACTTCTTTTATTATATGAAGTTTGATTTGAAATTTGGTTAGGATTTGAAATATGAGATAGTAGCTAGAGTTGCTCGACAAGAAGGGAAATTTGTGGAGTTTCAAACCAAAGTGCCATGTGTCATGTGGAAGCAAGATGATGCCATTGATCCTTTGGTTGGTTTATACGGTTGTCCTTCAGTGTGGCTCATCTGCCATTTTAGATTTCTGACTTTCTTCTATGAAGTCCCAGATTAATGCTTGAGGTGGAAGGCAACATGGAGCACCATTTAAAGGGACTCAATTCTCCAAACAAACATGCAATATGGGTTGGAAATTGAACGAGTTTGTATAATCTCCATTCTATTTCACTACATTGCTGTTTACTTAAACAAAAAAATCGAAGCTCATAATATAATTCAAGTTGAACAACACAAAAACAAAATATATCCAGAAATTATCACGTAGTAAATGACTGAAGAAATTTACTTTAAACTCAATCCTGAGGTCGGCAGAGTGGAGTCCTACTTACAAGACCAGTAAAAAAGGCAGTACGTCTCTACATGCTAAGTGACAAGAAAATAAGGAAGGGTTAATCCCTCCGGGGAGATGTCGCCCGTGCATAGTAATAAGCCACTCCCCTAGAAAATGATCAACACTGCCCCACGGAGGAAGCGCCACGACTTGGGAGCTCCAACCCGGAATTCCAGGTTACCACAGATTGGCGAACAGTTACTTAGGTGACGAGTCAGGTAAAATGAACCCAACAAGAGTGTGCCCCGACCAATGCTGGTCAAACAACGGCGGTCGAAAAAATCCTTCAAATGGAGTATCTTGTTCGAACCCTCGTAAGGGCAAAGACACTCAAATATATTATGTATGTACTATCTGCAGGAAAAGGAATTATCAGCCACACTCGAATACGGCAAGATCCCACTCTCCGCCTTTTCTCTGACGGAAACAAGATGGAGACTTGGGGGCAATTGCTGGAGGTGATTACACCCCAATAATAAGTTGCCACGTCAGCAGAAAGACAAAGGACAACCCTGTTTCAGAATAGTACAAACCTGCTCCCAGGGTGTCTCTGATAGACTATGCCGTCCTCATAGTCCTACCTACCACCGTCCGGGAAAAACGCCAACCACCCTACAAAAGATATGGACGATGTGACTAGATAAGAGGTCTCGGCCAAGTTAGGGACAAAAGATAAGTGTCAACCCTGTATAAATACTCAACGAAGGACCTTCAAGAGGAGGAGAAGGGTCGGTAGGTCGAAGTCGAGAAAAAGACAGAGACTGATACATGTCGAAGGGGCAAGACACCTAAGAAGGAGATAACCGTGAGACATCTTCCCGATAGGATCTCGGGCAGCCCACTCCCTGGAAAGAAAGCTCGAAGCCCACTCTCCCTAGGGATATTTCACTTCTTCCATTCCCTTCCATTCCATAAACATCAGACAGTGGCCTCGATCTTCGGACGTGGCCCCAAACAAAACCCACACATACTTCCCGAATAAACTTACTATCTAGTGGTAGTCTGACTTGGGTCTCGGAGAGTTTTCGGGAGTACAACCCCTTCTTGTTCTCCTGAAGTCCTTCCTGACGATCCTGTGCAGGTTCTGTCACATTCCTAGAGGATCATTACAATCATTTATCGGAATCAACAACTTAGACAAATACGTCTCTCATCCCCCCCCCCCTCCCCAGACATCCTAAGATCAACTCAAGAGATCTACGACCCCGTACGGAAGACCTGAAATCCACACATACCCCTTTTTATTATTTTTTTCTTCAGATGCCTATTTTTTTTTATCATTGGTTAGTGAATTCAATTATATTATAGAAAACCAAATGGTAGCATGTATACTTTGCCCATATATACTGCGACATTTATGACATCTCCAACAAAGACCTCAAATCTTCATTTAGAGGTTTTTGGCTCTCCAACAACAACTTCAAAACTTCAAATTTTGAGATTTTGAATAGTGAAATAATCATATAAATTTATTTTTGTATCATTTTAATTCTTACAAATTAATATCTCATATTTAACATATACTACATCAAGCAAATTTAATACAAAATAATATTACATCAAACAAGTTTTACACACCAACAATATTACATCAAGCAAATTTAATACAAAATAAAATAACACAAGAAAGTAAAATTATATGAACACAAATATTACAAAAATTAAAATACTACAACAATACTAATATTCAGGTAAATTTGATCATGAACCTCGAAAATAATGATATTTGTATTATTTTTAATGTATTTTATAGTTATCTATAAAAAATTTATGATCTTTATTAATTTTGATCAATAGAAAAGATTAAAATGAAAAAAAATAAAACTTTAAGATTTTATTTGAGGTTTTATCATTGGAGTACAACATCCTCGAACCTCAAATTTGAAATCCTTGTTGGAGATGCCCTTACATCAATGAATGATAAATTGTGATTTCTTTTGTGAGAGGTGTAGGGCAGAAGAAAAAACTATTAATCATGCAGTTATTGAAATGTCCTCCTCCTCTCTAGACATGAATACTATCTTTGATCCCATCGACACCGAATATATTTCTTTTCATTTTAATTTATTCAAACTTGAATTATTTTTTTCTGGAGACTCTCCTACCAACTTGGTTTATATGATGTTTTTCCTAGATATTGTGGTTCATATAGAAAGATAAAATGGAAAACTTTTCAGGGTGTCTAACGGGAGCCACCAGATATAATCGAACATGTTTTATACGAATATAAGGCATGGAGAAAAGCTTAAATCCCTTTACATAATTTATAGCGGAAAATATTACATGTAGTGGAAAGTGGTCAGTTGAAGAGATGTTACTAGGAGTTAAATGTGAGTGAATGAGTCTATCACCCCTTCACTAAGCGTTGTTATGGGTATAATTCCTCTATACTTTCACGAAAAGTAAATTGTCAAATTTTCGAAACAGATTGTGCAAAATTAGTCAAATTAGCACATATTCCCTAAAAATGGTCCGCCTTTTCCAACTTCATTGATGAGTTTGCTTCCGTCCAATATAGTTTCAGCTGATTTGTTTAAGCTGTTCTTGTAAACTCAGATTTGATAAAATTTGTTCTTGTAAAATCAGATTTGATAAAATAAGTTTTATAAACTCTGTTGCTTCGAATTGAGTTACAAATTAGAGTGTTTATTTTAGTTTAGTGTGTAGTTGATAATATTGAAGAAAAAACTTGGTCTAGTTGATATCTTTTTTTTTTGAAAGTTTTAATTTCATATAAAAAATTTGTGAAAATTACTAAAAAACTTATAGTTTTTATAAGTGTTCGTTTGATACCAGACTTTTGAAAAAAAATCGTTTTATTCCTCTAAAAATATAAAACTCCATAAATAAATATTCAACTTTTTTAAAATTGTTTATTTAGAATCTCATATGTTAGTTTCGTCAAATGGTCAAAACGCTATTTTTAATCTGTTAACAGATGATGACGTGGCATATGAAATTGAAGAAATTTAATAAAATTGATCTGTTTTATTTAACCAAATCTACCTTAAACCATGATGACTTAAAATTAAACCTTTGGGTTATAACTCAAAGAGATAAATGTCGTTATCTTCTTGTCTCAATTTCATTTTGAAAATAAAAAGAAAACATAGGTATCGACAAACAGAAGCCTGCAATGGAGAAAAAGAGTGTTCACGGCAAGGGTGTTCGAATGCTCCATATGATCAATATTAACTTCCCAAACTTACGAGACTCGGAATGACAATACACATTCAAATGAAAGCGCATAACAAATTGTGATAAAAAAATGCTTAGATTTAGATTTTATGAGTTATTTCTTCAATGCTTCATACTCAAAAATATTCAAATGCATGTGTTCATTATCCTTCTATTACTTCTGAATCTAGCATATATTCTCTAAATCTTGTCTGATCCCACCAATATTTTAATGTTCCATTAAATCCGGTTATTAATAAAACACATGCTTGTTTATCAGTGTTGCCTCTAGCTTTAAATGCTATAGCGGCCATAACTATTTCTTGGAATAAATTCATTATTTCATATTCCGAACGTCCGTCAATATTCCATTCGTATATACCATCACTAGTGTATACATTATTGGAATATTTATGGTGTTCTTCGAATAATAAGTCTGGAGGAGTATGTCTTTTATAATAAGGTTTATTTGATTTGATCATTTTATTTTTTATTCGATTAATTTCTTGATTATCACTTTCTTATTGTATAGATTCACAATCATTTTCATCAATAATGTTAATTTCTTTTTTTATCTATATTGTCTAATTTTTTTGCAATTGTTTTCAAAATTTCATTTAAGGAAATTTAACTTGTCTTGTTATAGGTTTGAAGACTGGTGTAGCTATAGATGAAAAAGGATGTTGGATTATGTTCTGTTGGTTTATAGTACCATTCTCATTTATATTTATTTTATTATCTATATTATCTATTTGTCTAGAAACCGTATATAACAATTGACTTTGGTAATTGTTCTGCTCATAAATTGATTTAATATCTTGTATAATTACTGGATCTTTATCATTTCTATTAGGTCCAGTTTTAAAAAGTGTAGCTATGATTTGTCTATTGGGAGTATTTATTGTTATACCCTTTTAAAACCAAACCAACTCACCCAAATTACCCAACCAACACATCCATCGATAGTACCTAAACAACCACCAAGCCCCACCTACTCGGCATAATCATCTACTTCAAAAAAATAAAAATAAAACGATAAGTTAAAAGCACTCTTAGCCAATTTGGTTCAGCAACTAGATTCGTCTGACGACGAGGACAAAGTTATGCAAGACTCGGATCCATTCGGAGGCCCATTGGGCCAAGCCATTCGAAAAAAAAAAAAAAAGTAAACCCTATAGTATTATATAGATTTTAATTTTTCAATGTATATTTCGAACAATGTATATTCTAGTAGACTCTGTATCTTATTTCAATACTATACTACTTATATATTATTGCTTGTATTCACAAAATAACATACATAGTATATCTGTATGAAAATAACAGAAGCCTTCTAAATGACACGGTTATCAACAAAAGGGATCCACACGAAGACAGGCGGGACCCACATGAAGACCTATGCAACGCACTCATAAATGTCGGCACCACTACAGGACGACACGTATCAAGAAAAGTGTCGGCACCATAACTAAGCGACACGTATCAACACGCTCAACACGCTCAACACACTCCTTCCCCTATAAATATTCGCTTCTATCAACGAAGAAGAGCAGGCGATCTCTCGCACAACTTTCTCTCTCTAAAGATTCACTCTCAAACCTCAAAATCTCTAAGTTTTAAAATTTGTATCTTCAAATCTTGTTTTAATCCTTGTATTTTAATCCCAAGAAAATAAATCAAGTTTTTTACTCAAAAGTATTAACGTCTTTCAAGTTTACGCATCTTTAGACCTTAATTCATACTTTGTGTCTAGCAGTTTTAAACAAGTTATTAAAAAGATAACGTTATTTTACAAAACAATCCATAGCTACAACTAGGACTGTCAATTTGGGCTAAAGTCCGCGGGCCCCGCCCCGACCGCCCCGCCGTTGGGCGGATGCGGATCAAAAATTTTCAGCCCATTTACAAGCGGGTCTTACGGGCGGAGTATTTAAAATGAGTTTTTTTGTGGGTAAATCCCGCGGATTTGCGGGTTACCGCGGGCTTTTTTTAAAATTAAAAATATATTAATTTTAAATATTTATCCAACTAATATTACTAAATTATTAAAATATTATATAATATATATAAATTAAGTAACAAAATTAAGTTGTTCAAAGAAAATTATGTATTTACTTTTATAATATTTAAATTTTATTATTAAATTAATTAAAATATATATAAACTATTATTTTTTATTTATTTAAAATGTTCGCGGGTTATCCGCAGGGCCCGCAAAATTAAGCGGGGCGGGTCGGGTTCAATATTTTTGACTCGTGAATTTTGCGGGGCGGGTCGGGCGGGTCTGCTCCCGGGTGTCCCTGATAGATTATACCGTCCTCATAGTCCTACCTACCACTGTTCGGGAAAAGCGCCAACCACCCTACAAAAGGTATGGACGATGTGACTAGATAAGAGGTCTCGACCAAGTTAGGGACAAATGATAAGTGCCAACCCTCTATAAATACTCAACGAAGGACCTTCAAGAGGAGGAGAAGGGTCGGTAGGTCGAAGTCGAGAGAAAGAGAGAGACTGATACATGTCGAAGGGGCAAGACACCTAAGAAGGAGATAACCGCGAGACATCTTCCCGATAGTATCTCGGGCAGCCCACTCTCCCTAGGGATATTTCACTTCTTCCATTCCCTTCCATTCCAGAAACATCAGACGTGGCCTCGTTCTTCGGACGTGGCCCCAAACAAAATCCACACATACTTTCCGAATAAACTTACTCTCTAGTGGTAGTCTGAGTTGGGTCTCGGAGAGTTTTCGGGAGTGAAACCTCTTCTCGTTCTCCTGAAGTCCTTCCTGACGATCATGTGCAGGTTCTGTCACATTCCTAGAGGATCATTACAATCATTTATCGGAATCAGCAACTTAGGCACATAAAGTTGTATATAAATATTTTTTAAAAAGTTTTATATTTATTTGTGAAATTTTATGTTTTTGGAAAAATAAAACGATTTAAAAAAAAAAAGAATTTCGGTATAAATTTATCCGTAGATATCTTCGATTAAAATAAAAAAGATTGAGATTTTTCCGGAGAGTTAGATTTGGTCCTATCGCTAATAAATTTACATGTTTATGTTTATGTTTTTGTTAATTAAAAATGTTCAGATAGATGGTAAAAACGTATAAATTAAAAAAAAAAAAGAGGAGAGGATTTATTAGTATTTCCTCAACACTGCCCCACGGAGGAAGCGCCACGACTTGGGAGCTCCAACCCGAAATTTCAGGTTACCACAGATTGGCGAACAGTTACTTAGGTGACGAGTCAGGTAAAATGAACCCAACGAGAGTGTGCCCCGACCAATGCTGGTCAAACAACGGCGGTCGGAAAAATCCTTCAAATGGAGTATCTTGTTCGAACCCTCGTAAGGGCAAGGACACTCAAATATATTATGTATGTACTATCTGCAGGAAAAGGAATTATCAGCCACACCCGAATACGGCAAGATCCCACTCTCCGCCTTTTCTCTGACGGAAACAAGATGGAGACTCGGGGGCAATTACTGGAGGTGATTACACCCCAATAATAAGTTGCCACATCAGCAGAAGGACAAAGGACAACCCTGTTTCAAAATAGTACAAACCTGCTCCCGGGTGTCCCTGATAGACTATACCGTCCTCATAGTCCTACCTACCACTGTTCGGGAAAAGCGCCAACCACCCTACAAAAGGTATGGACGATGTGACTAGATAAGAGGTCTCGACCAAGTTAGGGACAAATGATAAGTGCCAACCCTCTATAAATACTCAACGAAGGACCTTCAAGAGGAGGAGAAGGGTCGGTAGGTCGAAGTCGAGAGAAAGAGAGAGACTGATACATGTCGAAGGGGCAAGACACCTAAGAAGGAGATAACCGCGAGACATCTTCCCGATAGTATCTCGGGCAGCCCACTCTCCCTAGGGATATTTCACTTCTTCCATTCCCTTCCATTCCAGAAACATCAGACGTGGCCTCGTTCTTCGGACGTGGCCCCAAACAAAATCCACACATACTTTCCGAATAAACTTACTCTCTAGTGGTAGTCTGAGTTGGGTCTCGGAGAGTTTTCGGGAGTGAAACCTCTTCTCGTTCTCCTGAAGTCCTTCCTGACGATCATGTGCAGGTTCTGTCACATTCCTAGAGGATCATTACAATCATTTATCGGAATCAGCAACTTAGGCACATAAAGTTGTATATAAATATTTTTTAAAAAGTTTTATATTTATTTGTGAAATTTTATGTTTTTGGAAAAATAAAACGATTTAAAAAAAAAAAGAATTTCGGTATAAATTTATCCGTAGATATCTTCGATTAAAATAAAAAAGATTGAGATTTTTCCGGAGAGTTAGATTTGGTCCTATCGCTAATAAATTTACATGTTTATGTTTATGTTTTTGTTAATTAAAAATGTTCAGATAGATGGTAAAAACGTATAAATTAAAAAAAAAAAAGAGGAGAGGATTTATTAGTATTTCCTCAACACTGCCCCACGGAGGAAGCGCCACGACTTGGGAGCTCCAACCCGAAATTTCAGGTTACCACAGATTGGCGAACAGTTACTTAGGTGACGAGTCAGGTAAAATGAACCCAACGAGAGTGTGCCCCGACCAATGCTGGTCAAACAACGGCGGTCGGAAAAATCCTTCAAATGGAGTATCTTGTTCGAACCCTCGTAAGGGCAAGGACACTCAAATATATTATGTATGTACTATCTGCAGGAAAAGGAATTATCAGCCACACCCGAATACGGCAAGATCCCACTCTCCGCCTTTTCTCTGACGGAAACAAGATGGAGACTCGGGGGCAATTACTGGAGGTGATTACACCCCAATAATAAGTTGCCACATCAGCAGAAGGACAAAGGACAACCCTGTTTCAAAATAGTACAAACCTGCTCCCGGGTGTCCCTGATAGACTATACCGTCCTCATAGTCCTACCTACCACTGTTCGGGAAAAGCGCCAACCACCCTACAAAAGGTATGGACGATGTGACTAGATAAGAGGTCTCGACCAAGTTAGGGACAAATGATAAGTGCCAACCCTCTATAAATACTCAACGAAGGACCTTCAAGAGGAGGAGAAGGGTCGGTAGGTCGAAGTCGAGAGAAAGAGAGAGACTGATACATGTCGAAGGGGCAAGACACCTAAGAAGGAGATAACCGCGAGACATCTTCCCGATAGTATCTCGGGCAGCCCACTCTCCCTAGGGATATTTCACTTCTTCCATTCCCTTCCATTCCAGAAACATCAGACGTGGCCTCGTTCTTCGGACGTGGCCCCAAACAAAATCCACACATACTTTCCGAATAAACTTACTCTCTAGTGGTAGTCTGAGTTGGGTCTCGGAGAGTTTTCGGGAGTGAAACCTCTTCTCGTTCTCCTGAAGTCCTTCCTGACGATCATGTGCAGGTTCTGTCACATTCCTAGAGGATCATTACAATCATTTATCGGAATCAGCAACTTAGGCACATAAAGTTGTATATAAATATTTTTTAAAAAGTTTTATATTTATTTGTGAAATTTTATGTTTTTGGAAAAATAAAACGATTTAAAAAAAAAAAGAATTTCGGTATAAATTTATCCGTAGATATCTTCGATTAAAATAAAAAAGATTGAGATTTTTCCGGAGAGTTAGATTTGGTCCTATCGCTAATAAATTTACATGTTTATGTTTATGTTTTTGTTAATTAAAAATGTTCAGATAGATGGTAAAAACGTATAAATTAAAAAAAAAAAGAGGAGAGGATTTATTAGTATTTCCTCAACACTGCCCCACGGAGGAAGCGCCACGACTTGGGAGCTCCAACCCGAAATTTCAGGTTACCACAGATTGGCGAACAGTTACTTAGGTGACGAGTCAGGTAAAATGAACCCAACGAGAGTGTGCCCCGACCAATGCTGGTCAAACAACGGCGGTCGGAAAAATCCTTCAAATGGAGTATCTTGTTCGAACCCTCGTAAGGGCAAGGACACTCAAATATATTATGTATGTACTATCTGCAGGAAAAGGAATTATCAGCCACACCCGAATACGGCAAGATCCCACTCTCCGCCTTTTCTCTGACGGAAACAAGATGGAGACTCGGGGGCAATTACTGGAGGTGATTACACCCCAATAATAAGTTGCCACATCAGCAGAAGGACAAAGGACAACCCTGTTTCAAAATAGTACAAACCTGCTCCCGGGTGTCCCTGATAGACTATACCGTCCTCATAGTCCTACCTACCACTGTTCGGGAAAAGCGCCAACCACCCTACAAAAGGTATGGACGATGTGACTAGATAAGAGGTCTCGAACAAGTTAGGGACAAATGATAAGTGCCAACCCTCTATAAATACTCAACGAAGGACCTTCAAGAGGAGGAGAAGGGTCGGTAGGTCGAAGTCGAGAGAAAGAGAGAGACTGATACATGTCGAAGGGGCAAGACACCTAAGAAGGAGATAACCGCGAGACATCTTCCCGATAGTATCTCGGGCAGCCCACTCTCCCTAGGGATATTTCACTTCTTCCATTCCCTTCCATTCCAGAAACATCAGACGTGGCCTCGTTCTTCGGACGTGGCCCCAAACAAAATCCACACATACTTTCCGAATAAACTTACTCTCTAGTGGTAGTCTGAGTTGGGTCTCGGAGAGTTTTCGGGAGTGAAACCTCTTCTCGTTCTCCTGAAGTCCTTCCTGACGATCATGTGCAGGTTCTGTCACATTCCTAGAGGATCATTACAATCATTTATCGGAATCAGCAACTTAGGCACATAAAGTTGTATATAAATATTTTTTAAAAAGTTTTATATTTATTTGTGAAATTTTATGTTTTTGGAAAAATAAAACGATTTAAAAAAAAAAAGAATTTCGGTATAAATTTATCCGTAGATATCTTCGATTAAAATAAAAAAGATTGAGATTTTTCCGGAGAGTTAGATTTGGTCCTATCGCTAATAAATTTACATGTTTATGTTTATGTTTTTGTTAATTAAAAATGTTCAGATAGATGGTAAAAACGTATAAATTAAAAAAAAAAAAGAGGAGAGGATTTATTAGTATTTCCTCAACACTGCCCCACGGAGGAAGCGCCACGACTTGGGAGCTCCAACCCGAAATTTCAGGTTACCACAGATTGGCGAACAGTTACTTAGGTGACGAGTCAGGTAAAATGAACCCAACGAGAGTGTGCCCCGACCAATGCTGGTCAAACAACGGCGGTCGGAAAAATCCTTCAAATGGAGTATCTTGTTCGAACCCTCGTAAGGGCAAGGACACTCAAATATATTATGTATGTACTATCTGCAGGAAAAGGAATTATCAGCCACACCCGAATACGGCAAGATCCCACTCTCCGCCTTTTCTCTGACGGAAACAAGATGGAGACTCGGGGGCAATTACTGGAGGTGATTACACCCCAATAATAAGTTGCCACATCAGCAGAAGGACAAAGGACAACCCTGTTTCAAAATAGTACAAACCTGCTCCCGGGTGTCCCTGATAGACTATACCGTCCTCATAGTCCTACCTACCACTGTTCGGGAAAAGCGCCAACCACCCTACAAAAGGTATGGACGATGTGACTAGATAAGAGGTCTCGAACAAGTTAGGGACAAATGATAAGTGCCAACCCTCTATAAATACTCAACGAAGGACCTTCAAGAGGAGGAGAAGGGTCGGTAGGTCGAAGTCGAGAGAAAGAGAGAGACTGATACATGTCGAAGGGGCAAGACACCTAAGAAGGAGATAACCGCGAGACATCTTCCCGATAGTATCTCGGGCAGCCTACTCTCCCTAGGGATATTTCACTTCTTCCATTCCCTTCCATTCCAGAAACATCAGACGTGGCCTCGTTCTTCGGACGTGGCCCCAAACAAAATCCACACATACTTTCCGAATAAACTTACTCTCTAGTGGTAGTCTGAGTTGGGTCTCGGAGAGTTTTCGGGAGTGAAACCTCTTCTCGTTCTCCTGAAGTCCTTCCTGACGATCATGTGCAGGTTCTGTCACATTCCTAGAGGATCATTACAATCATTTATCGGAATCAGCAACTTAGGCAAATGCGTCTCTCATCCCCCTCCCCCCCCCCCCCCCCCCCCCCAAAAGATGGAACTCCTACCCAGTGCTCTTTGACTATTTTCAGAGGACATCCTAAGATCAACTCAAGAGATCTACGTCCCCGTACGGAAGACCCGAAATCCACACATACCCCTTTTTATTATTTTTTTCTTCAGATGGCCATTTTTTTTTATCATTGGTTAGTGAATTCAATTATATTATAAAAAACCAAATGGTAGCATGTATACTTGCCCATATATACTGCCACATTTAGGGCATCTCCAACAAAGACCTCAAATCTTCATTTTTGAGGTTTTTGGCTCTCCAACAACAACTTCAAAACTTCAAATTTTGAGGTTTTGAATAGTGAAATAATCATATAAATTTATTTTTGTATCATTTTAATTCTTACAAATTAATATCTCATAAATATTTAACATATACTACATCAAGAAAATTTAATACAAAATAAAATATTACATCAAACAAGTTTTACACACCAACAATATTACATCAAGCAAATTTAATACAAAATAAAATAACACAAGAAAGTAAAATTATATGAACATAAATATTACACAAATTAAAAATACTACAACAATACTAATATTCAGATAAATTTGATTATGAACCTCCAAAATAATGATGTTTGTATTATTTTTAATGTATTTTATAGTTATCTATAAAAAAATTATGATCTTTATTAATTTTGATCAATAGAAAAGATAAAAATGAAAAAAAAAAATAAAACTTTAAAATTTTATTTGAGGTTTTATCATTGGAGTACAACACCCTCGAACTTCAAATTTGAGGTTTAGCAAATCTCAAATTTGAAACTTTTGTTGGAGATGCCCTTACATCAATGAATGATAAATTGTGATTTCTTTTGTCAGAGATATGGGGCAGAAGAAAAAACTATTAATCATGCAGTTACTGAAATGTCCTCCTCCTCTCTAGACATGAATACTTGATCCCATCGACACCGAATATATTTCTTTTCAGTTTAATTTATTCAAACTTGAATTATTTTTCTTCTGGAGACTCTCCTACCAACTTTGTTTATATGATGTTTTTCCTAGATATTGTGGTTCATATAGAAAGATAAAATGGAAAAATTTTCAGGGTGTCTAACGGGAGCCACCAGATATAATCGAACATGTTTTATACGAATATAAGGCATGGAGAAAAGCTTAAATCCCCTTTACATAATTTATAGCGGAAAATGTTACATGTAGTGGAAAGTGGTCAGTTGAAGAGATGTTACTAGGAGTTAAATGTGAGTGAATGAGTCTATCACCCCTTCACTAAGCGTTGTTATGGGTATAATTCCTCTATACTTTAACGAAAAGTAAATTGTCAAGCTTTCGAAACAGATTGTGCAAAATTAGTCAAATTAGCACATATGCCCTAAAAATGGTCTGCCTTTTCCAACTTCATTGATGAGTGCTTCCGTCCAATATAGTTTCAGGATTTGTTTAAGCTATTCTGTAAACTCAGATTTGATAAATTTGTTCTTGTAAAATCAGATTTGATAAAATAAGTTTTATAAACTCTGTTGCTTCGAATTGATTTACAAATTAGAGTGTTTATTTTAGTTTAGTGTGTAGTTGATAATATTGAGAAAAAACTTGGTCTAGTTGATATCTTTTTTTTTTTAAAGTTTTAATTTCATATAAAAAATTTGTGAAAATTACTAAAATACTTATAGTTTTTAAAAGTGTTCGTTTGATATCAGAATTTTGAAAAAAAATCATTTTATTCCTCTAAAAATAAAAAACTCCATAAATAAATATTCAACTTTTTTAAAATTATTTATTTAGAATCTCATATGTTAGTTTCGTCAAATGGTCAAAACGTTATTTTTAATCTGTTAACAGATGATGACGTGGCATATGAAATTGAAGAAATTTAATATAATTAATCCGTTTCATTTAACCAAATTTACTTTAAACCATGATGACTTAAAATTAAACCTTTAGATTATAATTCAAAAGAGATAAATGTCGTTATCTTCTTGTCTCAATTTTATTTTGGAAATAAAAAGAAAACATAGGTTCTAATAAAACGATTTGAAAAAAAAAATGAATTAGGTATAAATTTATCCGTAGATATCTTCGATTAACATAAAAAAGATTGTGATTTTCCTAGAGAGTTAGATTTGGTCCTATCGCTAATAAATTTAGATGTTTATGTTTATGTTTTTGTTAATTAAAAATGTTAAGATGGATGGTAAAAACGTATAAATAGAAAAAAAGCGAGGAGAGGATTATTAGTATTTCCTTGGTTACTTGTTTGGATGGCAAGAAAAATAAAGAGAGTTGCGGGAAAGTGAATAGAAAACGCAATCACACTTTTTCTGAGAGATTTTCGCAAAGATAAATCCGTTTAAATCTCCACTCTTATCTCCCCGAGATTCGCTCTCCGATCGCCGTGTTTATCATTCTCTAATCCCATTTTTGCAGATTTTCTCGGGAATCTGATTTTTTTCTTTATTTTTTATTTTATTTAAACGGATTCTTCCTACTTTCTTGTTCAGTCTTCTCTCTCCTCTCTCTATCGTATCTCCTTCCCTAAATGCATTTTCTCGCCTGTTTCTATGTTTAACTCTTTTCCGGTTTTCTTAATCGACTGTGGTTAGGGTTCTGAAATCTCCAATTTGATTCTTCTTTCTTTGTTTTCGATTTGATCGTGAGCCCTTCACTTCTTTGCAATCAATCACTAGGGTTTTTGTTTTCGGTGGGTTTCTCACAGAATTGGACCTGAATTTTTGCTATTGTGCTGTTCCAGATTCAGTGAGGTACACGAGTTCTTTGGTTTGCTTTGATTAAGATTCTTTATTTCATACTCAATTTCTTAAATTTACTTAAAATCTTATATAAATTGATCAACTGTAGTGACCGAAGAACACTATAGCTAAAGTATTCTTGTCTATATGTTTACAGAGACACCATCGGAGAAGGAGTGTTAGAATGATAGATGAAAGTCACACAGGATGCGTAAAGTTCGCCATGATTCTGGATCAGGCGAAGATTTTGGATTAGATAAAAACTTTACCAAAGGCCCTTGGACATCTGCTGAAGACGATCTTCTTATAGCTTATGTTGACAAACATGGTGATGGGAATTGGAATGCTGTTCAAAAGCACTCTGGCCTCTCTCGCTGTGGTAAAAGCTGCCGCCTTCGTTGGGTGAATCACCTGAGACCAGATTTGAAGAAAGGTGCTTTCACCGAAAAGGAAGAGCAGCGTGTCATTGAGCTTCATGCTGCTATGGGCAACAAATGGGCACGCATGGCTGCAGACGTATGCTTCTTATTACTCTCTCTCTCTCTCTCCATTTTTCTTCTTACTGTTTCCTCTAATCTTTGTTTTTCCTTTTCAGCTGCCTGGACGCACAGATAATGAAATAAAGAATTTCTGGAACACGAGACTTAAGAGGCTGCAGCGACTTGGCTTACCCATTTACCCTGATGATGTTCGGGAGCAAGCTATGAATGCAGCAGCTCAAAGTGGTCACAACACTGATTCCTTGGATGCTCATCATAGTCAAGAATCTTTGGAGGCAGACAGTGTCGAGATCCCTGAAGTGGATTTCAAGTACTTACAACTCAACCAATGTTCCTCTTACTACCAGTCCATGCTTCGCAGTGTTCCAACAGGCAACCTGATGAGGCAGAGACAGTGTTTCTTTCAGCCTAATAATATGTACAACTTGATAGCATCTCCTTACATGCCTAACCGCAAACGGTGTAGGGAACCAGAAACCGATCTTCCTTTCATGGGTGGTTATGCCACCAACGAGCAAAGTGCTCAGCTCTGGAACTATCCTTTTGTCGATAGCACTCCAGAACAGTTCAACGGTCTACCAGATAGCCATTTGATTGGCAATGCTACATATTCTTCTCCTTCTGGGCCTCTGGCCGAGGAGTTGGAGCTCCCTTCATTCCAATGTTTTGACCCTCAAGAAGAGCCTGGCGATTGGGGAACACAACACTTTAACCTAATGCCGGCACTTGAGTCAGACAATACTTTAGTCCATTCCCCTCTGACAGATCAGACACCATCAGATTGCCCATCATCATTTTGTGATGGATTGTTGGAATCAGTTATCTATGGATCTTCAGGGGAGAGACGGGCAACAGATACCGATTCAGATTCCCCACTGCTTCAGCCCGCTCTACTCGGCCATATGGAGCTTGCACCAGCCAGTGCAAACACAACAGGTAAGAAATTATACTCTTTAGGCATTATTACAGTCACTTTGATTGTTTGTGTATTCCTCTTCTCTGAACAGCGCTCCCCATTCTCCATCTGCAGGACACAACTCCAATTTTGAAACAGGTTTGGGTCACTTTGGTCCAACTTCCTCAAATGAGAGATCCACATCCTTTGAAGGAGATTGGATTAGACAACTTTTGGGTGAGGATAGGGGATGACACCAAGTAGAAGAGGATTCTCTGGATAAAGGGCTCTCTCTCTCCCTCTTCTGTTCTCACTTCCACTTTGAGCTGAGTAGATTAGTCAATGTCTTTACTATATCAGTACTGTGGCTACCAAAAATAACTAGCAATTTCTTTTCTTTTTTTCTTTTGATAAGCAAGCATCCTTGCTGCCCGAGATTTGATAAGTAGGGGGTCAAAAGCTTTATAGCTCATTGATATTCCAATGATTTTGATGATCATCCCAAGCTATTCTGGATAGTTTTTCATAGCTGCATACAATAGTATGCGTAGAAGATCCAAGCTTTGTACCATGAAAAGCTTGGCTACAA
>OVBL01000773.1:0-77622 GCA_900406555.1 Pseudoturritis turrita | reverse complement strand
TCGGATTTCATAGTCAACGAAAAGATAAAGGTTTTGTCTCAGAAATATGGAGTCGCCAAAGCGACGAACCGTTCCTTCCAAACTCCGAACCAACCGCCTCATAAGAAAAGTATTCAAGGAAACGGATATGTACACCACGAGAAACCCAATTTTGGAGAGGAGCCCACAACTACCAGTGGGAACAGGCCGAGGCAAAATACCATGAACACCTGGACACGAAGTCAAAGTTCGTACGGAAAAAAAGCTTACTGCAAATATCATCACATGCACGGTCATTCAACTGCCAACTGTCGAACCTTGGGAATGAAGCTTCCGGCGAAGCTGGTAGCCGGAGAACTCGGTAACGCAGTCAGCCTGAAGGACTTCGAGCAAGAAGGCGAAAAGGATCAGCCGAACCAGACAAATCAAAATGATGATACCCCAAGCGAGGAAGACGAGATGACGAGGCGACGCAGTCAGGTTCTCGAAGAAGAATAAATATGATAATGGGTGGATCACAATACTGTTCGGACACGGTGTCTTCAATCAAAGCTTTCCAGCGGCGAGCCGATGCGAGTGTCAACTGGTCAGCACCTTCCAAACTTCCCAACGATGTTATCTCGTTCGAAGAAAGGGAAACCACCGGCATCGACCGACCACATAATGACCCCTCGTGATAGAATTAATCGTTGATGATTGTAACGTCGCCCGAGTTCTGATAGATACGGGAAGCTCCGTAGACGTGACATGCCACGAGCTGAATGTGGATCCAACTTTTAAACCAGTCAAACAGAAAAGGAGAAAACTCGGACCAGAGAGAGCACAAGAAGTGAACGACGAGGTGGAAAGGTTACTACGCGTGGGATCAATAGTCGAAGCAAAATACCCTGACTGGCTCGCTGTTGGGGTCAGATTCCACCTCTTGAAGATCAACAATGGAAAATGGCTAAGTATGAAAAAGTACTAGCAGCGGATCCCTAACCGTGAAGAGTTGGATCGGGACCCCTAACCGTGACAAGGAGGTGGATCAGGATCCCTAACCGTGACAGGACAAGTTGGATCAGGTACCCCGAACCGTGATTGGAGAGTTGGATCGGGACCCCTAACTGTGAAGAGGAGTTGGATCGGGATCCCTAACCGTGACAAGAAGGTGGATCGAGATCCCTAACTGTGAAGAGAGTTGGATCGGACCCCTAACCGTGATTGGAGAGGTGGATCGGGATCCCGAACCGTGATTGGAGAGTTGGATCGGGACCCCTAACTGTGAAGAGGAGTTGGATCGGGATCCCTAACCGTGACAAGAAGGTGGATCGGGATCCCTAACTGTGAAGAGGAGTTGGATCGGGACCCCTAACCGTGATTGGAGAGGTGGATCGGGATCCCGAACCGTGATTGGAGAGTTGGGTCGGGACCCCTAACTGTGAAGAGGAGTTGGATCGGGATCCCTAACTATGAAGGGAGAGTTGGATCGGGATCCCTAACAGTGACAAGACAAGTTGGATCAGGTACCCTGAACCGTGATTGAAGTAATTGGATCGGGTACCCCGAACCGTGACAAGGCAAGCTAGGTCGTGTACCCCGATCCATGGTACGACAGACGGATCGGGATCACGAGCCACGGTGAAGAAGCTGGGTCGTGTACCCGATCCATGACACGACAGATGGATCGAGGGTCACGACCCATAGTACGTCATCCGAGCCGTGAACGATGGCGTCACCCGAGCCGTGAACCATGGTGTCACCCGAGCCGTGAACCATGGCATCACCCGAGCCGTGAACCATGGTGTCACCCGAGCCGTGAACCATGGCATCACCCGAGCTGTGAATCATGGTTAGAGATTGGGCCGAGACAACGAGCCCACAAATTCAAGCCCACAAAAGAGATGACAAAGATAACCCATGAATCGAAGCCCATGACGATGATAGGTTTTGCTAGAAGGAAATCCCGAGGAATTAGGATATCTTCCTTATCTCTTTAGACATTAACTTAGCCGACTTAAACATATATATATATGTCATGTAAACCCTCTGAAAAGGGGATCCGAAATTTACCTAGCAGAACTCTGTACTTTTGCTCTTATACGAAAAAGCTTTCTAAACAGCCTAATAAAAACACGATCTTTGGATCTCCGTTTGTATTTTTGGTGGTTTTACTCAGAAGTTTCAGATCTCTCAAAAAGACGTGACGAATTTAATTAGCGTGGATTTATACTCCCACAATTTGGCGCTAGAAGGAGGGGCAATTGAAATTTTCTTACACCAAAGAACCACCACAAAACCGATCTGAAGACGATGACCAACGACGGAGATGATAGTGCTGCTGACACCAGAAACACCGGCGTGGAGGATCAGGCGAACCAACCCAAAGACGCTGGGGAGACTTCGACAACGCTAACAGAGATGAAAGCCATGCTAGAGACACTGCTCAAAAAGGCGGAGGAGCAAGACAAGCTGAACAACACGATGACGGGTGAACTGAAGGCCCTGACAACGGCGAGTCGAACCCGACGCATGGATCAGGTCTGGATCCAGCTAGACGAATCGGGAGGTGCCTCAACCCAACGGCCCTAGACTTCACAACTCCGCTCAACCCACCGAGGACCCGAGGAAGACTGCCACTACTACATCAAAGCTCAGCAAACCTAGCCTCAGAAGTCCAAGGGGCAGATGACACGCTAATCGAAGAGGAGCCTGCACCAATCATCAATCTAGAGGAGGAGAACCAAATGGAGCAAAACATGGAGAGCCACGACAATCCAGAACACCTAGCAACTGGTCAAACCCGAACCGAAAGACGCGAGGCCATCCCCGAAGGCGATCAAGAGTTGACCGAGGAAGAGGAGAACATACTCTGGGCTGAGCAAGCACGGATGAACGAAGAGCGCCGAGCAGGAGTCAGAGCCTAGAAAGAAGAGATGGCTATGATGCGAGCAGATATGGATCGGGCAGCTGCCGACATAAAAGTTGTCCGATCCATGATGCACAGAGCAACTAGCAAGGTGCCAGAGATAGATCGTGTACTGGAGGAAGCACAGAACACCCCGTTCACAGCACGGATAACTAGCACAAGAATTCCGGACCCTGGAAAGATGAAAGTCTCGATCTATGAAGGAAATACCGATCCGAAGGAGCATCTGACGGCCTTCGCTATAGCCATGGGACGCTCGAATTTCAAGGAAAAAGAGAGAGACGCCGGACAATGCCTTCTCTTCGTGGAGCATCTTAAGGGACCGGCGCTCCAGTGGTTCTCAAGACTCGAGCGGAATTCCATCAACAGCTATAACCAACTATCTGCGGCATTCTTGAAACATTATTCCATCTTCATGGATCCCAGAACGTCTGATGCCGACCTGTGGACCCTAGCTCAAGGGCAGAACGAAACACTCCGGAGTTTCATTGGAAGGTTCAAAGCTGTTATGTCAAAAGTGGAAGGCTTGAGCGAAACACTCTCGTGATCGAGTTGATCATCAACGACTGCGACGTTGCACGTGTATTGGTAGACACTGGGAGCACCGTGGACGTAATCTTCCTCGAAACTCTCAGAAGAATGAATGTAGACCTCTCCAAAGTGATATCTACTCCCAAACCCTTAACAGGATTCTCTGGAGAAACCACCATGACTACAGGGACCACCCGGCCATCTACAATGTCATCGTGGTGACCCCCTGGTTAAATTCGATGCGCGCAGCCGTTTCAACCTACCATCTCTGTCCCAAGTTCCTTACACCAAATGGCGTGAAAACGGTTCGAGGAAATCAAAAAGAGTCTCGTGTTTGCTTTCTCGCCGTACACAAGCTCAGAAACCCGGTGACTGATCCGACGGCAAGTTTAAAGCGTAAGAAGATAAAGACCGACAGAAAACCGGTGAAAGAGCTTTCGAAACTGTTATAGCAATTACAGATCACGGTGGATCGCGAAGAAGAAGTGTCTAAACCAACTTCCGACCCCGTCATATCAGTCTGCATCAACGACAAACATCCGGAGCGATGCGTAGAAATTAGAGCAATGTTAGATGGAAAGATCAAAGAAGAAATCGTGGCATTCTTGAAGAAAAATATCAACACCTTCGCATGGGAAGCAGAAGATATGCCTGGCATCGATATCAGCATAACAAGCCACGAACTGAACGTGGACCCAACTTTCAAACCAGTAAAGCAGAAAAGAAGAAAACTTGGGCCAGACAGAGCTAAAGCGGTCAATGACGAGGTGGAGAGACTACTGCGCGTCGGATCGATAACTGAGGTGAAATACCCGGACTGGCTAGCTAACCTAGTGGTGGTCAAGAAGAAGAACGGCAAATGGCGTGTGTGCATGGATTTCACCGACCTGAACAAAGCCTGTCCAAAAGATAGCTTCCCCCTTCCACATATCGATCGTTTAGTCGAAGCAACGACAGGGAACGCACTCTTATCTTTTATGGACGCCTTCTCAGGTTACAACCAGATCTTGATGAACCCCGACGATCGCGAGAAGACCGCTTTCATAACGGACCGTGGGATTTACTGCTACAAGGTGATGCCATTCGGCCTGAAAAACGCCGGAGCAACGTACCAGCGGCTGGTGAACAAGATGTTCGCTAATCAACTCGGAAAGACAATGGAGGTTTACATAGACGACATGCTGGTGAAATCACTAAAGGAACAGGATCACGTCACTCATCTCAAGGAATGTTTCTCGCAGCTGAACTTTCACAACATGAAGTTAAATCCGACCAAGTGCAGATTCGCAGTCACTTCGGGAGAATTCCTTGGTTATCTCGTAACTCACCGCGGCATTGAGGCAAACCCTAAGCAGATCGACGCACTCATCAATATGACTTCACCAAAGACAAAAAGGGAAGTCCAGCGTCTTACCGGGAGGGTAGCCGCGCTTAACCGATTCATCTCACGATCCACCGACAAATGCTTACCGTTCTACGATACTTTGCGAGGGAACAAGAAGTTCGAGTGGACGGACAAATGCGAGGAAGCTTTTCAGCAACTCAAGAACTATTTAGCTACCCCCCCCAGTTCTCACAAAACCAGAAGCAGGAGAACCACTTTTTCTGTACACCGCAGTTTCTGCCACAGCAGTAAGCGGCGTGTTGATTCGAGACGAGCGCGGAGAACAGAAGCCGATATTTTACGTAAGTAAAACCCTTACAGATGCGGAGACGAGGTACTCGCAGATGGAGAAATTGGCGCTATCCATAGTTATGTCGGCAAGAAAGCTAAGGCCATACTTTCAGTCTCACTCAATCGTCGTCCTGAGCACCTTTCCGATAAGGTCCGTTCTGCACAGCCCAAGTCAGTCAGGAAGGCTAGCAAATTGGGCAATCGAACTAAGCGAATACGACATTGAGTATCGCGGACGCACGTGCGCTAAATCGCAAGTTCTGGCAGATTTTCTTATCAAACTACCTGAAGAAGGGATTGACGGCGAGATGCAGAGTCAGCTGTGGAAACTCCACGTCGACGGCTCATCCTCCAAAAATGGTTCAGAGAGTGGGGATACGGCTGACTTCTCCAACTGGCGAACTACTGGAACAATCCTTCCGCCTTGGCTTCCACGCATCCAACAATGAAGCGGAGTACGAAGCCTTGATTGCCGGGATGAAGCTTGCTAATGGCCTAAAAATCGAGCAACTCCATGCATTTTGCGATTCCCAACTAGTTGCGAATCAGTTCAGCGGTGAATATGCGGCAAAAGATGATCGAATGGAAGCTTACTTGAAGATCGTCAAAGAATTGTCTGCACAGTTCAAACAATTCATCCTAACACACATTCCGCAGGGCGAGAACACCCCAGCCGATGCACTTGCAGCCCTTGCATCAACTTCCGATCCAGATCTAAAGAGAGTAGTCCCGGTAGAATTCATTCGGCACCCGAGCATTAGTCTTGGCGATTCAGTACATGCCATAACCCGTTCACAAGCGGCCAGACAAGAAACAGACGTCACGACCAGGCAAGAAATGGTGGAGGAAATACAGGAAGAATTGGCTAACCAATCACTAGCAGAGCCAGATATTGCCCCAATGGACGAAGATAATCGTGAAGAGTCACCAACCGTGGAAAGCAGCAACGACCCCGTCATTGAACCCAACGAGGGAGCAAACGAGGTCAACAACAATGCAGAATATGGCTGCGACAAGGAATGGCTCGGCGCAATCAGAAGTTACATATACGACGGCATCCTACCAACCGAAAAATGGGCAGCTTGCAAGCTTCGAGCCCAGGCAGCACGATACGTGTTACTCGATGGAAATGTCTTCAAGTGGAGATTCTCAGGACCATTGCTCAACTGCGTGGAAGGAAATGACGCCAGGAAGATTATGGAGGAAATTCACAACGGTTCATGTGGAAATCACTCTGGAGGGAGAGCACTAGCAATAAAAATCAAGCGTCACGGCTACTATTGGCCAACAATGATCAAAGATTGCAAGGTGTTTTCAGCCAAATGCGAAAAATGCCAATGCCATGCGCCGATGATTCACCGGCCAACAGAAGTTCTTTCTTCAATCTCGTCCCCGTATCCATTCATGCGATGGTCTATGGACATCGTCGGACCGCTGCATCCATCAAAACAGAAACATTTTCTTCTGGTTTTGACAGACTATTTCTCAAAATGGGTCGAAGCCGACTCCTATGCTAACATTAAAGATGCGCAAGTGGAGGCCTTTGTCTGGAAAAATATCATATGCCGACAAGGAGTACCATACGAGATCGTGACAGATAATGGCTCGCAGTTCATCTCAAATCGTTTCGAAGGTTTCTGCGAGAAATGGACAATCAGACTCAGTAAGTCTACTCCAAGATACCGACAAGGGAACGGACAAGCCGAAGCAATCAACAAAACAATCCTCGACGGCCTGAAGAAGCGCCTTGATGAGAAAAAGGGACGTTGGGCTGAAGAACTGGAGGGAGTACTTTGGTCTCACCGCACCACCCCACGACGAGCAACGGGAGAAACCCCATTCGCCCTCGTATACGGAACTGAGTGTGTCATCCCCCCAGAGATACATTTCCCAGGGATTCGACGGAGGCTATTACCCGAACAAGAAGGGCTCAATCACCTATTGATGCTTGACGAACTGGACTTGATCAACGAAAGAAGGGACCAAGCCTTGATCAGGATCCAGAACTATCAAAACGCGGCCGCAAAATACTACAATTCCAACGTTCGAGAATGAAGATTCTACGAAGGAGATTTAGTTTTGCGGAAGGTTTTTCAGAACACAGTAGAACCAAATGCCGGTAAACTAGGAGCAAATTGGGAAGGACCCTACAAGATCACCGAAGTAATCAAACCTGGAGTTTACAAACTTGCTAACATGACAGACGTTCCACTACCGAGATCATGGAACGCAATGCATCTCAAAAAGTACTATCACTAAGCTACTTTACATGAACTACGGGGCGACTTGATCCCTGCAAAGGGTACGTAGGCAGCTCGTCTTCGGACGGGTTCAGTTGCCCCCTCCTTTCAAAAGGGGGGGGGAGTGGGTACGTATACGTATACTCGTATACTTTCATCTTTGTAAACGACTCTACGATCTATCAAAGCAAAGCTTTACTTAAACACCTTTCAAGAATCATTGTCTTAACAAGAACAGACATGCTCATACAAATCAAAGCTATAATGGGCACTACACCACACCTCCCTTACTGCTGGCCACAGTAATGAAATCTTGCATCCATCTCGGATCTACACTATCACATCCATCTCAGAATTAAAAGCGCGCTATACAAATACTTTGCTCATTGTCGGAGCGGATGTGTTTACGGTAACATATCTGTAAACCGAAATGTTCATCCTAAACTATACAAGCATATGTTCATTATCGGAGCGAGTACATTTATCGTAATGAACCCGTAAACCGAAATGTTCAAAAACTAAACTATGCAAACTTATGATCAATTTCGGAGCAGGGAAGTTTACACTAACTGTACGCCGAATCGGTCATCTCGAATATAACTACTATGCAAATTCAAATCTAGAACCATTCGTCTAAAAACAGCTACATCTAATCATTCGGATTTGTCATCAAACGGGATAAGCATACTTAAGTATCTCCTCGCAGACATGTTTATCAAAACACAAGGCATTCTCTTATAACAACGAGCAATAAAAGAGGAGGCTAAGTTCATGAAATTAGTTTTAAAACTAAACAAAGAAAAGAGGATCGTAATCCTCCACTATCTCGGGAGTCATAACCGCCTTCTGCTCTGACTCCACTACCCGCTCAGCTAATTCACCTTCGGGGGCCTTGTCCTCCTCAAGAAGCGCCTCAGCAAACTCTGCAACGTTTTTCTCTAGTGCCGAATCGAGAGATTTCGCAGGAATGGGTTCGGGGACTGTATCTTTAACAAACTCCATCGGACTGAGATCAGCCAAGCCAGGCGTTCCCTTGTTAGAACCAGAAAAATCCTCGATCCCGACGCTTGCAGCAACAGTCTCCATGGGCTCCCCGTCATTGAGCTCCTTGAGAATGTCATATCGGATTGGAGACAGTCGCAGGATTCCTCTCATTTCCGCCACGAGCTGAGAAAATGCCTCGTGAGATCCCGACAAGCCCTCCTTCTGCTCAGCTAAAGTCTTCACCTCGGCATCGAGAGATGGCGGCTCATCGCTTTGGAGCAGCCCAATAAATTGAAGATTGCCTTCAATCTGGGCAAGATCAAGCATGTTCTCCTTTGGCTCACCGTCGATCTGGTCAAGCAGCTCGGGAAACTTTGCCTTCGAACGTCGTCATGGTCTCGCGTCTGGCCTCTAGAACAGCTCGCTCGACCTTGCTCTCAAGAAGGTCATTCGCAGCCTCTAGTTGCCTTGTCAAGCTAGCTATATGAGCATCCCGCCTCACTTTGCCTGACTCTAGCCGCATGATCCGCTCGTCAGCTTCTTTGATGTGCTTCCTGCTCCCTTCAGCATCAGCTTCAAGGTCCTTAATCCTTTTCACGGCTTTTTCCTGTTTAGCAGCTTGATTTACCTCGGCTTCTTTGAGCTTCCCATCCAGCTCAATGGCTTTTCGCCTAGCGTCTTCGACCTTCTCACGATCCCTGCGGGCGTCAGATTCATATCCCATCACCATCCTATTAAGATGGGATATGAACTGCACAACAACGAGAAACACTGTTAAAAAAAAGAGGGCTGGAATGGATCGGGTGACGAAAACAAAACAAGTAAACGTCACATACCTTGACGCCCCGAAGAGACACTTCGCTATAAGCCTTGTCCCTAAGTAGAGTATCAAATGGCGGAAAATGATCACCTGGACATGTGATCCTTGAAAAGATAGCCGCAGAAGCAGAGGCATCATTGTAAGCCCCTTCAGCGTTTACCGGAGCGGCAGAGAGGGGTATTGCTTCAGGGATGGCTCGAGGCAATTCAGTACGTCGCAATCGTTTCGAGGCCTCTCCCTTGTTGTCTATTGGCTGGCATTTTTTGCTCGTGGCTTTCTTCTCCTTAGCCTTCCCTTTGCCTTTGTATTTATGTGGTACAATTTGAGAGTCAGCTGGACGAAGCCCCAGGATGACTCCTTTAGGAGCCGGTTCGTGAGGGTTATCAGCAGAAGTTGGCTCGGGGACGGTGGTGACCACGGTTTGAGAGCTCGGGGGCGAGATTGACTAAACGCTTTTGCCTGCTTTGCTCTCTCCTTGGCTTCTGCCTCCGCTTTGGCTTTCGCGGCAGCCCGATCCCTAAAAGTAGGTCTTTCCATCGTATCTCTTGAGGAGTGAGAAGGGGACGATTGCTCAACTGATTGTCCTTCTGAAAGGGCTCGTGCTCTCTCAACTCGGTGAAGATTGAAATCTCTAGACCAATTACACTTGCGAGCTGAAAGCGCTTCGTAAACCTCAGACAGATCGGGAGGCAATGAAAGACGAAGATGACGAACTGCAAAACAATAATATTTATGCAAGGTCAGAAAAACCTAAAAAAGAAAAAGGGAACTGCTAAATAATGGAAACCCGAGCCGTGGCCCAAGTCGAGCAACGGATCGGCTACCAATTTCTCCCCAGCCAGACTTGATAAACTGAAGGCACCTCTGACCCACCGACGCTTCAGAAATAGGGACGAAAAGGAAGTAGTCTTCCCAATTATCGTCTTTCGACGGGAACCCTCTTATGATATTTCTCGTAACTTTGCCCGACACATAGTACTTCAGCTCTCTCTTATTACGACGTCTAAACTCCAGCAAGTGTGTCAGGTGCTCAACGCCAACTTCTACATCGCACTCATAACTCCTGATCAGAATACCAATCATATGCCTGATTCCCCGAACATTGACTTGAGAAATAGCCAAGTTGTACTTCCAAAGGAACTGCAGAATAACTTCAGGGATCGGGAACCATAACAGGCAGCGGTAGAAGAAGCTTTCGTAGAGAGTAAAGTGGTTAGGGGGAGGATTGCTGGCTCGGTCTGAGGGCGAAGGAAGAACAAGCTCGGCTTCCTCAGAAATGCAAAACCTATGCCTAAGGGCAGATAACGAATCCAGGGTTGAAAGGGTTGAACCAGGTGGATCGGGTCGTTTCCTTGTTTTCTTCTTCCTTGAAGTCTGACGGTTGAGACACATCAAATGTTTCAACTCCTGTCTGGCCACAGCTGGATCAAAGAACCAGTCTTCTGGTTCAAGTTTTGGCGGATCGGGATCAGCTACATCAATAAAGGGGTTTGCCGCCTCGTCAAAAGGGGAGTCATGAAGTTGGGGTACTTCAAATCTCAGAGGACTCCCGGAATTGCTGCCTACTCCCGAGGATTCAGAGAGCACCATTTTTCTGCCAAGGAGGAAGGGTCCAACCCCCGAACCGCTTGGATCATCTAGGTTTTCTGAAACATGTGCACCAGACGAATCTTCCCGACTACAGCTCCGGGCGAGAAATGGATCAGGAGAAGAGGATGGTTCGGGAAGCGAAGACTTTCGCTTCCCGAAATGCCAAACAATTGGGTATATGGATCGGGAGACGCAGAAACAGATGACTGAGACAATTCGTTGAATTCGAAGACAGATCGGGGTCTTTAGAGGATATGAACAGATCGAGATCCTTAAACAACTCGCGAGAATCTAGAGTTTCTAAAATTCACAAGATGGATCGGGGTTCTCAGCAGCTTATCAAAAATAGATCAAAACCTCTAAAAGATGAAGAACAAGTCGAAGATCTTTTTAAGAATAGCAAGTCGATCTAGATCTTCAAAGTAAACTGCCGGAAAACTTGAAGACGGCGACGGAGCTAGTTGGAGATGGATCGGGAAATTTAAGCAGATCGGCGGTGAAGGAAGAACAATGGAGTTTCGATAAAAAATAACTTAAGCAAAAAACCTAGAGAGAGAAAGAAGAGAGAGGTTACCTGCTTTGAAGAAATTTTCGGAGAAATGAAGTGGAGAACAAATGAGAAGTATCGCGGATTATATAGGCAAATGGTGACGTCATTCGCCTCGGGAACCAGCAAAAATGCTTGCACTCCCCGATAAAGGTATCAAGGCAACAGAACCCCGAACTGAGTTTGCGTAGGAAGTAATACCCGAACTGAATCAGCAATGCTACAAAGAAATGATTCGGGGCTATCCATGGATCACGGTTCGGGATCATCATCAAAAAAGACAGTTCGGGACGACCAGGAGAATCGTTGATCTCACTCGACCACTTACAGCTCGGCACTAACATTACTCATACTGCCAAGCTGGGGGGCTAACTATTGGGGTCAGATTCCACCTCTTCAAGATC
Source organism: Pseudoturritis turrita (assembly GCA_900406555.1). Classification (NCBI taxonomy): domain Eukaryota; kingdom Viridiplantae; phylum Streptophyta; class Magnoliopsida; order Brassicales; family Brassicaceae; genus Pseudoturritis; species Pseudoturritis turrita. The sequence continues at coordinate 65,944 of OVBL01000773.1, read as the reverse complement.
AACAATTGGAAAATGGCTAAGTATGAAAAAGTACTAGCAGCGGGATCCCTAACCGTGAAGAGTTGGATCAGGACCCCTAACCGTGACAAGGAGGTGGATTGGGATCCCTAACCATGACAAGACAAGTTGGATCAGGTACCCCGAACCGTGATTGGAGAGTTGGATCGGGACCCCTAACTGTGAAGAGGAGTTGGATCGGGATCCCTAACCGTGACAAGAAGGTGGATCGGGATCCCTAACTGTGAAGAGGAGTTGGATCGGGACCCCTAACCGTGATTGGAGAGGTGGATCGGGATCCCGAACCGTGATTGGAGAGTTGGATCGGGACCCCTAACTGTGAAGAGGAGTTGGATCGGGATCGCTAACCGTGACAAAAAGGTGGATCGGGATCCCTAACTGTGAAGAGGAGTTGGATCGGGACCCCTAACCGTGATTGGACAGGTGGATCGGGATCCCGAACCGTGATTGGAGAGTTGGGTCGGGACCCCTAACTGTGAAGAGGAGTTGGATCGGGATCCCTAACTGTGAAGGAAGAGTTGGATCGGGATCCCTAACCGTGACAAGACAAGTTGGATCAGGTACCCCGAACCGTGATTGAAGTAATTGGATCAGGTACCCCAAACCGTGACAAGGCAAGCCAGGTCGTGTACCCCGATCCATGGTACGACAGATGGATCGGGGATCACGACCCACAGTGAAGAAGTTGGGTCATGTACCCCGATCCATGACACGACAGATGGATCGGGGGTCATGACCCATAGTATGTCATCCGAGCCGTGAACCATGGCGTCACCCGAGCCGTGAACCATGGTGTCACCCGAGCCGTGAACCATGGCATCACCCGAGCCATGAACCATGGTGTCACCCGAGCCGTGAACCATGGCATCACCCGAGCTGTGAATCATGGTTAGAGATTGGGCAGAGACAACGAGCCCACAAATTCAAGCCCACAAAAGAGATGACAAAGACAGCCCATGACGATGATAGGTTTTGCTAGAAGGAAATACCGAGGAATTAGGATATCTTCCTTATCTCTTTAGACATTAACTTAGCCGACTTAAACATATATATATACTCATGTAAACCCGCTGAAAAGGGGATCCGGAATTTACCTAGCAGAACTCTGTACTTTTGCTCTTATACGAAAAAGCTTTCTAAACAGCTTAATAAAAACACGATCTTTGGATCTCCGTTTGTATTTTTGGTGGTTTTTACTCAGAAGTTTCAGATCTCTCAAAAAGACGTGACGAATTTAATTGGCGTGGATTTATACTCCCACACTCGCTAACCCAGTAGTGGTCAAGAAGAAGAATGGGAAGTGGCGTGTATGCGTGGACTTCACCGACCTGAACAAAGCCTGTCCGAAAGACAGCTTTCCACTACCACACATTGATCGATTGGTGGAAGCAATAGCAGGCAACAAAATCCATTCGTTTATGGATGCTTTCTCCGGATACAACCAAATCCTAATAAACCCAGATGATTAAGAGAAGACGGCGTTCATCACAGACCGCGGGATATATTGCTACAAAGTGATGCCCTTCGGTCTCAAAAATGCCGGAGCAACTTATCAGCGACTAGTGAACCGAATGTTTGCCGGCCAATTAGGGAAGACGATGGAAGTATACATAGATGACATGCTGGTGAAATCTCTAGAGGAGAAGGATCACGTAGCTCACCTAGCAGAATGTTTCGAGCAACTGAATCTACATAACATGAAGCTGAACCCGACCAATTGCAGATTTGCGGTGACGTCTGGAGAGTTCCTTGGATATCTGGTCACCCACCGTGGAATTGAAGTCCTTACAGACTTTCTGATAGAACTCCCAGAAGAAGTGATAGAAGAGCCGGCTCCGAGCCCAATATGGAAGCTCCACGCGGATGGATCATCATCAAAACAAGGATCCTTAGTAGGAATACGGTTAACCTCTCCAACAGGCGAAATCCTCGAACAGTCATTCCGCTTGGGTTTTCGAGCATCCAATAACAAAGCAGAGTACGAAGCTTTGATTGCTGGAATGAGACTTGCTCTTGGACTCAAGGTTTCGCACATCCAAGCCTACTGTGATTCGCAGGTGGTAGTCAACCAAGTCAGCGGCGAGTACACAGCCAGAGACGACCGAATGGAAGCTTATCTGAAGATCGTCAAAGAACTGGCTGCATAGTTCGAAGAGTTCACGCTAACACGGATACCACGCGGAGAAAACACTTCGGCAGACGCACTAGCAGCACTCGCATCAACCTCTTATCCGGATTTGAAAAGGATAATCCCAGTAGAATTCATCAAAAACCCAAGTATCAACCTCTCTGACACCGTGAACGCAGTCACCCGCTCCCAAACAGTAACCCAGACCAAATGTGCATCCGGGGACACCGGCATCACCACTGTGGAGGAAGACAAAAACATGACGCCACCGGCGGAAGATGGAGGAAGATCCACAACATAGATCATCCGGTCGAAGGCAAAATAGTGGAGATGGAGGAAGATCCACAACCAACTAAAGAAGATTACGGATGCGATAAAGAATGGATGGGAGCAATTCGCATATACATCATGGACGGTGAGGTACCATCAGACAAATGGGCTGCCCTAAAACTCAGAGCTCAAGCCGCCCGATATGTTATATTAGACGGGAACGTTTTCAAGTGGAGATTCTCGGGACCACTGATGGCATATGTCGAAGGCGTCGAAGCTAGACAAATCATCGAAGAAGTCCACAGCAGATCATGCAGTAACCACTCCGGTGGGAGAGCTTTGGCCATCAAGATCAAGCGTCATGGTTACTATTGGCCAACTATGGTCAAGGATTGCGAAAAGTTCTCTGCTAGGTGTGAGAAATGCCAACGACATGCCCCAATGATTCACCAACCCACGGAGTTGTTGTCCTCAATCTCAGCATCCTACCCCTTCATGCGCTGGTCAATGGATATAGTCGGGCCTCTGCATAAATCAAAGCAAAAGAGATTTCTTCTAGTTTTGACAGATTACTTCTCCAAATGGGTCGAGGCAGATTCTTACGCCAACATAAAGGATGCCCAAGTCGAAAACTTCGTCTGGAAAAATATCATATGCCGGCATGGAGTTCCATACGAGATTGTCATTGACAACGGCTCACAGTTTATCTCTACAAGGTTTGAAGCGTTCTACGAAAAATGGAAGATACGACTCAGCAAGTCTACACCACGCTATCCACAAGGGAACGGACAAGCAGAAGCAGTGAACAAGGTTTTGTCACTCCTGCGGCCTGGACGGGTAGGCTTATCGTTCTAGAGTCATTGTTGTTTCTTTCGAAAATTCGGTAAAAGGTTTTGGTCTCATTGCGACCTCGGACAGACAAATTCCCATACGTCCGAGGGTTTCCCGAAAGATGATGTCCACTAAAATTTCCGTATCTACTAGTATCTTGGCACCATCGTGATCTCCCACGATCAACTCGATAACGATGAGATCATTGTGCGGCTAGTCGATGGCGACTATTTTGTTTTTCTCGAAAGAAATTATGTCATTTGGCAGGTTAGTGGACGTCGGCCAAATTATGCTGGTAATCGCTTTACGCTGGAATGCCTTGATTGAGGATACCGTAGCAAGCAATATTGGAATCCTCCCGTTATCATATTTATTCTCCTCCGAAGACCCGAAGGTGGCGCCTCGTCGGTTTGCCTTCCTTTCATTCAAGAGTCGTTAGTTCGGGTAGTTTGATTGGTCTGACTTGTTTCATCGTCGCGGTCGAAGTCTTTTAGGCTAGCTGCATCGCCAAGTTCTCCTGCCATAAGTTTTGCCGCGAGTCTTGCGCCGAGGCTCCGACAATTTGCAGTCAGATGTTCGTAGGTGATGTTCGTAATAGGCCTTCTCGTCGTAAGCGCTGGTGTTCTCTTCCATGTGTTCGATGGAAGGTTTCCACGGCCGGCACCTATCTGGTAGTTATGGGCACTGCCAAAACCGGGCCCTTCATGATGAACGAATCCGCTGTTCTGAGGATTCTTCTTGAAGCTTGATGGGTTTCTGTTTGGAGAGTTATTTCTGCACAATGGTTTTGCTGATCCGTACCTCTTGGACATAACCTTCATTTCCTTTTCATTGACTATAATGTCTGAGGTTCGATGTAGTACGTCTTAAATCGTCAATGGTTGATTCAGTGCGATTCGTACCATAGTGACTTTCTCAATGCAGTAAGAGCAGCTTTGTTACTCATGCCATCAACTTTGGAAATTACCGCTTTGAAACGTTCCATGAAACTACTCAAAGACTCCGTTGGTCCCTGAGATAGTGTCCAGAGATCGGCATCAGAGGTTCCCCGATCCATAAACATGGAATAGTGCTTCAGGAAATCGGCGGATAGCTAATTAAAGCTATCGATGGAATTACAATCAAGTCGTAAAAACCACTATAAGGCTGCCCCTTTAAGGTGCTCTACAAACAGGAGACAGAAACCAGTGTCTCTCTCGCTTTTGTTGAGGTTGACTCGTCCCATTGCTATGCGAAAAGCCGTTATAACTGCTTTCGGGCCGGTGTTCCTTTGTAAAATGGAATCATAATTTTGCCAGGATTGGAGACCCTTGCTTCGGTTATCCGAGCCGTGAACGGAGTCCTGCGTCTCCTCCAATACGCAGTCTATCTCGGGTATTGAGCTGATCGCCTTGTGCATATGAGATTTGAAAGCTTTAGCTTCAGCAGCAGCTCGAGCCAACAAAGCACATATTTCATCAAGTTCTCCATTCTGGTCTCAGCTGGTTGCCCTTAACTGCATCTGCTCGGGGAGCCAAACAGGATTTACACCTTGCATCTCGTTAGCGTATTGCGCCTGCTGTTCGCAGTAGATGTTCTCCTCCTTTTCTTTTAAACCCCCCCCCATCCGGTCCGTATCGATGTCGAGGCAAACTCCATGTCGGCTATGTCTCCTTCGCCTTGGTTTTCCTCATTTATCACAACGGTCTCGTCCGAGCCATCAGGGAGTTCGTTCGAACTGTTGCTGGTGAACTGGACACATCTGTCGTCGGTTGCTCTTGCGCCTTAGATAAGCTCGGGCAGCTTGGTTATGATTGACCTATAGATCTTAGGGGTCTGCTCACCATGTAGAGGCAGCGGCGGCAGTCCTCCTGGCGTCTTTGGTGCGTCTTTAGGTGTACCTCAAGGCGTAGAAAAATCGAGGGCCATTGGGTTAATGCTAAAGAGTTTTCTTCCAAACCTTCTGGTCGGATTGGCCCCCGAGCCCAAGTTTCCAGCGCATGGATTTCGGGCTCGCTGTTCTAACGTCAGCGTGTCAAGTCTCTCATTTAACGAGTTGTTTAACTTGTCCTGCTCGTCGGTCTTCTTGAGCAAGATAGCCAGCATGTTCTTCACCTCGGCTAGGGATGCAGAAAAAGGTCTGTGTTCCCTAGGGAAGGATCTCTGGGATTCGTCTCTCCGCCCGAGAGATCAGCTCCAGAGTTGATCACGTCTTTTGTGTTTTGGTTTCCGTCGGTTGTTATCTCCTCAGATCTCGATCACGGCGGTTCAAAGAGTAAGAAAGTTTCCGACTCTCCACAAACGGCACCAAATTGTGAGAGCCAAAATCCTCACAGCTAAATATGGCTAAGACTTTTAAGGGAACATAAATTTTTAAGAACGAACCGCAGAGACAGAGATCCAAAGATAGTTTTTTATTATTGTTTTGATAAACTTTTGAATACAAGAATTTTCTTAAAGAAAAGTGTATGTGCTTTGCTAGGTAAAGTTTCAGATCCCCTTTTCTAAGTCTGGAAGTCTGTCTTTCTGCTTTTATAGAGATGATCTTCTAAACCTAGCCGAGAATATTATGGCATATTCTTCAAGATTCGTCGTTATCTTCCTCTCCAGCCGACTTCACGCAGAACAACCCTTATTTGATTCAGCCCAGCCCACATGGTTGATCTCAATACTCGTTGGCTCGGCCAACAGACCTCGGCTTGGCCAGCCTAGTTGATCTCGATACTCGTTAGCTCGGCCCACATACCCTGGCTCGTCCCACAGGGTTTGGCTCGGCCCATGTTGTTCGGCTAGGCCCACTTCACTTCCTTGGTTTGGCATGTATGTGGCTAGGCCCATATTCGTCTCTCCTCAGTGGCCTGGCTCTGCAGATCCATTTACGCTGCCTAGCCGACAATTAGTGGTTTTTACCCATTGATCTTGGCTAGACGAAGCCTGACCCCAACAGATCCTTCACTTAGGCATTTCCACACCCAAAAGGTGTTTGTGGAAATGTTTGAACCAAACCTTTTGTGAGCTTTACATATCCTAGCCAGTTAACCATTGATGATTAGGGTGTTTAGTGAACTAATTGGACTTGTTCGTTAATGCTCATTGATTATCTAATTGCAATCGAAAGTTTATGATAATTAAATGATTAAATAAAGTGGTTAGTGCCACGAAAATGGATTAGTCACAGCAGTGAGTTCCACGCTCTAGGATAGTGTTTCATCCAATCTTTTGCATTTCACTTTCTTGCATTTATGAGCATTTTAAACAACTAAAAACCCAAAAATATTTTCTATAGCTTAGTTTGTTTCTCACATCTCCAGTGTGCAAGTTTTAGTCCCTTGGGTTCGACCCTTAAATACTACCTCGGTGTACCATGCACTTGTGATTTTATTTGAGGCTTTACAAATTTTAAAGCTTTGATCGCCTATTGGATTTTTGCTCCATAGTGAAGGTAAATTAGTGCGTATCATGTTTTTGGCACCGTTGCCGGGGACTAAACGATTGTCATTAGAGTTAGGATTCAAATTGAGACTATAGCCTTTTTACTTTCTTTTGTTGCTAATCTTTTCCTTTTTTCTTGTGATCTTTATCTCTTAGGTGTACAACTAGGAGTAAAAGAAAGATGCAAGAAAGAAGTGAACATGAGGAATCAACCGTCAAGCTAGTGACGTTAAACGTATCCTTGGGAACTCTCACAAGCCTATCCTTTGTCAAGCTAGTGACAAAAAACAAGCATGAATAAAGAAGACCATGAACCTTCTAGGCACTCTCTTCACGAGCCACCACACCATCCACACCACTACCTCTCCAAGGTACCACACTAATCCCTTGTACATACCATTAGATTTTCGGTTTTCATGTTTGCTTATCTTGTGTTTTCTGTTCTTCTCTTCGGTTTTGCTTTCTCACCGTCTCGGTGAGAAGTAGGGGGGGGGGGGGGGGGATCGTTTGCCAATGTCATTTGATTTTGTTTTTTTTTGTTTTTTTTTATTTTTCAGTTTCATGCATTGCATTGTACATGATAAAACCTTCAAAAATCATAAAAATTTAAAAAAATTCGAAAAAACCAAAAATGATTTTCTCATTTAGTTGCATTTCATTCACTTGTATGCTCATCCTAGGTTGAATTTGCATTGTACATAAGAGAAAAATGATATACTTGCCTTGTAAAGGTTTTTTGACTTAGCATTCAACGTGAAACTCTTGATAATGCATTTCTATTACTTAGTGAATCATGCATAGAAAAGTTTTCTTCTTTGCATCCTGATTTCTAAACTCATTGCTATTGTGGAAACTTGCTTGACTTGATGCCAATTCTATATATTTGACTTTAATTGAATTTAAACTTCTTGCTTAGAGCCTTGATATGCATGTTTCTAGTTTTCAAAGAAACCTTCGGGTTTTTATTCGTTTTTACCACTTTTTGTTAACCCGAATGGCCATTCTCCTCTTAGGATCGTTTCCCCACCTTAGCCTAAGCCTTTTTATTCAAACCCCATATTGTTTGCTTGAGTGAGGCTTTTTCTTGAAAGTGCATACACATGCAAAATCTTGAAAGATAGGAACGACAAAGATGGTCTTCCATTAGGCTAGCTCTTGTGCTTAAGACTAGCAAACTAGGAGGGTATTGATGTTGTTTCATTGTTGGATGGGTTTTGGTGAGGGACTTGAGAGAAAAAAAGAAAGAAAGATGGTTAAGTTCGAAAAGAATCCATAAGAAAGCCAAATGTTGAAAAGGGAAAAGAAAATGGGTGTTCTAGGGAAAGGTTAAGTTTAAAGTAGACTCTAAGTGTTTAGGAAAAAAGTCTAAGTTCCCTCTATAAACTTGAAATCAAAAGTTAAAAAGTGTTTAAAAATCAAGGAGGATGCAAAGGAAAGAAAGAAAAAGAGTCTAGAAAAGAAAACCATCTAAGAGTTTGCAAATGCAAAAAAAAAAAAAGAATAAGGTTTGGTTCTCAACCATTTGGTGTGTCTAAAAAGAAAGAAAGAATGTGAGATCATGGGTAGAATTTAGGATTCAAAATGAAAAGGGTTTGGGTAGAATAGAAGCTCTTCTTTGTATGCATCAATTGTTCTATTTCTCACTTGCTTTTGCATAATGTTTTGCACTACTATTCTTTGAGAGTAAGTTACTAATTGTTTTGAACCGCTTTATCTTTACATTTCATAAGTCTTTTCTTACCATGCCGATTGAACTTGATCAATCGGCACTAGTATTTTGTGTCTTTCTCTTCATTTTGACTCCCATTTATATTTAGTTGAGTCTTAGAGTCCTAGGCTTCTTCCCATGCATTTGCATTGCATTTTTAGTCTTTTTCAAGTACAATGGAGGCTTAGGAGTAGGAGGAATCAAATGGAGTTGAAAGAGCATCAAGGAGAGTGAAGAAACACAAGGAATTCATTAGTGTCCATTTGATCGACCAAGGCAGCTCTCTGGATCGATCAGACTGACACTTTGCCTTTGATGGAAAAATGTCACATGGATCGATGTAACTTGCTGGATGTATCGATCAAATGGACACCCGAAACTTTTTGGCTTGAAAATCGTCAACCTGATCGACCAAGACAAGCGGATGGATCAATCAGATAGACCCTTCAGATTGACGTTTCTCAGCACAAATCCGGGTTTGACCCGGTTTCTTCTCCTTTTTCCATATAATATTTTAAGCACATTAAAACCCGAAGTTTTCTTTCCTCTAGAGTTGGATTAGATCCAAACTCTCTTCTTGATGTTTAGACAAGACCTTCATCTCATCATGCCACTTTAGAGAAGAATTCTTCAACTCTTTTATCTCTTATCTTTTATTTATGCATTTTCATTATGTTTATGTATTTTTCTTTGTTTTCCACCATGTTTAACAACTAGTCTTCTTGTAGATTGTGGGTTAGGTTAGATTATGGTTGATTGATGAATGATTAATGATGTTTAGGTTTAGATTCTTGTGATTTCCCATGTTTAGAGTGAACCCAAATCTAGGATTGACTTTGCTAATCAAATCCTTGATCATTGTCTTTTCATGCCCGAAAGGTGTTTGTGAAAATATCTAGACCAACTCTAAACATGCTTTCCACATCTTAGCCAATTAACACTTGATGATTAACGTGGTTTGTTGACTTATTGGACATATGCATTAAAGATCATTACTCATTTTAATTGCAATTGAGAATTTAGCTTAATTAGATGATTAATGAATGGATTAGTCTCATGAGAATGAACTTGTCTACTTTATGTGATACATGTCTTGGAATTGAACTTGATTCCTTGTCCTAACATCACTAACACTTGATGATTAAGGTGGTTTATCCAAACTTTTTGTGAGCTTTACATATCTTAGCCAATTAACCATTGATGATTAGGGTGTTTAGTGAACTAGTTGGACTTATTCATTAATGCTCATTGATTATCTAATTGCAATAGAAATTTTATGATAATTAGGTGATTAAATAAAGTGGTTAGTGCCACGAAAGTGGATTAGTCATAGCATTGAGTTCCATGTTCTATGATAGTGTTTCATCCAATCTTTTGCACCATTGTTTGATTGTTAATCCATTCTTATGATAGTATTGTCCATGGTCTAATGCTTTTATCTTGTTTATCTTCTTGCTTTTCACTTTCTTGCATTTCTTAGCATTTTAAACAACTAAAAACCCAAAAATATTTGCTATACCTAAGTTTTTTTTCGCATCTCTAGTGTGCAAATTTTAGTCCCTTGGGTTTGACCCTTAAATACTACTCGGTGTACCATGCACTTGTGGTTTTATTGAGGCTTTACAAATTTTAAAGTTTCGATCGCCTATTAGATCTTTGCTCCATAGTGAAGGTAAATTAGTGCGTATCAAGTTTTTGGCTGAGGATCATGAACATCAACTGCTATTTTGGGGTGAGAGTAGAGAATATAAAGAAGCCTCTGGAGAGAGTGGTGTTGAAACTCTCTCTCTCCATCAGAGATAACAAGAATAGGGATCCTAGGGAGGATCTCTCTTACCGCTCTTAGTTGTTTACTCTCTCTTCGTCATCTTCTCTCCTTCTTCTCTAGTTCTTTTTACCTCTTCTTCGACCGGGCCCGACTGCTGTGGGAGTGTAAATCCACGCCAATTGAATTTGTCACGTTTTTTAGAGAGATCTGAAACTTCTGAATAAAAACCACCAAGAATACAAACAGAGATCCAAAGTTTTTGTTTTATTAAGCTATTTAGAAAAGCCTTTTGTTTGAGAGCAAAAGTACAGAGTTTTGCTAGGTAAATTACGAATCCCCTTTTCAGAGGGTTTACATGAGTATATATATAAGTTTAAGTCGGCTAAGTTAATGTCTAAAGAGATAAGGAAGATTTCCTAATTTCTTGGGATTTCCTTTTAGCAAAGTCGGCTACCACCATGGACTTTGATTCATAGGCTTTAACCTTGTCATCTCTTTTGTGGGCTTGAATTTGTGGGCTCGTCGCCTCGGCCCAATCTCCTACCACCAAACTTTGGCTCGGGGTGATACCATGGTTCACGGTTCGAGTGACACCATGGTTCACGGTTCGGGTGAAACCATGGTTCACGGCTCGGGTGACACCATGGTTCACGGTTCGGGCGAAACCATGGTTCACGGCTCGGGCGAAACCATGGTTCACGGCTCGGGTGACACCATGGTTCATGGCTCGGGTGACACCATGGTTCACGGCTCGGGGGACACCATGGTTCACGGCTCGGGTGACACCATGGTTCACGGCTTGGATGACACCATGGCTCACGGCTCGGGTGGCACCATGGCTCACGGCTCGGGTGGCACCATGGTTCACGGCTCGGGTGGCACCATGGTTCACGGCTCAGGTGGCACCATGGTTCACGGTTCGGGTGACACCATGGTTCACGGCTCGGGTAACACCATGGTTCACGGCTCGGGTGACACCATGGTTCACGGCTCGGGTGACACCATGGTTCATGGCTCGGGTGGCACCATGGTTCACGGCTCGGGTGACACCATGGTTCACGGCTCGGGTGACACCATGGTTCACGGCTCGGGTGACACCATGGTTCACGGCTCGGGTAACACCATGGTTCACGGCTCGGGTGACACCATGGTTCACGGCTCGGGTGACATCATGTCATGGTTCGGCTGGCGACAACTTCGATTTCCTTGCCTTGACCTTGATCCGTTTGGCTTGACCCCGATCCAACTTTTCCTTCATGGTTAGGGGTCTTGATCCAACTTTTCCTTCATGGTTAGGGATCCCGATCCAACTCTTCCTTCACGGTTAGGGATCTTGATCCAACCCTTCCTTCACAGTTAGGGATCCCGATCCAACTCTTTCACGGTTAGGGATCTCGATCCAACTTCTTCACAGTTAGGGATCCCGATCCAACTCCTTCTCGGTTAGGGATCTCGATCCAATTATTCCTTCACAGTTAGGGATCCTGATCCAACTCCTCCTTCGCGGTTAGAGATTCCCATTCAACTCTTCCTTCACGGTTAGGGATTCCCGAACCAACTCCTCTTGTCACGGTTAGGGGGCACTTGAACCACGGTTAGGGATCCAGCTGCTAGTGCTTTTTCATACTTAGCCATTTTTCAATAGTTGATTCTCAAGAGGTGGAATCTGACCCCAACAGTCGCGACACTCGATCCATTTTGCCTTGTTACAGATTGGGGATGCGAGCCTAAATGGATACATATCCACGATAATTGGTGTAACTTTCTGATCGTTGATCCAAATGACTTCAAACTTCTTTTGGATGAAAGATAACTAAATTATCTGTGTTGTGTCCAAATTTCGGCTCTGGTTTCCTTCTTCTCGGGTGACACCGAGCCCTTTTTGGATCGGGGACGCGCGGGCCAAAATTGATACATCTCCACGATAATTGGTATAACTTTCTGATCGCTGATCCAAATGACTTCAAACTTCTTTTGGATGAAAGCTAACTCAATCATCTATCTTCTGACCAAATTTTGGCTCGGGTTTCCTTGTGCTCGGGTGACACCGAGTCCTTTTTGGATCGGGGACGTGCGTGCCGAAATTGATACATCTCCACGATAATTGATGTAACTTTCTGATCGCTCATCCAAATGGATGAAAGCTATCTCAATCATCTATTTTCTGACCAAATTTCGGTTTGGATTGCCTTCTGATCGGGTGACACCGAGCCCCTTCTTCTACGGCTCGGGTACGACGAGCACATATTGATATGTCTTCAGTAAATCGGGTGTATCTTGCCAACCTCAGCTCCAAATTATATGATTCCAACTCCATTGGAAAGCTGACTCAAAGATCTTGTTTTTTATCATCGAACCAACCTCTTTAGTATGTTTCCAAACCGATCCGAGCTCTTTAGCTCAACGGCTCTGTTTTCCAAAGGCTTCTTGGGTTCGGTTCGTGATAAGTTGAGCTTGTCATGGTCGTCCATTTGCTATACTTAGTTAAATTTCTGTTGATCTCAATGGGGTGAAAACCAACCCCAACAACTGTCCTCTTTCTATTTCCTCTCTGCATGGTATTTATAGGAGAATGTATCCGTACCTTTTCTTCTCTCCCCGCATATGTCCTTCATGTCAGGTCATATCTCTTACCTTCTCTTCCGTAGTGGTTGGCTCTTCTCCGGGTGGCAGCATGTAAGATATATTTAACCTGTAAGTCACCTCCCGGAACAGGTCTATTGTCCATCATTACATGGAAGCAGGGTTAGACTGTACCATGGAACGAAATATCCACGCTACCTTTGCTGATGTGGCAACTCCCCAATGATCCGTGTAAAACCACCCCAACAAACTTTCAATAATATGTTATCGTTTATATCATGTCTTCCTATTAGAACCCGTCAAAAACCTTAATCTCTCAATTCTATCGTTATATATATATTGTTGGATGCACTTATCGAACACGTCACAAGTACCTTCGTAAAGAGTATATTGATCTATTTTCTTGTTATTATATATTTTCATATTATATGAAGATATTTGGAATTTATATATTGGAAAATTACTCAGAATAATACATACTTTGCCAATTATTACTGGCATAACACTACCAAAATGAGCCTAATTAAAATGATTCATATTTTATGAAAAAGTCATGTAACTCAATTTATATTTTAATATTTACAGGACTGTCATTTTAATATAAAAATATGACATGTAGATAATTAAAAATTAAACATTTGTAAATTAACTCTCAATAACTTACAAAAGTCGTTTCTTGAATACATTTTGTCAAAGTAAAAAAAATGAAGCTTCTCCTGTCTAACGAAGGAGACAAACCCGTCAACGACGACTCTAGGCCAACAATCAATCGAAGACCGGCTCGATTTCCGTCGAAGGAAGAAATCTTTGTCGCCGTCGTCTCCGGTGTTGTCATTCTCGCGTCTTGTAGCCGGCGTCTCCATCATATTTTGCACCAGATACAATCGAGCCTCCGCTGTTGCTTTCGTCGATAGACCATCACTTTGCTTTCCCCGACTCTGTTTGGGCGAGATAATAAGGAGAAGACCGACAGTTCATCTTCCTTTCGGCTTCTCAACCTACCGCAGTTTCTTCCGGCATCGTCTCAGCTGTGCGCTTCGTCAGGTAATGATGAAAGAGACTCTTCAGATCCTCGTTGTGTATGATTGATCATGATCATCGGGATGATCAATTGCTTTTGTTCTCATTTTCGAATAGAGAGACGTGCGAGGAGTACTTTCCATAAATAGAGATTTTCATAATTGCCAAACTGGAAGGATTCCGGTGAGTATTCGCCCACGCCGCTCTGATCTTCTTCGAGCGCAGGATTGCAAATCCTGAAACTAATAAGGTCTTCCTTCATCTTTTCTCTTCCCTAAAAAGCATGGAAACTAATTTTTAAACTCTGTGAATGATTTATGCCAAAGGCTATGCTAACATACAAAGACTCTTCTTGGGCATAGGAGAAACAATTCTGAGTGTGATGAAACATGAGAGTGTAGGAGAAGATGGTGAAGGAGAATCAATTGCAGGAGAGAAGGCTTGAGGAAGTTGGCAGATGTTTTACTTGGAGTTGAAGGAATGATTAAGAGTATGAACAAGAGCAAAGAACATGATTTTCTTGGTTTTAGCAATCCCAACAACTCTTTTACCTCTTGGATTGACAATTAAAATCTTCAAAACATATATTGGTAGTTAACATAACATAACATATATGATATATATAATAATAACATGTTATACCATGTTAATATATGACATGTTATATATCATTTAACATGTTATATTGAATATAACATATTATACCATATAAACATATAGTATATAACATATTATATTATATTCCATTATAATATGAATGGTTTTAGTAATTCATGTATATTTATAAAATTTCGAACCGTAACATATGCGAGAAAATCTTGTTTTTTGTATATAGATTATGAGATGATTCAACTTTAAAAATAAACATTAGACCAAACAAATATAAAATGGAAAAAATTAATGAAAAAGAAAAAAATTAAACAAAAAAAAAATTATCTCGTCATATCCTTTCCATGGCAGTTTTATGGTAGGATGTACAGTTCTACATATAACGTGTTAAAAAGACATTTTTGTCTAAAAATGATTTCTCTTAGTTATGCGGTCTAATTTTGTTTAGAAAAGACTAGCGCCTATATTTTTCTGTAATTGGTGTATATTACCCGCATTCACCCTAAAAGATATTCCAATAATTAAAAAGACATGCTTGCTATTCTATTATTAACACCATGAATTTGAGTTATTTTAGTAATCCTCCTTAATAAATTAGATCTTTTCTCTTGTTATTTTTCTTTTAAATTAATTTCTTCTATTATTCTATAGTCCATTTATGTTTTTTATAATATCATGATGCGGAAGAAGACGTGCAAAACAAGAAAACAACAAAAAGTGTTGAGAAGATGAACGGACTGGCTGTCACTTTGTTGATTTTGGCCCTGCCTATTAACTAAAATGTGGACATCAAGTTCTTGAGCTATTTTTCGTGGAGAAAAGATATTGGAGTAATTTCCAGACCCAAAAAAGCAGATGAAGAGTTATTTTTGTCCACAGTCAAGAATGCACTTATTTCAGTGTAATTCTCTCTCCTTCATGTAGATTAGAATTTGAATTTATTTTTTCTGTGTCTTATGCATGTAGAGTAGCTTTTATGAACTTTTTTTTGTGTTTTCTCTATATAATGGGGCTCATATTGATCAATAAAAACCAGAAAATGAGTTTACGAAATTGGAGTGTCTTTGTGACCCTTGGATCTGTTTAGATATTTTACTTTTATCCTTTGATTTTGGAAGAGTCATTGGTGGTGGTTTTGAGCGTCTTTATCACTTGGTGATGGAAACTTTATCCAAGTGTGGTACTATCTCAGCGGGTTTCTTTATCAGCTCCGGTGCTTCGGCTTTGCGAGTTGTGGTGATCTCGTATCTTTCCATCTATCTGGTTACTTCTGTTATCTTCAGACTTGTTTCAGGAACCTTCACAGCCCAAACACGCGTTAATTTGGTGCAAAAGATGTCGCAAAATTTACCGCTTTCAACGCATAAAATTTACCGCTTCGTTGATTCGCGAATAGATTGGCGAGATTGAAAAATATTTGACCCAAGAGAAGACATTTTGGGTTTTTTTTATTTCCAATAACACAACACTGCATTTCTTTATATATAATTTTTTTCTAAATTTGGGATGCATTAACGACATATTAAAGATGAATTAGCAACATATAATTATGTCGTTAACAGTTTGGTGTAAGTTAGGTGTACGTTAGATACAAACGTGTATTTATGTGCTTAGAACCAAAAATGACCACGTGTAAGATGTCGTAAATATTTTGATCATCCGAATGTGTCGTTAAATTGTGGCTATTTAGTGATGTGTGTTGTGTCGTTATTTTAAGGAAGAACTACCGACATGACCTTAAAAGTGTTGTTAACACGACCTTAGTTAACAAAGTTTTAGAAAGTCGTTAATTACCGACATATACACGACGACGACTCTAAACCTTCGTCGTACAAATGTCCTTAATATGTTGTTATTTAACAACATTTGTTAGATGTCGTTAATTTATGTCTTTATTGGGTTTGTTTTCTTGTAATGTCAATTCGAGCTCAGAAAAAATTGTTATGATGCAGTGACAAGAATCTCACGTGAGCAGCAAGTCAACGCCATGCAAGAGCAGCTAGCAACTGTTGTTGAGTACATGAAATAATTATGCCTAAATATGCTTTTAGCAACCTGCCAACAACTTTGCGCCACACTCAAAGGCACCGGACTCCAAGTCAGAATCTTGACGACAGTCTCACGAGAGATGTTTGATCGGAGCAATTTGATGAAGATCAACCGCAGGTTCTTTCATACCCGAATCAAGATCCCTTCGCTATGAAAACGATGAAGGTAATACAAATCTTGAAAATGGTGCAGCATATTGAACCACATCTTGATGTTGGTGTGCTTTTTTTTTTTTTTTTATGCTAAGACAATTATATTTGTGTTGGGTTAAATTTGTGTTTCATGGTTATGGTTTGTAATATCCACACTGGTGATTTGTAACTTTGTTTGTTTTGTGTTTTTGCTTCCATATCTTAAACTTTGTTTTGTAACTTTTGTTTGTATAATAAATTCTTATGATTATTGTCTATTGTATTCAGAAAAATTAGAAAATTTTGGTCATTGACTATATGTAGCTACTTTGTTACAAATGGCTGTGGATATGTGTATCACAATAATGAGATTTAGTTTGTGGGTTTTTGTAATGGTTAGCCACGGTAAATAAGTAGCTAATAATATGTAATTATTTACTGAAATTTTGTGGTTTGTTATCACTATTTACTTACAATAAAGCAGTGGGTTGTCTCCGATTTGATATGAATATGCCGTCGCAAAGTGTAACTATTTTAGTTTAACCCCTCCAAATCATTCTTGAAGAAGGCACAATTGTTGCCAAAGTTCTCTCCCTAAGTTCGCCCTAGCTGCCACCATTTAGACCCTTACTTCGCTTGCCCCTCCGACGTTCGATGTGTTTTTTTCGACGCCGCGAGAGGGCTCTTTTTCCTTTCATGTTGTAGAGCTTCATGGTGGGTTTGATTTTCATATTGGTTTTCGGGTCTCGTCATTGTCTTTTTCGGCGGTGCTGAGGTGTGTAGGATCCTCCCGGCGAACCAGATATGTGGCATGACGGCGAGTCGTGGTTCTTTGGGTTGTTCAAGATCTGACCACCCGCTTGAGGAGGCGAATGGAGACAGAGGAGTCCAACTAAAAAACATCGACCTTCGCTTCTAGCTGTAGATATGAGGCGGAAGACGATATGTCGGATCGGTGGGGAGCACGGCTTTGTCGGAGGTGTGTAGTCTCGGTCGAGTTCTTCGACATGGGCGTGTCAAGGATTCCGGCGGTGGTGAGGGTTGGGTTTGCCGTTCCTACCCTCTGCATACCGGATCTCCTCATCAAAAGGTCCTCTGGCCAGATTGAAGACGAAGGCTTGAGACCGACCGGTTTTGTCGGCGAAGACTGCCCGAATCGCCAGAGGAGATGGATTGGCCAACATCGGCTCTGGTGTCTCTCAGTGTTGTCTGTGTGTGGCCGGTTAAATCCAATTTTTTTGCCTAATTTCGGGCCTTGTAAACAGAATACCAATTTTCCTATTCGGATTAGTATATTTAATGAATATAATATAATTTGACCCAACAAAAAAAAGTAGTTTGCGACGGATAAATTGTAGATATTTGTAAGAGTATTTGCATTCCATAACAACATATAATCTGATATTTAGGTAAGTGACCAAGTCACTATTAGAAATCCTGTGCAAGTTTCTTTATTCACATACTACCCCTACTATTTATAAGTTGGCTTAGATACGCAAGTCAACTTAGTCAGTTATTTAATTATCTGTTCAGTTTTGGTTAATTAGCTAATTCACTCTATTTGTAACTACTTTCTTTGGAATAATATGTGGGTTTCAGCAGCTAATTTGTTACGGATATACTATGGGTATTTGTCGCTATTTTATTATGAATATTTCGTCGTCTTTCGTCATAAGTTCCTATAATTTAAATTATATTAAACCGTAGTAAATGTGCTATGAAAATCGTAGCAAATTTAAAGCTTTTTACTACGGTTTTCGCTGTCACTCATTTATTGCAAAGGAGCTATGTTGGAGATGGGTTGCACACCCTCCATTAAAACTCTACCTGGATCAAGATCGATCCGCAAAAGCATCTGAATTCGGCCCAGTAGATGTGCGAGCTCGGCTTGTGCAAACGTATGAGTTCGGCCCACGAAACATAAAATCCACCAGCGTTCGAGATTGGCCCACACAAGAGCTCGGCCCATGAAAATCACAAAACCCATGAAAACCGCAAGGTCGGTCCTGTGTCGAACATTGAAGAAAAAATAAAATCCGGAAGAAAAAGAAAAGTTTACAAAAGGATTAGGATTCGATTAAACCACTGAGAAGTCACAACTCACGAGCTGAACGTAGACCCGACCTTCAAACCCATCAAATAAAAGAGACAAAAGTTTGGTCTGGAGCGGGCAAAAGCAGTATACGACGAGGTCGAAAGATTACTCGCAGCTCGATTAATCGCCGAAGTAAAGTATCCGGACTGGCTTGCCAACCCGATGGTTGTGGGAGTGTGAATCCACGCCAATTGAATTTGTAACGCATTTAGGAAGATCTGAAACTTCTGAGTAAAAACCACCAAGAATACAAACAGAGATCCGAAGTTTGTATTTTATTAAGCTGCTTTAGAAAAGCTTTTTGTATGAGAGCAAAAGTACAGAGTTTTGCTAGGTAAATTGCGGATTCCCTTTTAAGAGGGTTTACATGAGTATATATATAAGTTTCAGTCGGCTAAGTTAATGCCTAAAGAGATAAGGAAGATTTCCTAATTCCTAGGGATTTCCTTTTAGCAAAGTCGGCTACCACCATGGACTCTGATTCATGGGCTTTAACCTTGTCATCTCTTTTGTGGGCTTGAATTCGTGGGCTCGTCGCCTCGGCCCAAATCCCTACCATCGAACCTTGGCTCGGGTGACACCATGGTTCGTTCGGATGACACCATGGTTCACGGCTCGGGTGACACCATGGTTCACGGTGCCGTACTATGGGTCGTGACCCCCGATCCGTCTGTTGTATCATGGATCGGGGTACACGACCCAGCTTCTTCACCGTGGGTCGTGACCCCCGATCCGTCTGATGTATCATGGATCGGGGTACACGACCCAGCTTCTTCACCGTGGGTCTTGACCCCGATCTGTCTGCTGTATCATGGATCGGGGTACATGACCCAGCTTCTTCACCGTGGGTCGTGACCCCGATCCGTCTGCTGTATCATGGATCCGGGTACACGACCCAGCTTCTTCACCGTGGGTCATGACCCCCGATCCGTCTGCTGTATCATGGATCGGGGTACACGACCCACCTTCTTCACCGTGGGTCGTGACCCCCGATCCGTCTGCTGTATCATGGATCAGGGTACACGACCTAGCTCCTTCACAGTTAGGGATCCCGATCCAACTCCTTCACGGTTAGGGATCCCGATCCAACTCCTCCTTCATAGTTAGGGCTCCCGATCCAACTCCTCCTTCACAGTTAGGGATCTCGATCCAACTCCTTCACAGTTAGGGATCCCGATCCAACTTCTCCTTCACAGTTAGGGATACCGATCCAACTCCTTCACGGTTAGGGATACCGATCCAACTCCTTCACGGTTAGGGATCCCGATCCAACTCCTTCATGGTTAGGGATCCAGCTGCTAGTGCTTTTTCATACTTAGCCATTTTTCAATCGTTGATTCTCAAGAGGTGTAATCTGACCCCAACAGTTAGCCCCCCAGCTTGGCAGTACCAGTGATGTTATTGCCGAGCTGTAAATGGTCGAGTCTGAGATCAACGACTCTCCTGGTTTACCCGAACTGTCTTCTTGATGGTGATCCTGAAGTGTAACTCGCGGATAATCCCGAACCATCTCTTTGGGGTATTGTCGTGTTACATAAACTCAGCTCGGGGTTTCTTTGCTCTAATACCTTTATCGGGGAGTGCAAGCGTTTTTACTGATTCCCGATGTGAATGACGTCACCATTTGCCTATATAATTCGCGATACTTCTCATTTCTTCATTACTTCATTTCTCCGAAAACTCTTCAAAGTAGGTGACCTCTCTCTTCTTTCTCTCTCTAAATTTTTTTTTGCTTAAGTTATTTTTAAGTCGAAACTCCGTTGTTCTTCCTTCGCCGCCGATCCGCTTGAATTTCCTGATCCATCTTCAACTGGCTCTGCCGCTGTCTTCGAGTTTTCCGGCAGTTTTCTTGAAGATTTGGATTGACTCACTCTTCTCAAAGGATCTCAACTTGTTCTTCAATTTCTTAAAGGTTTTGATCTATTTTGATAGGCTGCTGAGAGCCCCGATCCGTCTTGTGAATCTTAGAAACTATAGATTCTCTTTCCCGAGCTGTTAGGGATCCCGATCTGTTCGTATCTTCCAACGACCCCGATCTATCTTCAAATTCAAAAGAATGTCTCAATCATCTGTTTCTGCGTCTCCCGATCCGTATACCCACTTGTTTGGCATTTCAGGACAGTCTGCGCTTCCTGAACCATCTTTCTCTCCTGGTCCGTTTCTCGCCCAAAGCTGTAGTTGGGAAGATTCTTCTGGTGCACATGTTTCAGAGGATCTGGATGATCCAAGGGGTTCGGAGGTAGGACCTTCTCTCCTTGGCAGAAAAATGGTGCTCTCTGAATCCTCGGGAGTTGGCAGCAATTCCGTGAATCCTGCGAGATTTGAAGTGCCTCAACTTCACGATTCCCCTTTTGACGAGGCGGCGAACCCTTTTACTGATGTAATTGATCCCGATCTGCCAAAAGTTGAACCGAAAGATTGATTCTTTGATCCAGTTGTGGCCAGACAGGAATTGAAGCGTTTGATGGGTCTTAACCGTCAAACTCCAAGGAAGAAGAAAACCAAGAAGTGACCCGATCCACCTGGTTCAACCCTGGATTCGTTATCAGCCCTTAGGCATAGGTTTGGCATTTCGGAGGAAGTCGAACTTGTTCTTCCTTCGCCATCAGACCGAGCTAGCAATCTTCCCCCTAACCATTTCACTCTCTACGAAAGCTTCTTCTACCGCTGCCTGTTATGGTTTCCAATCCCTGAAGTTATCATGCAGTTCCTTTGGAAGTACAATTTGGCCATTTCTCAAAGCAACGCTCGGGGAATCAGGCATATGGTTGGCATTATGACCCAGAGTTATGAATGCGATGTATAAGTTGGCGTCGAACACCTGACACACTTGCTGGAGTTCAGGCGTCGTAATAAGAGAGACCTGAAGTATTATGTGTCGGGCAAAGCTAGGAGAAATATTATAATAGGTTTTCCGTCGAAAGACGATAATTGGGAAGACTACTTCTTTTTCGTCCCTATCTCCGAAGCGTCGGTGGGTCAGAGGTGCCTTCAATTTGTCAAGTCTGGCTGGGGAGAAATTGGTAGCTGATCCGTTGCTCGACTTGGGCCACGGCTCGGGTTTCCATTATTTAGCAATTTTCCTTTTTAGGGTTTTCTGACCTTGCATAAATATTTTTGTTTTGCAGTTCGTCATCTCCGCCTTTCATTGCCTCCCGATCTGTCTGAGGTTCACGAAGCGCTTTCAGCTCGCAAGTGTAATTGGTCAAGGGATTTCAATCTTCACCGAGTGGAGAGAGCCCGAACCCTTTCAAAAGGACAATCAGTTGAGCAATCATCTCCTTCTCATTCTTCACAAGATACCATGGGAAGGCCTACTTTCAGAGATCGGGCTGCTGCGAAAGCCAATGCAGAGACAGAAGCTAAGGAGAGAGCAAAGAAAGCAAAGGCATTGAGTCAATCTCGTCCCCCGAACCCCCAGCCAGCCACTGCTCTCGTCCTCGAACCAACTTTCGCTAAGAATAATCCCGAACCGACTCTTTACTCGCTGGCTCCACAAGGAGCCGTCCTAGGGCTTCGTCCGGCTGATTCTCATATACTGCCGCACAAAGGCAAGGGCGAAGGAAAACCTAAGGAAAGGAAAGGTCCTAGCAAGAAACGACAATCAGCAGCAGCTGACAAGGGCGATGAGTCGGCCAAAGCGTCAAAACGACAACGACGCGCTAATGTTCCTAAGACAATTCCCGAGGCGATCCCTCTTTCCGTGGTGCCCCTTGATGCTGAAGGGGCTTATAACGATGCTCCTGCATCTGCGACTATCTTTTCGAAGATAACTTGCCCAGGTGATCGTTTCCCCCCTTGCCGACACTCTACTCAGAGATAAAGCCTATAGCGAGGTGTCGCTCCGAGGTGTTAAGGTATACTTCAGTCTATTTTGCTTTGGCGACCCGAACTGCTTTAAGCAGTTTTAATAACAGTTCCTCTTGCTTTTCTTGCAGTTCATATCCCATCTCAACAGGATGGTGATAGGGTATGAGTCTGATGCTTGCAAGGATCGTGAAAGAGTTGAAGATGCCAGGCGCAGAACCATTGAGATGGATGGGAAGCTCAGAGAAATCGAGGTAGACCACACCGCTGAACGAGAGAGGGTGGCTAAGAAGATCAAGGATTTCGAAGGCGACGTAGAAAAACACAGGAAACACATCAAGGAGGCCGATGAACGGATCATGCGGCTGGAGTCCGGTAAAGCGAGACGGGACGTTCACATAGCCAGCTTGACAAGGCAGCTTGAAGCAGCAAATGAATTGCACGAAAGCAAGCTGGAGCGAGCCATCCTAGAAGCCAAGTGTGAGATGCTATCGTTGGTTGAAGGAAAAATCTCCCGAGCCGTGACGCTTCTTGGTCATATTGACGGCGAATCAAAAGAAAACATGCTTGACCTTGCACAGATTGAAGGCAATCTTCAATTTATCGGGCTGCTTCAGAGTGATGAGCTGCCTTCTCTTGACGCCGAAGCGACAAGCTTAGCTGAACAGAGAGATCATTTACAAGGAGCTCACGCCAATTGAATTTGTCATCCCCTTCTTCTAGCGCCAAATTGTGGGAGTGTGAATCCACGCCAATTGAATTTGTCACGTCTTTTAGGGAGATCTGAAACTTCTGAGTAAAAACCACCAAGAATACAAACAGAGATCCGAAGTTTGTTTTTTATTAAGCTGCTTTAGAAAAGCTTTTTGTATGAGAGCAAAAGTACAGAGTTTTGCTAGGTAAATTGCGGATCCCCTTTTCAGAGGATTTACATGAGTATATATATAAGTTTCAGTCGGCTAAGTTAATGCCTAAAGAGATAAGGAAGATTTCCTAATTCCTAGGGATTTCCTTTTAGCAAAGTCGGCTACCACCATGGACTCTGATTCATGGGCTTTAACCTTGTCATCTCTTTTGTGGGCTTGAATTCGTGGGCTCGTCGCCTCGGCCCAAATCCCTACCATCGAACCTTGACTCGGGTGACACCATGGTTCACAGTTCGGGTGACACCATGGTTCACGGCTCGGGTGACACCATGGTTCACGGTGCCGTACTATGGGTCGTGACCCCCGATCCGTCTGCTGTATCATGGATCGGGGTACACGACCTAGCTCCTTCACAGTTAGGGATCCCGATCCAACTCCTTCACGGTTAGGGATCCCGATCCAACTCCTCCTTCATAGTTAGGGCTCCCGATCCAACTCCTCCTTCACAGTTAGGGATCTCGATCCAACTCCTTCACAGTTAGGGATCCCGATCCAACTTCTCCTTCACAGTTAGGGATACCGATCCAACTCCTTCACGGTTAGGGATACCGATCCAACTCCTTCATGGTTAGGGATCCCGATCCAACTCCTTCATGGTTAGGGATCCAACTGCTAGTGCTTTTTCATACTTAGCCATTTTTCAATCATTGATTCTCAAGAGGTGGAATCTGACCCCAACAATGGTCGTAAAAAAAAGGGTAAGTGGAGGATCTGTGTAGATTTCACCGATATCAACAAAGTATGCCCAAAAGATAGCTTTCCACTACCACACATATATCGGTTAATATAAGCAACTGCTGGAAACAACCTCATATCGTTCATGGATGCTTTCTCTGGGTACAATCAGATCTTGATGCACCCCGACGATCGATAGAAGACATCCTTTATTACGGATTATAGAACATATTGCTACAAAGTTATGCCCTTCGGTCTGAAGAACGCCGGAGCGACGTACCAAAGGCTCGTTAATCGAATGCTCGCCGAACAGTTGGGACATTCTATGGAAGTTTATATTGACGACATATTAGTAAAGTCATTGGATGCAAGGAATCACGTCGGTCATTTGAGAAAATGTTTCGAGATCTTGTATCAATACAGAATGAAGTTGAACCCATCGAAGCGCACCTTTGTCGTCACTTCAGGATAATTCTTAGGATACATCGTTACTCAGAGAGGAATTGAAGCAAACCAGAAGCAGATAACCGTGATCATCGACCTCCCCTCTCCATAAAAATGCGTAAATTTCAAAGGCTTACAGGCAGAATCACCGCACTCAATCAGTTCATCTCTAGGTCGACCGATAAATGCTTAATTTTCTATCAGTTGGTACGAGGAAACAAACGTTTGGAATGAGACGAGAAGTGCAAAGAGGCGTTCAAACAGTTGAAGGAATACTTATCTACACCCCCGATCTTGGCAAAGCCCGAAGAAGGAGAAACATTGTATCTAACTATCTATACATCTCAGTGTGCAGCTCGACGTTAAGCGGTGTTTTGGTTCGAGAGGACTGCGACGAACAAAAAGCAATATTCTATGTCAGTAAAACCCTCGATGGACAAGAAACGAGATATCCAATCCTGGAGAAACTCGCATTCGCAATTGTCATTTCGGCTAGGAAACTACGCCCTTACTACCCAGTCGTTGAGAACAATTCTGCATAGTCCAAGTCAATCTGGAAGAATGGCGAAGTGAGTAGCCGAGCGGAGTGAATACGATATTGAATATAGGACCTGAACTAGCGCCAAATCTCAAGTTTTAGCCGATTTTCTCATAGAACTACCTCCAGAGCTCGTCGGCGAGGACCTCCCAAAAGTGGAGAAGTGGACATTACACGTAGATGGGGAATCATCTCGGCATGGATTGGGAGTGGGAGTACCGCTGGATTCACCGACTGGCGAAGTGTTAAAGCAGTCGTTTCATCTCGACTTTCCAGCATCAAACAACAAAGCGGAGTATAAAGCATTAATCGCCAGGTTGCGGTTAGCTAAAGGTATCAGAGCAAAATCGATTCAAGCATTTTAAGATTTGTAGCTCATCGCCAACCAGTTCAGTGGCGACTATGAAGCAAAGAACAAATGAATGGACGCTTATCTCGAAGTGGTCAAGGATTTATCTAAGGAGTTCACTTCCTTCGAACTGACAAAGATACCGTGTTGAGATAACACAAAAGCCGATGCGTTGGCCGCACTTGTGTTAACTTCTGATCCGCAGTAATATAGAGTTATACCAATCAAAAGCATTATCGCATCGAGCATCGCGCTACCCAGAGGATTTTGCCACGTAACCGAATACATAAATGATCAAGGTGAAAATAATGAACTTAGAGTTCCAATGAATGAAGACGCGGAGCAGGGGACAACAGATTGAAAGAATGAAATAAGGATGTACATCACCGACAGTGACTTGCCAGCGGATAAATGGGCAGCTCGACGATTGAAAGTTTGGAGTGCACGTTACATTCTTATGGACATAAATCTTTACCGATGGAGTGCATCGAAAGCCTTACTACAATGTATCCATGGCGAGTGATGGTTGAAACTCACGATGGAGTTGGAGAAAATCATTCAGGAGGACAAGCTCTGGTTCTTAAAATTAAGAAGCTCGGATACTACTAGCCAACCATGGTTACAGATTTCGAAAAATATGCAAAGTGTTGCGAGAAATGTCAACGACACGAACTTTTGACCCATTCGCCTATTGGGCCTCTAACCACCTCATCTGCAACGTATCCGTTCATGCGATGGGCTATGGATATAGCCGGACCCCTGCGAAGCTCACCCGAAAAGAAGTATATTCTTATTATGACCGATTACTTCAAAAAATGGGTGGAAGCCGAATCATATGCCAAGATCCACGGCATAGACATACATAAGCTCGTCTGGAAGAACATCATTTGCCGCCATGGACTGCCTTATGAGATCGTCACAGATAACGGTAAACAGTTCACCTCAAACGTGTTTGAGGGATTTTGTGCTCGATGGCAGATAAGGTTGAGCAAGTTGACACTGCACTACCCACAAGGGAATGGCCAGGCTGAAGCAACGAACAAAACCATCCTTGATGGACTGAAGAAACATCTTGAGAAAAGAAGAGAGCATGGGCCGACGAGCTGGATGAAGTTTTATGGTCCCATTGAACTACTATGCGATGATCTACAGGTAGCACACCATTTTCTCTATCACATGGGATTGAAGCAATTGCTCTGGCAGAAGCTAACGTCTGTATTTTATGACAAACCATGATGACACAAAACACCGAGCTCAACGATAACATGATGCTGAAAAATCTTGACACTCTGAAGGAAAAGCGAGATCAAGCCTTACTTCGGATACAAAACTATCAGCATCTCGAGGCTCGGTACAACAACATGAAGGTCAAAAACCGGTATTTCAATGAAGTTAACCTCGTGCTAAGAAAAGTCTACAAAAACACAATTGAATAAATTGCATGCAAACTTGGCACTCACTGGGAAGGACCATACACAGTGTCAAAGATCATCAAGCCCAACGTCTACGAGTTGTTAGAAATGGATGGCACTCCCGTGCTGAGGTCGTGGAACTCGATGAGCCTCAAACAATACTATTATTAGCTCGAAGAGGATTCTACGCCAAAAAAGGGAGGAACGCTCAATAAGGCCGAGCTAAACATTATGTACTGAACTACGAATGGCTTGATCCCTTCCCAAAGGGTACGTAGGCAGCCTCTAAACAAGGCACAACTGTGATATTAATAACATTTGTTTCATCTATCAGTTCATTTATTTTTCTATTTCAATTCGTTGATTTATCAACTCGTTACTTTTCCAAAAACATCGATATCCTGGCCAGATGTACGATCTCGATACGCGTTCCACATGGATGCAGTGGTGAAATAATCAACATCTCTAAATATTAAGCCTAAAAAACTTATGTTTAAAGATTAAAGTCGGCACCAATCCCGCATTTGATCCTAGGTCGGCCGAATGATATTAAGCCGAACACATCTCGCATATTCGTGTTCGACCTAGGAAATAAACAGGGTAAACCGAGCTCAGTCTTGCGCCTAAAATTCAAGCCGAGTCCAACACTCATGTTCCTATTCTACCTAGGAAACAAACAGGGTAAGCAAAGCCCAGTCTTGCGCCTAAAATTTAAACCGAGCACAACTCGTATGTTCATATTCAATGTACAACAATTTACACAATAAGCCGAGTTCGGACTTGTACCTACAGTCATAATATCAAGCCGAGCTCAGACTTGCATGACTTAAAACATTAAACCACATAGGAAATTTTTAAAACGATCACAAAAAGAATAATAAGCCAATCTCGCACTTAGCAAAAGAAAGAACAGAGAAGAGAAAGCAAAATATTCATTCAAATGGTAAAGAAAAAGGAGGAAGCAAAACATTCAAATACAAATAGACGAACAAGAGAAATATACCATGTTCAAAAAAAGAGTGAAAATAAAGAGAAATATACCAAAAAAATGAAAGCCACACACGGCTCAAGCATTAAACGTTTGGTTGGTCCTTCAGATCGGCTGCATCATTCAAAAAGATGACCCCGGTATTTGTTCCGTGATGGTTAACACCAGATGGGAGATCAGTTGGCACATACTGAGGGTATGGAGAAGGCGGAGGCGTCATATTCAGATCTTTCGTCTCAAGATTATAGACATCAAACCACAGAACTTGGGCCTACCACTCTGCCTTGTCAGATGCAAGTTTTTCCAGAACGGTGTTGGGAACCTGCATTCCTTGGCCGTGCCGAACGTTGAGGCAATCCAGTGTTCCTTTAACCTGAATCAAAGTTAGAAGCTTTTCCTCAAGCTCATTCCGAGTGGCAAGGTGTTTCTTCACCTTCTCAAAGCGAGTCGTGCACTTAGTCACGACTTTTTACCTCACTTTGATCTTCTCCCGGTATACAATCTCATCTCGAGAATTCCGCAGCCTCTTTACCTCGGATTTATATCACTTATCCAGGACATCCTTCTCTTTAGCGAGGCCGTCAGCACGCGCATTCGCCGCATTAAGCTTGGCATTGGCTCGATCCCTCTCAGCTTTGAAGGCAACGATCTGCTCATTGAGGTCGTTGTTGACTTTACCACGTTCCACCGTAATGTCCTCTTAATGCCTCGCCCTCTCAGTTTCCTTTGCCACGACCTTTTCTGCCACAGTCAAACCAGTGTTATCACTCCGAGCCGCCTTAAGCTTCCTCTCATATGATCCGACAAGAGAGTTCACTGAACTCACCATCTAAAAGAAAAAGCAGACCGTGAGTCAATCGTTAAGAACAAAAAGATATGTCATTAGAAGAAAAGAGAAAGCAAACTAATCATCGCCGTGTCACGAGCCCAGTTCTTGTATAGCTCGGCTCGTTTGAACCTCATCGACCTCTAGAACTGCGCGAAATGGACCACCAATCCGTCAGAACAGGTGAGAGGTCGCCTCCCGGCTACTCACGAATGGTTCGTCCTTAGTGGGATAGCGGTAAGCCCAGCTTTGGTCCAAAATAGCTGGTGCGACATCGGCATCAGAGCTTTTCCTTTTAATCACCTCAAGCTGATTATCAGCTGCATCAGTCTGTGAGGCATCATCCCCCGACCTCTTCCTCGACCATGGGGAACAGAGGAAGAAACAAGGGCTTTTTTTATCCTTGCCTTGGGATTCAGATGGAGGCTTTGACGAGCTCTCGGGAACATTTTCGATTGAACCGAAACCAGCTTTCCTTGACGACTTGTCGTTTTTAACTTTTTCTTTTTCTTTTTTTTTTCTTTTTATCTCTTTCCTTCTCTTTTTCCTTCTCTTTTTCCTTCTCTTGTCCCTTCCCTTTATCCGAAAGGATAGCTTCTCTTCTCCTTGCCAATTGCCTGACTTTCCGTGCAGCATCCTCGGCTGCTTGTTCAGTAGCACCGACCTCGCCGTCAACATGGGTCATCAGATGTTTTGTAGCGATGTTTGCCAATGCCTTCCAGCTGAGCGGCGTAGTCTGCTCTTCGTTGATCTTGGCCTCAGTCGTGGCCGATTGTTCAGCAACGCCCTCCAGCTGAGCGGCGTAGTTGGGAATTCGTTAGATTCTCTTCACCTCTTTGGGTCTTTTTCCCAACTATCTGAATGAAGAAAATAAAAAATATATCAAATGTCAGAACGGCGACAAGCTGTGCAAAAGCAACAAAATATATATATATATATACACCGACCTATAAGAGCTAGGCTTTGCTTGATTCTCGCTTGACGGATCTGTGGCCACTTACGATCCCTTACCGCCTTGAGCTTTTTGATATCGTCGAGAATGCTTGGCCACGGAAAATCCTTGCCGATAGGATGACGATCTGAAAAAAAACAAAGAATTAGGCAATCCAATCCTGGCACTTCCTGAAAAGACAAGACTGACTAAAATATCTACCAATATCCTTGTTCCATTGGATCCTATAATGCCTCTTAAAGTTAAGGACCGAGGTCTCATCTATCTTCACGAAGAAGTAATTCCGATCCCAATTGTAGACCTTGCTCGACAAACCGGTTATCAACTTGTACTTCGGCTTTGCGCTAACATAAAATCACCCAGGAGAAGCCCCCGTATTAATAGAAGTCATCTCTTCGAACATTTTGTGAAGGCGAAAACCTTCACAACTAAATTTTGTTGGGATTTTTAAGGGATCGAAAACTTCTAAGTATTGGTTGAAGAAACAGATCCAAAGATGGTTTTTATTACTGATAACGAAAGCTTTTAGAATACAAGATTTTTTTTTAGGAGTCTATTGTTCCGTTTTTCTTGTTTCGAAGGCTCTCCTCTTCTATTATAAACTTCAGATTAAATCGTCATCGCGAGAATATTGGAGATTTTTCTTTTCCTCTTCGAACTTGTAATTTCCTTTTCCTCTTTTGACTTGTAATTTCCTTTTCCTCTTTGACCGCCTTCCGCCTTAGCTCTATTCTTTAGTGTGATCTAAATCATAAGGCATTGCCTCGGCCCGACGGAAGGATATTCGCTTCGGCTCATAACTATTTTCGCTTCGGCCCATAACTATGTTCGTATCGGCAAACGCCATCTGCTTCGGCACGTGCTGTTAGCTGCCTTGGCGTTTGCTGTTGTTTGCTAATGCTCGTACCATCTGCCTCGGCACGTGTTGTCAATTGTCTCGGCGCGTGCTATAGTTTGCCTCGACGCGTGTTGTCATTTGCCTCGGCTCGTGCTGTTTGCTGCCTCGGCCTGTTAACTGTTGATTTTGCTCGTGGTGGAAACTGACCCCAACAGTTAGCCCCCCAGCTTGTCAAATTCGTAGTGATTATGACAAGGTTAAGTTTCCGAGCCAAAAATCAACATACCGGATATGAAACATGCTTCCCGAGCTGATGTTAGTACCGCACTGGAGTTTAAGATACGGGAGTTTGTGCTGATCCGGAGTTTAGACTGCTTCGGCCTGAACATAATGATTGAATCTTCTCGGGAATCGGGTACACATTGTCAGGTAATAATTTTTCGCTGGAATTCGAAACGTTTTCACCGGTTCCCAAGGCGCATACATCCACGCGCCAAAACCCTAGGTTTTTTTTTATATAAATCGCGAAGCATTTTCTCATTTCCATTACTTCGTATCCTCAAATTTTCCAAAGGTAGAGTTCTCTCCTCTCTCCTCTCTCTCTCTCTCTCTCTTATTTATTTGAGTTATGTCGGCTCGCCGCCGTCGCTTTGCATTTTCCAATCTATCTTCATTATCCTCCGGTGTTTTCTTTGAATTTGCCGATCGATCTTCATTGATTCGCCGCTCAAGCCTGTTATGTCTTCGTCTAAAGAATTGCGAGATTCTTTCGCCTCGGCTGATTCCCCTTGGGAGTTTGGTAGAAAAATGATCAGATCCCCGGAAGCAAGCGAGCCAGATGAAGAATCAATTTACGACGAGGTGAATTTCGTCGAAAATTTTTATGAAGGAACTAGCGGCGAATTTAACCTGGTGGCCGAGGACAGGGCCACCGAAGCGGATCTGGTCAGTGAGAACGGGCTTTCCATCGAGCCCATCCTTGACGAAGCCGAGGCTGCCCGTTTAGAGAGGCTTTTTGCAAGTTATTAAGCTGGTCCTTCTAAGATTGCACCTCGCAGAAGGAGAGCTAAAAATAAAAAGGCTGATTCTCCTGGGTCTACTCTGTCGACCGAGGAATCCCTGGCGCTACTTAGGCGACGTTTCGGAAACTCTGAGGAAGTCGACCTGATAGTGCCTCCTTCGTCAGGTCGTCCAGATAACCCCCCGCCGAACCATTTCTGTCTGTATGAGAGCTTCTTCTATGAAAGCCTTGTTTGGTTTCCAATCCCGGACCTGATAGTTCGATTTCTGAAAAAGCATGGGTTGGCCCTTAACCAAATTACTCCGAGGGGGATGTGCCATTTGGTCGAGATTTTGGTGTTGAGCCTTGAGTGTGATGTCGAAATGAAAGTTCGGCATCTGCAGCATTTGCTTGGGTTTCGGAAAGTTCCCAAGTCCCAAACGTATTACATCTCGCCGAAGAAACGATGTAAGATAGTCGAAGGGTTTAAGAGCAAGGCCCACGACTGGGCGAGCCATTTCTTCTATGTTCCGATAACTGATGCAGCGATTCCTGGGGATTGCCTCGAAAAAGTCAAGACAAATTGGGAACCTATCGGTACATGTCCTTAGATTCCTCGGAATTTGTGTCGTCTTTCCAGATTTCTAATTTTTTACTCTTTTTCTCATGCAGTGTATCAATTGCTTCCTACTTTCCCGAGGACACTTATATCCTCAGAGATACTCTCCTCGGCGGAAAGACTCACTGGGAGAAACACTTCTCTCTAGCACGCGTAGAAAAAGCTAGGGCTCGTTTTGCGGGTGCCGACGTATCCACAAGCTTTGAACCTTCTCCCGAGCCTCGGTTGCATATTGTGGACATAATGGGTAAAAGATGACGATTCGCGACAAGCAAGAGCTCAAGAAAAGGGAGCTTGAGGTAACTTTTAATGTTCAACCGGCTATCGTTAGTACGGTGCCGAATCAAGTTGCTGATGCCAGCAACGAGGTAGCTTTTACTGCTACTAACATCGAGGCACCTCAGGGTGGTTCTGTGTTAGTACAAGATGGAGCCGACCCCGCTCCCGCTGCCAGCCTGCTTAAAGAAGCTAAACTACCGTCTCGGAAGCGTCCCACTCCATGTTCCAACAAGGAGAAAGCCATTGCTGACGGGAATGCCAAAAAGAAGAAAAGACGAGCGGATACTTCTAATCCTGCAGCGGTTTTGTTCAAACATGACGAGGCCAACCCTATTTATAACGTCGCCTCTGCCTCCGCCTCTCTTATTTCTTCGATCAAATCCCTGGGGAACCGTTTCTCTCCTGTTGATACTCTCGCCGAAAGTTCTCTTTATGCCGATATGTCTTTGCATTGCATCAAGGTAATTGTTTCTAGGCATTGTCTTGGATCTTTTAGGTAGAGTTAGGGTATTGATCTGTTTTCTCTGATTTGTAGTTCATGGGATCGATTAACAAGGTAGTCGCCAAATATGATAGAGCGGTGAAGAAAGACAAACGCCTTGCTGCCGAGGCGACGAAAGATGCTTTGGAGATAAAGGCCAAGTTTGATGATCTTGCCAACACTCATGTTGCTGAACTAGCATCGTCTTCGGACCAGATTAACGCCCTTGAAAAAGAAAAGGCATTTCTTAAAGGTGAGTTGGCTCGCGTCGGAGATCTATGCGTTAGACAGGAGGCTACCAAGGCAAGAAAATCTGCCGAGATAGTGTCGTTAAAGAGGCAACTGGCGACAGCACATGCTTTGCACGAGGCTGAAATGAAAAAGGCTCGCAAGACCGCAAGGCGGGAGATGGCGGAGAGGTTCCAAGGAAAGCTTGATAAGATCTCCAAAAAGCTTGAAGATTTGTCGGCAGTCAAGGAGAAGGAACTGGATCTTGCACAAGTAGACAGTAATCTTCAGTTCATTAGTATTCTCAAGAAGGATGACGCGCCGACTCTGGACGAGGAAGTGGCTAAGCTAACTGGATGGAGGGCTGATCTAGTTGGCGCCGACGACGAGTTTGAAAGGTTCAGAAAGAGATCAAAGAAGAGCTGATGGTCTCTCCGGTCTCGTCGGATTCGGTCAGTATGACCCTTCCCGGTGTACCAAAGGTGATCGGTATGCCGAAGTAAGGCGATAGATTTGCCGAAGTGATTCTGCAATAAGATTTGCCGAAGTGATTATGCGAGGCGATTAGTATGCCAAAATCCTCAATGGATGGACCGTATGTGTATAGGGACCCACTCCCCTTCATTTTTAAAGAAGGGGCAACTGAACCCATCCTAAAATGGGATGCCTACGTACCTCTTTCGGGGATCAAGTCGCCTCGTAGTTCAAACAAAGTTTGTTTTTAGTGGTGGTATTTTTTCAAATGCATCGCGTTCCAGAATCTTGGTATTGGGACTGCTGCCATGTTGGCGAGCTCATATACGCCCGGGCGAACAACTTTTGAGATTTTGTAAGGACATTCCTAGTTTGCACCTAGTTTTCCAGTGTTTTGTTTGGTTGTATTCTGAAAAACTTTGCGGAGGACGAGATCGCCTTCCTTGAATTTTCGACTGCGAACATTGGAGTTGTAGTACTTGGTCGTGGCTTGTTGGTAATTCTGAATTCAGATTAGTGCTTGGTCTCGTTGTTCGTTTAGCAAATCCAGTTCGTCAAGCAGCATTAAGTGGTTGAGTCCTTCTTGACCAGGAAGGAGACGGCGACGAATTCTGGGAAATTCGACTTCTGAGGGAAGAACATATTCGGTTCCATAAACAAGTACGAATGGTGTTTCACCGGTAGCCCATCGCGGAGTTGTACGATGACACCATAGGACTCCTTCTAATTCATCGGCCCAACGATCCTTTTTGCATCGAGCCTTTTCTTCAATCCGTCCAGAATTATTTTGTTTGCTGCTTCCGCTTGGCCATTACCTTGCGGGTAACGTGGAGTGGATTTGCTGAGACGTATCTTCCATTTTTCGCAGAAAGCTTCAAAACGGGTTGAAATAAACTGCGAGCCATTGTCCGTAATGATTTCGTATGGAAAGCCATGTCTGCAGATAATGTTCTTCCAGACGAAGTGTTCTACTTGAGCATCCTTGATGCTAGCGTAAGACTCCGCCTCGACCCACTTGGAGAAGTCAGTTAGTACTAACAAGAATATTTTCTGTTTAGATGGATCTAAAGGCCCTACGATGTCCATAGACCATCGCATAAAGGGATATGGTGATAAAATAGATGATAGCATCTCTGTCGGCTGGTGAATGGTTGGGGTGTGACGCTGACACTTTTCACATTTGGCAGAATACTTTTCACAATCTTTTGCCATGGTTGGCTAGTAATACCCGTAACGCTTGATTTTGATTGCTAAAGCCCGTCCGCCAGAATGATTGCCGCATGGCCCACCGTGAACTTCTTCCATGATTTTTCTAGCTTCTTCTCCTTTGACACATGCCATTAAGGGCCCCGAGAACCTCCATTTGAACACGTTTCCGTCTACCAAGATATACCGAGCTGCTTGAGCTTTGAGCTTTCTGGCGGCCCATCTATCGAATTGTACCTCGCCATTCATGATGTACACGCGAATTACTCCCATCCATTCTTTGTCGCAACTGTACTCTACTGTTCCTGATTCCCGATCGTCTGGATCTGCTGACTTGTCCGCAGGTTGAGGTTCCACCTCGAGACTTTCTTCCATTATAGAATCAGCTTCTTCGTGTGTCGGGGCTGTTTCCTCCCTTGCAACTGGTGCCTGTTTGTCCGCCTGAGATCGGGTTATTGCGTTGACGGCATTGGAGAGATTGATACTCGGATGCTTGATGAGTTCAACTGGAATAATTCTTTGCAGGTCCGGGTCGAATATTGATGCTAGGGCTGCCAATGCGTCTGCCGAAGTGTTTTCGTCGCGAGGTATTCTTGTTAGCGTAAACTGTTTGAATTTCTTCACTAGGTCTTGCACTACTTTTAGATAAGCCTCCATTCGTTCGTCCCTCGCAATGTACTCTCCATTAAACTGGTTGGCGACTAGCTGAGAATCACAATATGCTTGGATACTCTGGATTTTGATCCTATTGGCAAGTTTTAGACGGGCAATTAGAGCTTCATACTCTGATTCATTGTTGGATGCACGAAATCCCAGGAGAAATGATTGTTCCAAAATTTCGCCAGTCCGGGATGTTAAGCGAATTCCTACACCGGATCCTTGCCTTGAGGACGAACCATCAACATTGAGTATCCAAACGGTATCTAATGCCGTGCCGTCTCCCTCTTCAGAAGGTAATTCAACCAAAAAATCTGCTAGAACTTGTGACTTCGCACAACTTCTGTTCCGGTACTCAATATCGTACTCGCTTAGCTCAATTGCCCATTTTGCGAGCCTTCCAGATTGGCTCGGGCTATGTAAAATAGTCTGAAGAGGGAAAGTTGTTAAAACCACGATTGCATGCGATTGAAAATACGACATTAGTTTCCGAGCATACATAATAACGGCGAGGGCTAGTTTCTGTTCGCCTCGTTCGTCCCTGATGAGCACTCCACTGATCGCAGTCGGGAAAATCGCGTTGTATAAAAACAGGGTCTCTCCTTCCACTAGTTTGGCGAGGACAGGAGGACTTGCCAGGTAATATTTCAATTGTTTGAAGGCTTCCTCACATTTGTCTGTCCAGTCGAACTTCTTGTTTCCTCTTAGGGTATCGTAAAATGGCAGGCATTTATTGGTGGATCGAGAAATAAAATGGTTTAGTGCAGCAACGCGTCCTGTCAGTCGTTGAACGTTTCGCTTAGTCCTCGGTGAAGTCATCTGTAAAAGAGCATCGATTTGCTTCGGGTTTGATTCTATGCCTCGATGGGTGACTAGGTATCCATGGAACTCACCAGATTTCACCGCGAAGTGGTACTTCGTTGGATTGAGCTTCATGTTATGTGCATTTAGCTGGTCAAAGCATTCCCTCAGGTGGGCGACGTGATCCTTCTCCTCGAGAGATTTTACCAACATGTCATCGATGTATACCTCCATTGTTTTTCCGAGCTGTCGCAAGAACATCTTGTTTACCAATCGTTGATAAGTTGCTCCAGCGTTCTTGAGGCCGAATGGCATCACTTTGTAGCAGTATGTTCCGCGATCTGTTATGAATGCTATCTTTTCTCTGTCCTCAGGATTCATCAAAATCTGGTTGTACCCTGAGAAAGAATCCATGAATGATAGTAATCTGTTTCCTGCCATTGCCTCGACCAAACGGTCTATGTGCGGCAATGGGAAACTATCCTTTGGGCATGCTTTGTTTAGGTCGGTGAAATCAATGCATACCCTCCACTTTCCATTTTTCTTCTTGACTACTACAGGATTTGCGAACCACTCTGGGTACTTCACCTCCATGATTGACTCGACTTTCAGCAATGGTTCTACTTCTTCATTTAACGCTGTCGCTCTTTCAGGGCCCAATTTTCTCCTTTTCTGCTTCACCGGTTTGAAAGTTGAGTCTACGTTCAGTTCGTGGCATGCTACGTCAATGCTAATCCCCGGCATATCGTCGGCTGCCCAAGCGAATGTGTGCACATTCATTTTTAGAAAAGAGATTAGCTCCTTTTTAGGGCTGTCTTCCAGGTCAGCTCCTATCTCAATACTTTGTTCTGGGTGTTCGTCATCTATGCAAACTGATATCACGGGGTCGCACGTCGGTTCTTGTTTCTCCTCGCGTGCCCCCGCGATCTGTAATTGCTATAAAAGTTTAGCCAGATCGTTTGCTTCTTCTTGATTCTTCTTCATCTTTCTTCGTTTGGTTTTTGCGCTCGGCTCGGTCACCGGGTTTTGAAGTTTATGTTCGGCCAGAAAATAAATCAGGGATTCTTTCTGGTTTCCGTGGATAGTTTTGACTCCGCTCGGCGTCGGAAATTTTATGCAGAGGTGGTATGTGGAGGGGACTGCTCGCATAGAGTTTATCCAGGGAGTTCCCATGATGACATTGTATATGGCGGGGTGATCGACTACTGAGAAATCCACTATCTTTGTTAACCCGCCGGTGAATACAGGTAACTTTATCATCCCAAGGTCATTGTCGTTTCCCCCAAAAATCCTATCAGCGGCTTTGGACTTGCTGTCACCTTGGAGAGATCAATATCCATGCAACGCAGAGTTTCGCGAAAATAACATCGACGGAGCTCCTCGTATCGATCAGCACTCTGGCGACCTCATGGTCCGCTACAACCAGCTCAATGACTAGCGGATCATTGTGTGGTTGCTCAATGCAGACAGCTTCCTTCTGCTCGAAGGAGATTACATCGTTTCGGAAGTCGGTCGGTGCAACCCAGGTGGTGCTAGAAACTGCTCGGCGTTGAAAAGCTTTAATCGCGGAGACGGTGTCCATGCAGAACTGGGATCCTCCCATTATCGTGTGATTCTCCTCCGGGGTCCTTGCTGATTTGCTACATCATCTCGTCGCCCCCTTTTGGCTGGCTCGTCGGGTCGTTCTTCCGGACTAGATTGTTTCACCTCGTCTTTCCGTTTGAAGTCTTTTAAGCTGACCGTGCCACCCAACTTCCCCTCGGCCAGTTTAGCTGCAAGCAATAAGCCGAGGCTTCTACAGTTTGCAGTTAGATGTCTGTATTGATGGTGATGTTCGCAGTAAGCCTTTTCATCGTATGTGCTCGTATTTCTTTTCCAAGTGTTCCATGGTAGTTTCCCTCGTCCGATTTCTACCTGGTAGTTGTGTGCTCCGCCGAAGCCAAACCACTCGTGATGGACGAAACTACCATTCTGCGAGGTTTTCTTGAGATTCGGCGGTGTTGCGACGGTGTTTTGTATGTTGCTTCTGCCCGTTGTTTTTGCTGGTCCGTAGCATTGTGAAAGGACCTTCATTTCTTCTTCGTTGACTATAAAATCCGAAACTCGGTGTAACGCATCCTGAATAGTCAGAGGCTGGTTCAAAGCAATTTCCTCCCTGAAATGTGATTCGTACCATAGTGATTTCCTTAGGGCAGTTAGGGCGGCTTTGTCGCTTACACCATCGACTTTAGAGATGATCTTTTTGAAGCGCTCCATAAAACTTCGCAATGATTCGGTCGGGCCCTGAGACAGTGTCCACAGGTCGGCATCGGAAGTGCCGCAATCCATAAACATCGAATAGTGTTTGAGAAAAGCAGAGGATAATTGATCGAAACTGTCGATTGTGTTACAGCCGAGGTGAGAGAACCATTCCAAGGCTGCTCCTTTGAGGTGTTCCACGAACAAGAGACAAAACCCGGCGTCTCTCTCATTTTCGCTAAGATTGGCTCTCCCCATAGCGATGCGGAATACCATTATATGAGCTTTTGGGTTAGTAGTTCCCTCGTAGAATGGGACTCGAATTTTTCCAGGGTTTGAGATTTTTGTCCTGGTTATCCGAGCTGTGAACGGTGTTTTCTGGGTTTCTTCCAACACGCGGCCTATTTCTGGTGCAGAGTTAATCGCCTTGTGTACTTGTGATTTAAACGCCTTCACCTCGGCGGCGGCTCATGCCATTGCCTCGCGAATCTCGGCTAATTCCTTATTCTGGTGGTTGTTTGACCTGTGTAGTCCATCCTCAAAGTGTGCTTGTTTTTCCCAGTAAGCGTCTTCTTCGTCGTTCATTAGGTCGAGCTGCCCCATGTTCTCTCTGCTATTCAAGGATGCCGAGGCGAAGGCCGCGTCGGTTTGTCGTTGAATGCCTTGGTTTCCTCCCACTCCAGCCGAGCCATTTAGTTCTCCGTTACTGTTGTTGCCAGTGAATTGGACGTGCCTATTAAGTGTTTTGGGTGCTCTGATCAGATCGGGTGGTTCATTGGCGATTGTTGACCTAACGGTTAGCGGAGTAAACTCATCAGGCCGAAGCGGAGGTGGCGGGACTCCCAATGTCCTTGGCGCATTGCTTACTAGGTCTTGGGAGGTGGCAGGATTAAAAGGCGTCAGGGTTACATCGAACAGCTACCTACGAAATCTTCTAGCTGGCCTGATTCCCGGTACTAAGTTCCCGGCACCAAGGTTTTGTTGTTCGGAAGTTAGCTCTTGGACTTTTTCGTTCAATAAATTGTTTTCTTTTTCCTGCTCGTCTACTTTTTTTCAGCAGGGTTGACAGCATATCCTTCATCTCGATCAGGGATTCTGGGGCGGTGACAACATTTTCTGTAGTTTCCCTAGGTGGGTCGATCGAGTCGCCGGTGTTGAGACTGCCATCCGCCATCTTTTCAGGTCTTGGTTTCAGCAACCTAGAGAGTCATAAAGTTTTAGACTCCCCACAGACGGCGCCAAATTGTGGAGGCGAAAACCTTCACAACTAAATTTTGTTGGGATTTTTAAGGGATCGAAAACTTCTAAGTATTGGTTGCAGAAACAGATCCAAAGATGGTTTTTATTACTGATAACGAAAGCTTTCAGAATACAAGATTTTTTTTTTAGGAGTCTATTGTTCCGTTTTTCTTGTTTCGAAGGCTCTCCTCTTCTTTTATAGACTTCAGATTAAACCGTCATCGCGAGAATATTGGAGATTTTCCTTTTCCTCTTCGAACTTGTAATTTCCTTTTTCTCTGTTGACTTGTAATTTTTTTTTCCTCTTT
The DNA here is from genome assembly GCA_900406555.1 of Pseudoturritis turrita. Taxonomy (NCBI): domain Eukaryota; kingdom Viridiplantae; phylum Streptophyta; class Magnoliopsida; order Brassicales; family Brassicaceae; genus Pseudoturritis; species Pseudoturritis turrita. Next base: position 26,038 of record OVBL01000773.1, on the reverse strand, counting down.
GACCGCCTTCCGGCTTAGCTCTATTCTTTAGCGTGATCTAAATCATAAGGCATTGCCTCGGCCCGACGAAAGGATATTCGCTTCGGCTCATAACTATGTTCGCTTCGGCCCATAACTATGTTCGCCTCGGCAAACGCCGTTTGCTTCGGCACGTGATGTTAGCTGCCTTGGTGTTTGCTGTTGTTTGCTATTGTTTGCTATTGTTTGCTAATGCTCGTACCATCTTCATCGGCACGTGTTGTCAACTGTCTCAACGCATGCTATAGTTTGCCTTGGTGCGTGTTGTCATTTGCCTCGGCTCGTGTTGTTTGCTGCCTCGGCCTGTTAACTGTTAATTTTTCCCGTGGTGGAAACTGACCCCAACACATTTCAACCCGGATCGAAATGTTGTTTTCGGCTCCCAGGGTAAGCAAACCGATCATGTGGAAAACCCCAGATGTTGTAAGCGGTGTAAAGGCCATACCGCGGTTCGTACAATATTTAACGAAGAGATACGGTAGTGGAAACCAAAGCTTGCAATATGTGAAGAAGGACTCGTATAAGCAGATGTATCCTTCAGGAGCATGCCAAGGTCGTTCGCTCGGCAAGGGGATCTTGAATTCCAGCTCGTTGGGGAGGCCGCAGGATGAAATCATCTTAGTAACCGACTCGGCGGTCGACCGAGTCGGTAGCACTTCAAACTCATTGCCAAAGGCAGGCTGAGGAACCAGATCTTCCTCATTCTGCTAATTTTCTGAATCTTCTTTGATTTGCGGGTTTTGTCAAGGAGACAAATCCTCGATATCTTTATCCATAAGATGAGGAACAACAATTTCTTGACGAGACGAGCTGCAGACAGCCTCTTCCTGCCTAGAAGCACGAGTGCGGTGGATCAACTCCTGAACCGGTGAATCCTCTATGCTCGATGAACTGGTTGGATTTGTCATTGAATCGGTCCGATCCAGAGTTGTTGCACCCGAAGTCGGAGGAGTAGTTGAACCGAAATGAAGCCGAGATATGATTGCAGTAAAAGCTGTAGTTCGACCAAATACGGAGTTACCGAAAACAAGTAATACAGAAATACAACACAGGTCGGCTATAAGAAAAATAAATAAGCAACTTAAGAAGTGATGGTAAGAGCGCTACTTTTCGTTATGCGGATGAAGTGAATACAATGAAAGCTTAGTGGAGTATTTATAGAGAGGGAACGAATATCGAGGATAATTATTAATCCTAGGTGATGCTTCGAGTTCCGCACCATGCAAATATTCATCTTCTCGGTTGATCAACGGTCAAGATCCTGCCATCTGTCTATGATAAAGAGCGTGTCGATCCAGATTCACGCTGAATCAAAGATTTCGCAAAATTCGCCGAACTCAAAAAACCTCCTTCGACGTGGGAAGGGGGGGGGGGCTTATTGTTGGAGATGGGCTGCCCACCCTCCATTAAAACCCTACCAGGATCAAGATTGACCCGCAAAAGCATCTGAATTCGGCCCAGTAGACGTACGAGCTCGGATTGTGCAAACGCATGAGTTCGGCCCACAAAAGATAAAACCCTCGAGCGTTCGATATCGGCCCACACAAGATCTCGGCTCATGAAGATCACAATGCCCATGAAACCCGCGAGGTCAGTCCTGTGCCGAACCCCGAAGAAAAAGAAAAATCCCGAAGAAAAATGAAGATTCCGAAAAAAAAAAAGTTTACAAAAGAATTAGGATTCGATTAACCGACTGAGAATGTATATAAATAAGGGGGTACCCTCATTGAAAATGGAATCCAAACATTGATTTCTGAGACTAAGCAATAAAGATTTCGAACTCTCTGATAAAATAATTTTTATTTTTTCTCTTGTTAGCTCGTCATCTCGACGACCTGGTCTATTCTTTATATTGTTGAGCTTTGTCATTTATGCTAACAAAATTCTCTGAACTCTTTACTCAATTCGACTTACTGATACTTATTTGACATTCCAATTCAACAAGCTATGGATTGTTACACCACTTTATTTGCAATGACCACATAATTATAAGTTTTTGTTGATTGCCAATTCGTAATAAAAATAATTTTGCAACAGATTTATTCTAAGGGTTAATTTGGTTGGTAGCAAAAAAGAAATTTTTTTTTAAGAAAAAACTAGCAAAAAACTCTAAAATGTTGGGCTAGAACAGGGACATAGAGAAATCCGTAGGTATGTTTACTGATTCACTGTACGGTCAGATGCTTATAATTTGGTAGTTTTTTTGGATAAATATAATTTGGTAGTTTGCGCCATGTTTTCTATCTTATCACTTAAAATGATAAAATAAACTCTGCCGCCAAACGTATAGATGAAGGAAGAAAACGTGATGAACAAGTTTCTTATATTTGGAGATTAGTTAAGATATTGGATCTTTGTGTTTGATACTCTCAATGTATTGATTATTTTTTATATGGAAGTTTGGGTAGTTTGAATAATAATATTCCTTAAATGTAGGGAATTTATTACAATAATCGTAAACTTTTTTTGGTCAAAAATCAAAACTTAATATTATTAATTTGTTATGTAACTTTCTTTATCAACTTTTACTAAATCGTGATATGTGTAACATTTTTAATAAAACTAAAGAGAATAAACATTACTCGATTTGTAAGAAAAGCCATTAGAATATCCAATGGAGGAAAAAATCAATATGGAATATTAGAGAACAGCTTTGTAGTACCATTTTGGTATTTGGTTTGGGATGTCTAGTTGTCTACCACTAATTATGTGATTTTGTTTGTCCCTTGGTTATGAGACGTGGTGAATAGTGACTAGTGAGCATAATACTTGAAAGTGAAAGAGAGACGTTATCAAACCGACCAAAATTCTCCAAAAGCTTGACTTTATTTCAAGTGATATGAAACTTCAACCCGGCTATAGACTTGGCTAGGTCAGTTTAAAACTTTGAAGATTCAACTGATTTACCATGTGGGATTTTCAAACTCCACCAGAGTTTCAGTATCAAGAAGTTTTTTATTACAAAACAAAACAGAGTTGTCTCATTAGTTAGTAAAATTTATAATAAAAAAAAATCAACGGACATATTTAGGTCATATTCTTTTTTTTAGTCATAAAAATACCCATACGATGTAAGTGTCTGGTCTCTTTTTGTTTGTTTAATAATTTAATATTAATCAGAAAGAAGTCTTACTGATGACTTTCTAATCAATATAATCTATCATATGACAACAACAAAAAATGACTTTCTAATCCTGTTGTTCCTTTGCGTCTCCCAAAAGCCAATATTATTAATATCGTTATAAAACTACTTAAACTGTAAACGTATATATACATAATAATGCGCTACACTATTCGTTTGTAGTTCCATACGAACGTGGATTTTCTAGTTAAAATAACCAAACATTTATTATATTGTTTGATGATTTAATCAATCTAAATGAAGATCTAGCGAAAAACACAAAGACATGGCCTATAAATACATGCCATGATGTCTTTCGAGTAATATTGTACATTCTAAATCGTTATTCCCACAGCAAAAATATTTCGAGTCGAACCAATCAAACTTCTTTTTTCCTCCCGCAGACACCAATTAGGGTTTCAAAGGTTTTTCTTGCCATCTCTATAAAAAAACTAGTCTTATAACACGACAAGGAAGATCCCGATGGTGGCCTTCTCTCGCATCATCCAGCCCCCGGTGATGCAACATCAAGTGTTCATCAATTTCCGAGGAGAAGAAATCCGCCATGGCTTCCTAAGCCACCTCGTTGCCGCTTTTGAACTACACCAAATAAATTTCTTCATTGACAAAGACGAACAAAAGGGAAAAGACCTTACACACCTCTTCAAAAGGATTGAGGAATCAAAGATCGCACTAGCAATCTTCTCTGGGAAATATGCACAATCCAAATGGTGCTTGAATGAACTAGCAAAGATGATGAAACTCGCAGAAAAAAACAACTTGAAAGTGATTCCAATATTCTACAAGGTGAAGGTAGATGATGTGAGACATCAGAAGGGAGAATTTGGTCGCCACTTTTGGAAGTTGGCAAAGGTTTCAAGTGGTGAGGAGATTAAGAAGTGGAAAGAAGCTTTGGAGTTTGTTTCCTACAAGATGGGCTTGACGTTATGTGACAACAGGTAATCTACGTGATCTTCAACTCTTTTTATCCATTGTTAAAAGAATACTACGTATATATGCAAATTCTGTTCTTGTGTGTCAAGACAGAAAAACTTAACTATATATCAGCCGTGCGTGATAACCACGTGACTAAACATTGCTTCTAACCATAAACGGCACAAGCGATCGCCTGAAACTCCAATAACATTTGCAAAGTCTGAGCCACAATTATAAAACGTTTTTAAGTAAAATGGTTCAAAGAGATATGTTCGTGTTTTAACTTTTTTTTTTCCTTGTTTTACATTTTCATGATCTTACTTAAGAGCATTTCCTTTTAGTTACATTTGTTAAGAACATAATTAATAATGAAGTATATTTAGTATGGATCTTTAAGAAAATAAAATTTTATTTGATTTCTTTTATATTTTTTCAACTACTTTATTAATCTTGTCGTGGTTATGAGATATTTTTGTCTTAAGTGAGTCAATAACATTCTTTATAAAGTTGATTTAGAAAATAACCTTACACATTTTACATATATATAAATTAAACAACACATAAATATAATTAGGAGGTACATTTACTTGAATCCGATCTTGTGTAGGACCGTGAACAATCATTTTCGGTAACGCTTCATGTTGTTCATCTGCACGCTTGATGCACAGGATTGACCATTATTTTTTCTTCAAACTTTTACCAAACATTCATTGGAATTAGAAAATCTACAATTCCAATATTTGGCGTGTAATGGGTAAAAAATAAAATTAAACGAGAACTAAAAAAAACGTAATTATACTCGTATAGAGAAAAAAAAAAGCAAACGAAATAGCAAAACCCCATAATCAAACGAGAGAAATCGTGAAACACAATATAAATTACCGTCGGTTGTCTAACTCTGATAAAATAGTGAGATAAATAACCAACTCTTGGAAGATTTTCTGATTATATTATATTTATACACCTACAAACCTTCATATATTGTGGGGAAGTATGCTTCTAATTGTTTTGTTGCATTAGTTCAATTCAAAAGATATCTTAAAGACTTTTTATCCAAAACCAAAAAAAGAAGATATTTTAGAGAACTTACTTTAGCACATGTTTTTTATAATGAATTGACAGAAGAGTTTTTTTTGTTGTTGTAACTTCTGGATTTATTGATATTAGAAAGATCTTACTTGCATAGTCATCGTGAAGTAAATGAGAAATATATATAGGTCTGGAGTGGACACTATCCTTCAATGTCTTCTCTTAATCTAGCTATGTTAGGCTCTTTAACCATTGTTATAACTCCATATGTATTCCATGTCCCCTTATCTATATCTAGCTACCGACTATGCTACACAACTGTCATTGTTCACACATCACATGTGGATTGGTGGATTTCTCATAGTTGGTGCTGCTGCGCATGCAGCGGTGTTTCTGCTCGGCGTGTCATTTATATAGAAATTCGAGTTTAATGTATTCGCCCTCTGAAACAAGAAGTCTAGGCCTCGAGGGATAATATCAGGTACAGAAAAGTTATTTTTAAAACGTTTTATCGCACCTTTGTTAAAAACAAAAACCTTTTACATATTTTGTCAAAGAAGGAGGAGAAAGATGAAAAATGCCCCGAATGAAATTTATGGTTTATATGTATGTACACAAAATATTATTATGAACATATATTTGGCGTTCAATTTAATATGCACATATACCATATTTCAAACTAAACCCTAAAAAGGCAACCCGAAATTCAAGACACTGAATCTTCAACCCTAATAATGTACATACGCCTTATGTCAATGTCAATATTTGGATGGCGTAAATAAACAGATTATATATTAGTGTTTAGAGTTAATTAATTTTTGGGTCATTTTAGATTTAATGTTTAGGGTTTCCCTCTCCCCCTAATGTGTAGGGTTTAGGGTTTAGTTTGATATATATAGTGTACGTACATATTAAATTGAACACCAACCATGACAACATTTATGTGCGTCTATATTAATATATTGTACATGTAAATCTTGAATTTCATCAGAGAATTTTCTTCTTTTCCCACCCACTTTAACAAACTCTGCAAACTCAAAATAATTTTGACAAAAAAACGCAAAAAATCCTAAAAGCGACATTTAATGCAATTTTCCATCTCATTAATTTAACCACAGTTTACTCGTCGTGTATTGTCATACTAATGCATATAGTACAAACTGAAATATAATCAGAAATATTAAAAACAGCATTCAGTTCTAAACCCTTTCGTGCTAAGAGATTTTTATAAAGATATTAAAGATAAAAGAAAAAACATTCCATTTTCAATAAAACCGAGTTTAATAGAAATAAGGGTATTAAACAAACTGTTCTTCCCATTTGGAATAAAGACGCCTAAAATAAGAATGATAAGACAGTTTTCAGATTTAGACCTTCTATATATGTATATATCTAAATCCCAAAACCTTCTAGTGAAAGTCTCAACGTCCATAGTTGGCTTTCAAATAAAAGCTTAATCGAATTAACAATCCATAAACTCATGCAACAGAACGCAGAACATTACTCGATTCTGTCTGATTCACGCTTGGATTGCGATTCAACCCGAAGAAACAACCACGATTAGAAAATATATAGAGATCAACTCTTGAAAGCCACAGCGAATCCGAATTGAAAAAAAGAAGAGAAAAATGAGACTTACCGGCATTGCTTGGGACGGTGAACATGAAGGAACAAGAACCCCGCTAATAAATAGCTTATATTACATCTATGGAGGCTTTTCAATTAACCTCTATTTAAAAAAGTATATTATATCTCAATATGAATTTTTTTTATATAGATAATAATGTATATTAATTTTTTCCCCCAAAGACATGGTACGCACAAATATTTAGACTTGCTATATATCATGAAGTATTCAAAAGAGTTTTGTCATCTAAAAAATATAAATTTTCATCCTGTCTAATTGAACAAGTAAATTATATATTAATTTTAAATTCTAACATAACACAGATTAATTTACCCGTTCAATAAGGCAAGATTAAAAGTTCCCTTTTTTTAGATAATAAAATTCTTATGGGTATAATATATAATAAGTCTAAATGTTTATGCGTACCATGTTTGTGGGGAATAACTTAAATTCTATTTTATTGAAGAAAACTTTCGGTGACTCCAAAATACCTGTAGTTAGTTCACTGATATCTGTTTCTTGATTTAGATGTTCTTAATCCGGATTTTGGTCTCCATATTTCCTGTAAACACAATTACATTAATCGCCATTAATTCCCTCTAAAAATATAGAGGGAATTTATATACGATCTTTTCTTTCGCCTTTCGGATTGTGCAATCAATTAAAAAGTTGTTTTTTTGGGTTTGAAATGGTCTGTGATAGGAAACAAATAGAGAACGAGCAGGCATAACATTTTCTTCTTCTTTTATTTTTGAGATAAAAAAAGAGACAAAAATCTTTCCAAATCAACTTGCTGTTAATTCCCAACGGAATTCTTTCTGTCCTTGTAGAATTGGATCATAGCTAGTGTATGATTAATTGGTTTTTTTTCATTCCCTTTCTTAGCTCAGAGGCGGATTTCGTCAAAGAAATTATTGAAGAGCTGAAGAGAGTACGAAACAGAATCCCAATAGAAGAGAGGGAAAATCACACTCTTGATATTTCTTCAAGAAAGAGAAGGCATGTAATGAGTGGCCTCTATGAACTTCCCTGCTGCGAATCGAGCAAAAGCAGGGAATTCTAATGAAAACCAATTCAAAAAGATCTAGGCGGTTGACAGTGGTTGAAAGGGGCTACATTGGCAGGTTTGATCATAGCTTGTGTGGGAGCCTAATGTGTCCAAAGAAGTGAAGAACATAAAACAAAATTTGGAGATAGTTTTTCAATAAGTTTGGAAAAAGAGTTGCATGGAGTCGTGACCGGATATCCAAAGCCCCCTCCCATGATTCTCGGTACTGCTTGGTCTAAGAATTTGTCCGTTTCACCACATCCAATTTACAAATTCATTGTTCTAACTGCATCAGGAGTCTTATTTTGGACTTGATTGTTTTAAACAATTTCTTTTTTTTTAGTCTGGCGATCAAAGAGAAATATGACGTTTGTAAATATGTTTTTTTTATCAGTAACTACTTGTATTTTAAAACATTTACATAATGGATCACATGTTATGTAAAGATTTGGTGTTAACAAAAAATGTTTGCAGTGGTGCATCAGTTTTGGCAGTCTTTAACCTACAAAATTCAGTTAGTCTGTGGAGTGTCTTCTACTACTCAGCCGTCTACAAAAGAGAAGAGAGAGTGGACCTTTGGAATGAACTTTTGGAAATTCAGCAAACTCTCTTTCGGGAAAACCATAATTGGATCATTGGAGGAGACATAAATCAGATCCTTCATCATGCTGAGCACTCCTCCCCTTCAATGAATCATTTAACCTCGGACATAGGTTGAACTGAAAAACATTTTGCTTTCTTTGGGTGTCGAAGTTGAGGTTTCAGGGGACATCACACACGTGGACAAACAAAAGACATGAAAACCCAGTCACCAAGAAACTTGATAGAACACTGGTGAATCATAAATGGATTAACAGTTTCCCGGATAGTATAGCCACTTTCTTACCTCATGAATTCTTAGATCACCCACCTTGTCTTCTCAATGTAGTTTGTCATTTACCTTCTTCTGGAACTAAGTCTTTTAAATTCATAAACTTTCTTTCAAACCATCCCCTCTTTTTGTCTTCAGTTGAGTTTACTTGGATTCAAAATGGAAGCAAATCTACTGACACATGTTCATTGGGTATAAAGTTTAAGTCTTAAAAGAACACTAAAAACTCTAAATAAACAAAAATTTCTAGACATACTGATGGAGATAAAGTTCTAAATCCAAAATCAAAACTCCAAGTGCAAGGTTGTAATCAAAGATCATTTCCACGTGAGAATAGAATTCACACACTAGGAATACAAGTAATTTACTAAGCTAAACTAATATTGTTTTTGGATTTTTTAAAGTTCTAATACTAAGCAAGATCAAGATAAATGAACTAAGAGACAATGCAAATAAGTAAAGAGAAAATTCTACATAGAGTTACATTCTGACTTTTAATTGCAAAGAAAATCAAATGCAAACATTTGTTGCATGAAATGTCACTTACATGTAAATATGAGGAAATTACCCTCAGTGTATGGGTAAAGGAGTGATACCAATTAAACAGAGATGCGTGATGGTAAATAGCGAGAGTTTGATGTTGTGTCAGTTAAGAGAGCCGTATAATTGAGTTGATAAGGACAATTACCTACTATCATTAAATGCCGGAGAGAATAAAAAGATGTTATTTATATACATACACGAAATCCTAATATAATAGATTATAATGAGTTTAAGTTGTTAAATGTTATCCTCTAGGCTTTGAGAATCATTTACGGAGGAGTTTATATCTCAGAGCTCATCGATGGTGGCTTCTCTAAAAGTAGGATTTGGGTTCATATCTCATAGCTCATTGGCGGAACCATACACGATAACAGGTACACTGTGCATGGACATATATGGATGGGTGTGTGACATTTGTGTAAATGTTTGCAATTTGGAATGGATACTTTTGCAAGTCAAAAGAGAAACAACATATGTGCACTAAAGCATTGACTGGATTTTGGAAGTATTTATTACGAAGATGGTCATTACATTTAATTGGAGGTGGGTTGGAATTTATTTCAAGTGGAATGGATTTGCTAATATTTGTTGTTGCACGGGATTGGAAGTGTTCATGGGTAGGTGTGTGGGATTTTGTTATGGACAAACAGAGAATGGTGAGGTGTGTACGTGTGGGGCGTGATGTTACGTACAAAAATATGATGATAATGATATGCAAAAAGTCTGGCATTGATATGAACGAGTTTATTCCACTTGACATATGTATACTTGGAATACACTCGACATATGTACACTTGGAATATACTTGCGTCATGATAATGGACTGATTGCTTGTTACATAATGAATTATGGGAACGGTATTAAAGTACTACGTACACGTGGAATGGTATGGCGTATACGGGTGAGACACATACAACATTCCTATATGATGGCTTGTAGTGGAAGCTATTTCGTTCGTGTGTGTCTTAGCAGTAAAAGTGTTTTTCACATACTCGTGATCGGTGTATGTCAAAATTCATGTGCACTCATCTTGTGTGTACATCAGGAAAAAATATTTCATGTACACTTTTGGCTTCCTAAAAATAAGATACCGTTTGGATTCTTTGCCAACGGTTACATAGTATTTAATGTCAATCATACATTTAAGAAAATTATATTCCTTACCAGATCTACCAAGTTTACAACATCTACATTCTTTACCATGTTCTAAAGACAAATAGTGTACGTACATAGCTACACATTATTGTATATCAAAAACGTTGTTGTGCATTACACCAATTTGTGGAGGTCACTGGAGATGATCTTGGCCACCGTAGGGTAGTCGCCGGAACCAACTAACTTCATCCATAACTGTTCTCATCGTACAATAGGATCGGGCTCCGATGTCGGTTCAATGGTTGCCAAAATTGCGGCGTTGCACAAATGAAAATACAATGAAAAGAGGATTTAGGATTGATAAAATCTCATGGATTGTGCCAGACTTACAAAGAAATTCTATAAATTTAGGGTTTAACAATGTCGATGTAAGTCGGAGAAAGATGCACCTTACCTAGTAAGTTTGGGGAATTATTTGAAAAACTCTTTTGTGATCTTGGGTCACATAGCCATTTAGTCGTGGTTCTATGAATCCTTGTGGTTTTGATGGACTTGGTAATTATGCTAGCTTAGTCATTAAGATGGAATGCTTAGCGGCGGATCTTGAATGTGACTAATGCTAAAGTGGTTTTACCATTAGCGTGAACTAGTCGATAAAACATGGTCAGTCGTCTTGAGAGATTCTTTCACGAGCATTTAGCCTAGAAGATCAATCACTTTAATCATCATCTATATATCATAACCCATGAATCACAATTCAACCTTCATTTGCAAAACAAAGTATTTAAAATCATTTCTTTACATAAAGTTTTCATCTTTAGTCTTCTCTGCAATGATCTATTTTCATAAAAACCCAAAAACCCCCTTTTTTAATCCATATAGCTTAAGTTAACTTCTTAGTCTTGTTGGCTTTATCTTCTCATTCCTTTGGGTTCGACCCCTACTTACCGCCATTGTTGCCTTATACTTGGGGCATCTCTAGTAGTGATAGGATTTATAAATCTAAAGTTTGTCCCTAACACAAGGAATTGATCCTTGCTATCTAGCAAACGGTGTCTACTTTGTGCGCCACCAAGTTTTTGGCGAAATCGCCGGGGAGGGAATAAGCCAAAATTAGACTTTGATTTCAGGCTTTAATATTTTATAAAAACTAAAAAAAAATCTAAAAATCTTATTAAAGAGATTGCTTGTCTTTTAGTTTCTATAAAATCTAAAAACTCACAAAAATTAAACCAACTTGTGTAAAGTGTTTCTTTTTCTTTGATTTTGCAAGGTGTATGAACTTGAGAAGTGCTAACAAGCAATCTCTTGAATTCAACCCGGAAATTCAAAGAGTTGGAAGAGAGAATTCAAAACAAAAGAAGCAAAAGAAGGCACAACAGAAACAAGGAATGGAAGGAGATAACAATCCATCTCATGATCAAAATGTCGTACAAAGCGTTGGTGTTGAGAGAATGAACCAAGGAAGAGCACCGGTTCATGCAACCACAACCTCAAGTGATTGAAGTTTATGATGAACCTATGACTCACGGTCAAAGGACGGGTATTCGACCACCACCTATCAAAAACAACAAATTTGAAATCAAGTCTAACTTGATTGGAATGGTGCAAAACCAAAAATACTTGGGAATGCCAATGGAGAACCCACTTGATCATCTTGACCAATTCAAAAGACTATGCCAAACCGTGAAGATAAATAGAGTATCTCAAGATGCAATCAAGATGATATTGTTCTCATTCTCACCTACAGACAAGGCATCTCAATGGGAGAAGACTATCCCATCCAAATTGGTTAGTACATGGGATCTTGTCAAGGAAGAATTTCTCACAAAATTCTTTTCGAAGCAAAAAACTGCTAATGCTAAGGAATGATATCTCAAGTTTCAAACAAGGCAGAAATGAAAATTTCTATGAAGCATGGGAGAGACTCAAAGGCTACATTCACGATTGCCCACACCATGGTTTTACAAGAACGGCGATTCTAGGCACTTTGTACCGATGTGTTGAAGAAAACTATAGGATGGCTCTAGATATGACAAGTAATGGAAGCTTTGACACTAATGATGTGGAGCAAGCAAAGAAATTAGTGGAGAACTTGGAACTAAGCGATTCAAGCTATGGGAGTGACTATGATCGGACCATAATACGACCAATTGGTGATGACACCAAAAAGGAGATCAAGTTTCTACATGAAAAGCTAGACAAGGTTTTGAAGGTGACCTAAAAATCGGTTCACTTCATGGGAGAGTCTAATGGAAATCAAGACATCCAAGGGGAAGACATAGAGTTGTATGAAGAAGGACAAGAGGAGATGAACTATCTTGGGAATAATGGAGGTTACAACTACAATCAAGGCTATAGAAACAATAATCTCTCCTATAGAAGCAACAATGTGGCAAATCCCCAAAATCAAGTCTATCCACCTAAACCCCAAGGACAAGGGTATCAATAAAAACTCTTCAACAACTATGGTAATCAAGGAAACACCACTTCTCAACCGGTCAAAGGGAACAAATTGGAGCTTTTGGTGCAAAAAGTGATTGAGGGGGCAAGCTAAAACCCATGCCAAAATTGGAAAAAGATTTGTGGAGGTGAACAACAAAATGGACAACCTCTACAACGAGCTAGATGGGAGGATAACTCAATTAGCTTCTCACATCAAGACCATTGATGTTCAAATGGCGCAAAACCGCGTCTACTTAAAAGAACCCCACATGAACACTTCCCGGGAAAGTCGAGGCTCGTATTGATCATGGAAGCCTGCTAGTAGTTGTCGGATTTCGTCGGCAAACCCTAGAGGGTACACGTCTCTGTTGTGCCAGTGTGCTGTGTGTGGATAAAAAAATTCGTTGTCCACATCTGATTGGACAAATCCATTTAGCATCATTTTCCCACGTGCTCGTTGATGGAAGTTGGTCCACGTAAAAGCATCATCATTGTAGCCCGTCTGGATGTGAGACTCGTATTGTCTTTGAATCATGATCCCATCTTCTTCATGAGCTTGGATTGTAGTGATCTTGAATGTGACAAGTATCATGGATCCTTCTTGTGCTCGAATGTGCTCCTGCCACCATGTTACCTCTTTGAACAGAGTGAGCCAGTTGTACAGTAATTTGTAATGTGGCTTTCTTCTCGTCAGAATGCACTTGGCCAAGTACTGGAGCAGCTGGCTTTTATGAATGAGTATTCCAATAGTATAAAGGTCTGCCAAATACCAGAGAAGGAGGTAGGCTTCTCTCGGGAATTTACCATAATGAACTGGGTTCATTTCTATGGTGGTAAGAAAAGGATATACCGGATGGTAAGGTAGTCCGAGAAGAGGACATTGGTCGAGTCCATACCTGTGGATATATAATTTCAGGAAGCCATGTAGCATCTCAATTCCTTTGTAGATCAAAATAGTGTCCAATATCCTTTCTTGTAGACCTTGTGGCATGGTTGCAATCAGACTCCTTAAAGTATTTTCCGCTGGATTCTCCGGGCTGAGGACATATATCATTGGGATGATTGTCGAGATTTGTCGTTGAGTTCTGGATAAGAAGTCCGGGAGGAAGTTGTCTTTTCCTTTGATATGTTTGACATCAAACTTCCGCTGTGAAAACCAACTCGCCCATCTGAGGAGTTGTGCTTGTGGTAGGATTTTCTGTTTGAACTGGATCATCTTAGGGAATGAGGACATGTCCATTTCTATCAGAAAATGTTGACCAACCAGGTGAAACTCGAACTTTTCTATTCCCTTCTTGACTGCAAGTATCTCCTTGTAGGTGGAGTGGTAGTGCTTTTCACTATCCTTGAAAACACCGCTCTTATATCCACAAATACTTCTTTTTTCTTTGTCATCTTCTTCTAAAAGAACAGCTCCCCAATAGTAATCACTCGCATCAGTTTGTAGGATCCTTTTGCCTTTTGAGGGAATCTTTAATGCCGGAAGGGTCTTCAAAATTTTCTTGAGTTCCTTCACTGCTTCTGTGCATTTCTGGTTCCACGGAGGAGCATCTTTCTTGAGTTATGCCGAGAGAACTGATCTAGGCTTTGCTAAATCATGGATGAAGTCAGCCATATAATTGATAATCCCAAGAATTGTTGGACTTGCTTGAAAGAGAGTTTCTCGTCTGGGAATTCATCAAGCTGGGTTGTAATATGAGGCTGAAGATGATATTGTCCCTTTGAAATGTGCATGCCAAGAAAAATGATCTCTGTTTTACCAATAACAATCTTCTTTTCAGATAGCATGATGCCATACTGTTGTACGATACCATGAAACTTTGCTAACAGCTGGGTATGGGCATCAATGTCAGCAGAGAATAGCATAATATCATCGATATACACCAAAGCATTTGGCAAGATTGGCTCGAATATCTTCATCATAGCCTTTTGGAACAGTGAAGGAGCAACTTTTAGTCCGAACGGCATGACCTTCCATTGATAGTGGCGGTCTGGAATGCAAAATCCCGTCTTAGGCCTGTCTTCTTGCTTAATTCCAAGCTGCCAAAATCCTGCTTTTAAGTCAAACTTGGAGAAGACCTGGGCTTGAGGAAGCCGTTGGAATAAGACTTCGCGCTTGGGCAAAGGGAACTTATCATCGGCGAGGAAGTGGTTGAGTGGTTGGTAATTAATGACCAATCTCAATTTTCCTCGAACTTGTTCTGCTCGCTTGTTAACATAAAAAGCTTTACATGCCCATGGTGAAGTAGTCTTCTCAATAAGATCTTTCTTCTGGAGCTGGTTTACTTCTTCGAGCGCAAGATTGTAATGATCTGGATTCATCCCTGGATGGCTTGCCTTGGTTGGATTGATATCTTCATTCTTTTTGAAGGGCAAGGAGATGAAGAATTCAGGGTTCTTCCATAAGGGTGAAGAACATTTTGTGAGGAATTCTGAGTGGGAGGTGGCGCAAGACATCTTGAAAATCTCATCTTTGATAGGGTTGAGAATCTCCATAGGATAGAGATGAGAGATCGTCGTCCACGGTAGCTAGTGGTTCTTGTGTTTGAGCCCTTTTGGATGCCATGATACTCTTTTGAGGCTATGCAGCACATCAAATCCAAGTATGAAATCTTTTCCAGGAAGTTCAGATCCATATACCTTTGTCTTTATCATGTACCCTGGAAAGAGTTGGATGTAGATGGGTTTACTGATCAGGGAGATGTGGAATATTTGACCATTGGCTGCTTTGAAGGCCACCGAGCATGAGTTCCACTGTGTAGATGGAAGGATGTTTGGTTTGATGATGGAGGACGCGGCTTCAGTGTCAAAATAAGCAATGACTGGTATGTAAAGATCGAACAACAGGAACTGGTCATCAACATCTTCGTCATCCACTGTGTCAGAATCGTCTGAAGATTCGTCATCTTGCTCGATTCCCATTGCAAAAACTGTATCATCTGTAGGTTCATCGTCGAGAGAGAATATTGATTCGACATCCGAATCATCAATACCCTCGAACTAGGCCAAGTATCCAAGAAGGTTATCTCTCCTTTTCTTGTTTGGACATTGCTTCGCATAATGGCCTTTCTTCTTACAGATGTAGCACCTGTCTGATTTCTTGAAGCCTCTCTGCTTCTTCTTTCTGAAGAACTTCCATTTTTTCCTGCCAGACAGCTGGGGATACTTCTTCTGCCATTTTCTTCTGAATTTCTTTTCTTTCCCATGACTTGAGGAACATTCACACCTTTTCTTCTTGCATTTGATTGAGAGTTCTGGACGATCACATGCTTTTCCAAGAAGCTTTCCTTGTTCTTGTAGTTGCTTGAAAAACTTCTGGTGGTTGCATAACTTTTCAAGTGCTGCAAGGGATATCTGGTATATTTCTCCCAATGAAGCTTGGTTGAGGGCCATATTTTTTAGGGATAATATACGCGAAATTTCATTCCCAAGAGATTCTGGGAGTGAGTTTAAGTATGATTGCTTGAGGTTGACATCGTCTATTCCATTCAAGGCGTAAAACCTTTTAGACATCCTCTCATAATGCTTTTCCAAATCTTTCCTTCAGAAAAAACAGCATTTCATGCTGAGATATTCTTCTCTTGCTTAGACAGTGTAGTGATCCCACGTACCAAGAAACTCGTTGTGGATGTGTCCAATTAATGCATCAACTGTTGGAGACTGTCGTATCTGTAGTTGTTGATACTCGCCAAGACTTATCCACCATTGTCGAAGTCGCCCTTGGAATTTTGAGACCAACTTATCTATGACCGTAGGTAAAGTAGCTCCTGGGTTGAGCAATTGTTCGGTAAGCCATGCATGCATCTCATAGACCTTATCTCGCCATTTTGACGGAGGGACATCATCAAAAGAGAAACCATTGTGCGGCTCAATGTGGTATATGGGATTCCACTCTGGTGGAGCTCTCCGAGGTTCTTTTCTATCTTCATATATGCCCCCATTGTCACTCTCCATGTCTTCTTCTTCTATAGTTGGGTTAGCCATCATAAAATCTGGAATTAAGGACTCATCGTCTGAATCATCTTCACACTTTTGTGTGATGCTCCTTTGTTTTTGAACTTCTTGTTGTGTTGCTACCTTCTCGAGAAAGACGGAGATAGGATTGCTGGTATGTTCTACCATAAATTGGGATTCGCTCCTTTCAGGTAGTTTTTTGGGCTTTGAAGTTTCTGGTTCAGACTCTTTTCCTTTCCCAGTGGATTGTTTTCTTTTTGTGGTGTGGTGCTCTTCAACAATATGGGTTGGTAAAAAGGAGGATGATCCAAAGATACTTGGATCCTGGGTAAATGAGAGAGGTTGTATTTGGGCTGTATGAGGTGAGGTGTAAATAGGATAAGGGGTAAAAAGGTCAGGTGGTATGTAAGGTTGATTTTTAGGCTGCTTTTGCAAGGAGGATAGTTGGGCTTTAAGAGATTTTAGTTCTGACTCTTTTTGGTGCATAAGAGGAGAGTTTATGGATACAGTAGTGGCTAGGTGAAGGAGTTCTTGATGGAGAGAGGATATTTTCTTGGTTAAGTGGTTAAGAGCAAGTTCCAATATTGTCACCTTTTTGTCGATTTGGCCCAAGAGATGGTTTTGAGTCGCCGCATTTTCTGACTGCCAATTGAGGGTTGCCTCTACTGCACTAACTTGTTTCATCGATCCGTCTGGATTTTTGATGTTTGGGTTCCGTATTTTCCACGAATGCTTGGTGTTGTTGTCTTCAAATTCATGCGGTGGAAACAATGGTTCTTGAGAGGAGGGAGGACCAAACATGTAGCTCAAACGTGCTTCGTTTTGTTCAGGAGTGGTTGGGGTTGAATTTCTTGGATAAAGACATAGTATTCGAAATTTCTCCCGCTAGGTTCTCCAAGAAGTCCAACTTGTGGATCTCCCGACTCATAACGTTCTTTGAGTTTTTGCTGAGAAGAGTTCTTTCGTCTTCTTCGCCTTGGAGTTTCTTCTTCATCTGAGCTATCCATCAAACAATTGTCGCAGTCACAAACATCAAAGAATTTGTGACCGGTTTCATCGACGAAAGAGTAGATAGGATTTCCAAGTGAGTCAAAAGAACTAATCGGGACACCGGGTAAGCGTTTATCTTCTTCTGTGACATGGGTGTCTTCAACTAGAGAAATCGTATTGATTTCTGTGCAAAACGCTGTAGGTCTTGACTTTTCTTCTTCTTGTTTGAAAGCGATCTCCACGGCTCCATCTTTCCTCTTGTGAATGAAGGAATTCACAGATTGTATTGGAGTGCTGATGTCATGGAGTTTCTCATAGTTGGTTACCCATGACTCCGGGAGTAGCTTGATTAGTTCGTTTCTAGGGATTTTCCTGGGAATATGGATACACGATGGACTGTGTTGTGATTCCAGTTGTATGAGTAGTGCATCTTCTGTGTCTCATGGGAGACTCAGTTCCATGGCATGATTTTGGACCCTATATGCCATCTGGTGGTGGAGCATTGCTGCGTATGTATTGCCAACTTGTGGAGCACCCGTGATTTGTAGCTGGATTTGCATGTTTTGATAGATCTGAGGGTCATCAAGTGCTATGTTGAAGTTTGGGAAGAGGGTGACAAACACCGTGCTCGCATTTAAGGTTGTTTAGAGAGTAGCTATGCAAGCATGTTGGTATTCTCTGTATCTAGTGTCGAGTAGAGCGACTCTCGCCACTACAGGTAGACCCTTTCTTCCGTGAAGTGTTAATGCCAGCCGTATTGCTCCGTAATGAAGATGAGTGTAGCCTTGAGATCTCCACTGATGAATCATCCCCTCGTTGAGGCGGAGATGAATCATCTGTTCTGTTTCAGTTGCTGGCACCAAGTGTTGCTCTAGCTGGGAGGCTAAGACAAGCTCTTTTGCGGTGTGCTTCTTAGGATTAAAGGCATGTCTTACAATTTTTGGAAAGGTGGAATTTGGTTTTGTGAAAGCTTTATATGGATTAAGAAGGGGTAGCTGGGTGATAGGTACTTTACTATCATCGCTTACATATTCTACTTCATAGAGATAGTCTATTTTACTAGAGGTTGATTTTCTGAAAGAAGGTTGGCGAGGGAGAAGAGATGTACTTTCCATGTGTGTATTAAGACCAGAGACCAAGACAGAATACTTTAATTCTTATCTAACCTTTTGAGAATTATGGACCATGAGTTTCTTCTTTTTCTCTTAACGCTAAGAATATGAAGAAAATATTCACGAGGTTTTTTCACATAACCGAGACAATAACTTCACATTTAGAGTCTCAAGGTTCCATGTGCTTTATTCCCTCATGAACTTTTCTTTTATATCCTTCTTTCTTAGCATAGATGAATTTATGGTGTGGAGGATCCACTATGTGGCAACCACAGAGCATACTTTCCATACTAGCTTATGGTAGAAGAAAACTCACGAACATAATATCCCTTAGGAAGATAAGAGTTTCAAGTTTAGACTGCCATGGCTCTGATACCAAATTTACATACACATAGTGGGTACAACCACGAAGGAGGTTTTCAGGATCAAAAGGATATCTAGGAGTGAAGGATAAAGATTACTCTAAGAAATATATAAAAAAGGGGAAGCTTTTATTTTTAAGAACTAATCCAAAGGAATATTGCAATATGATCGGTTCAAGAAGCGGAAATGCTAATAATTGCAATGATTCTACTAAGGAGAGCCTATTCAAGAAGTATGAAGAATTCAAAGAAGAAGTCACTAAGTTTCTCACCACTATTGAGAAAAGGATGGAGACGCTAGTGGAGAGGCATGATGAGCCAAGACCAATTGAGAAGAACAAAGATCCGGGAATGTTCTCTATCCCGTTCGTACTTGGATATATCATCATGGATGAAGTCTTGATTGATTTGGGCTCAAGTGTCAATTCCATCTCACCTGACACTATGAAATGGTTCGGAATCAAGAGCTTGAAACAAAGAACTCATGCTCTTGTGTTTGCAGATGCATCAACTAAAGACCCAATAGGATCTTTTGAAGACTTCCCACTAAGATTCAAAGACCGCATTATCCCAACCGACTTCATAGTGGTCGAGATGGATAAAGACTTCATACATCCTCTCATTTTGGGAAGACCATTTTTGTCTACCACCATAGCGATTCTAGAATTCCCTACCAAGACCATCAACCTCAAAAATCTTGGGATCAAGATCACTCATCCATTCAAGAATGTGCAAACTCCACATTACCTCATGATCGAGAACAAGGAAGAGAGTGTTGATGAAGTCAAGAAACCACCAACTAAGGGAAAATGGCCAAAGAAGCCAAAACCGCAAGAAGAGCCTCTTACGATGGAAGAAGATGATTTGCTAGATGAGGAGAGCTCTCTAAAAGGCACTCTGAAATCAGGGAATTGATAGGCCTTGCTGCAATGAAACCGTGAAGCTTCGATGACAAGGGATGTGGATTGAGGGGCCGCACAAAAGCTGTGAAAATACTTCTGATATACCAGATCAATTCTTTCGATATTACACACCAAAAAAATTGGATTGCTTGCTGGATATGACACACCAACAAAGTGATCTAACTTCAGAAAAAAATATTTTTGATAAAAAGATGGATTGGTTTCTCAAAGAGATTACAAAAGTTTATAAAGAGAAAACAAGTCTCGAAAATTAGCAAAATAATAAAAACTAAGTTTGAAAGGTTAAAAAAATGACTTTGCCCTTCCTTGGCCAAAATTCTCAGCTGCTGGGCCTGTTTTGATCAACAAAAATGGGTAATTAGAATGTGATCCATTTGCCTTATTAAACACCTCTCTTTGGAAAACCCATTGGGACAAAACCAAAGATGAGAGAAAAAGAGTACAAATGGGTCACATGCCCATTTGTTGATCTTTTTGGGCTTGTATCGAAACCAATGAGGTTTGAATAAAATCTTCGCCATCCTGGCCCAAATGATCATATCGACTCCAAATGTGATTAAGTATTCCTCCAATTGCTTCGTTGAATTTCTTGGCTCTAGAACGAGTCATAGGACCATCTGGTGCAACTAAAGCATCCTCCGCTACAAGCTCATCCTCAGCTTCAAGCTCCATGTCCTTAGTGCTATCCATGATCATATCATGGTGATAACTTAGAGAAAAGAGTTTACTAATTGACTCTTATTCCAAGAAAAATCGATGGCGACTATGTTAACTACAAGGTCGATAGCGGTGGAAATGGAAATCCATTCGCTAAGGTTAGAGGGATACTCACACCAAAGTTCAAGGCTAAGGGGCCTAATAACATCAAGAAAATCATGACTAAGGTGTTCAAAATCAAGGTTACGGTCCGAGAACCAAGTTTCGAGGACGGTTTCCTTTCAAAATCTCACTTAAAAGGGAGTTCCGTCAAGCTCAGTGACGTTAAACAAAGCCCACTTGAGAGACAATCTCATATCTATCCTTTAAATTTATGCTTAATTAATATATTTTTACGTTTAGATTTAGCTTAAGGTGTTGTAAGAATTAATGGAACAAAAAGGAATGCAAACAAGGGAAGAAACAAAAGAAAAATGACCTGGAACCATCCGTCGGACCACTCGTCGGCCGACGAGTGGCGTGAAAAGGAGGAAGGAAGAACTATAGCATCCACCGGACCCCTCACCGTCCGGTGAGTGGCGGACTCGTCCCCTTACCCTTTCTTTTGCCTCCAACGGTATTTTAATCATGTGACGGTAACTGGTTAGCCCTCCCCTTTCTGTTTTTCATTAAAGAAAAAGCATTTTGTGGGTAATATAAGGACAAAAGTAACTCTTTCTCTCATTTTCAACAAATATTTCTTATCATCAAAGAGAGATAAAAGAGAGAGAACAAGAGCTCCTTGAGTGTTCTTGAGCTTTTGAGATTTTTCAAAATTCATTCTTGATTTTCGTTGCAAACATTTAGTTTTCTTTTGGGATCTTAATTCTCTTGCTCCTACATCACTAAAACCACACTCATCCTTCTAAATCCATAAGTTATGTTCATCTAAATGTTCACTTTTTCATGGTTTTGCTCTCTTTCTCAAGAACACAAAATGGCTAGAACTTGTGATTTGTTTGTTTTCTTCACTTGGAATACTAGTTCTAGTAGGTTGTACCTATTAGCAACATGAAATTGTAGATGAATCACCTTGAATTGAGTGTTAGTTATTCAAGAATTTGGAGAAAAATATGAATGGTAGATTTTTCAAGAAATTGTATTTTAATGTTTGAATTAATGGGGAAACATGGAATCAATTATTAAATGTAATGAAATGCTAAAATTTGGAATTGTTAAACTAGTATTATTAGTCTAAATCCTATGAGCTTGTTTATTTAAAATTCCATGGTTAATTTATTTTTTAATTGATTTCTTGATAATTAATTAAGAATGCTTGAGAATGTTAAATGAAGTTGTGTGCATAAGAGAATGTTTAATCAAAACCTTTGAATTTAATATATATATGCATAAGGTTTTGTATTAAAGAAATATTCAATAAGTGATTGGGAAATTAAAGTGTGCCTTAGGAAGATATATTATGGGCTAACTTCATTTAAACTTTCGCTTACAAGGTACCACATTAGAAAAAATGATTTCGTCAAGTGAGGATGAATGTGAAATACTCGCCCGTAACCTCCCAAGTGTGACGGATGGAGTGGACGAATTCGCGGATTAGACACAAGCGGAATACCATTACTTAATAAAAATTTACAACACACGGGTTGATCCAACAAGATTCGCTTGTAGAAGAACCATGCAATCATTGGGCATCATATACAATGTGAATCTCTTGTTGGGAAAGATGGATCTTCGTCATTTGGCTAAGCTTAACCCCGACACATACTCCATGCCAACGGTTCATTTTTTTGCTACGGTAAACCTCATAGAAGAAGATGGCGAAGACAATGTGGTATTCAAGATAGGCGTACATAGCTTCTGACTTGCCTTCCAACAGTTTTCTGAGGTCTATGGGTTTCCCGTCGTACTATTTGCAAATACATAATGGAACTTTACCGACGTAGGATCGCGATTGACAAGCGCTATTCCGCACATAGTGCTAGGATTTCCAAGGTATGCAACCCGACCATTCGGTACACGCTACGCCTCATCGCCAACACTATCTTTGCGTAAAGAGCCCACTACCGCCTCTCCCATAGAGCTCATGCTACTTTACAATGGCCTTAAAGACCAGTTCGACCCAAACACAATGCCAACGGTCAACAACACCGGTGCAATCTTCCTTGACTACCTCATGGGCATAAGATTCAAGATTTCCAATGGAGAAGAGTCTTCCATTCACGTAGGGGATGCTCACACCATTTTTCAAAGAAGTAGGACTAGACCTCAACGAGTACACGCTCCTTTATCTCGCTTACACTATGGATCTCTGTTACTTGTTCACATCAAGAACCCTCATAGGGTCGGTGGTGTCAAAGCAATTCATGTATCGCCTCTTCCGTGATGATGGCACACCGGTCTATTGTCTTTTACCTTCGGTAGCATACACCTCGCTACAATACCCGGAATTTCTACACTTCGACAGCCCGATACCACTCAATCCTATGTCGCTTCCAATTCGGTAAACCACTTCCGACCATTCGGTACGCGCTACGCCTCATCGCCAACACTATCTTTGCACGTGAAGAGCCCGCGACCGCCTCTCCCATAGAGCTCATGCTACTTTACAATGGCCTTAAAGACCAGTTCGACCCAAACACAACGCCAACGGTCAACAACACCGGTGCAATCTTCCTTGACTACCTCATGGGCATAAGGTTCAGGATTTCCAATGGAGAAGAGTCTTCCATTCACGTAGGGGATGCTCACACCATTTTTCAAAGAAGTAGGACTAGACCTCAACGAGTACACGCTCCTTTATCTCGCTTACACTATGGATCTCCGTTACTTTTTCACATAAAGAACCCTCATAGGGTCGGTGGTGTCAAAGCAATTCATGTATCGCCTCTTCCGTGATGATGGCACACCGGTCTATTATCTTTTACCTTCGGTAGCATACACCTCGCTACAATACTCGGAATTTCTTCACTTCGACGGCCCGATACCACTCAATCCTATGTCGCTTCCAATTCGGTAAACCACTCCCGACGTCTACTAGTCCAAGGTACCCTCCTACACCATTGTAAATATCATTAATTTTTTATCTTCGTGATTTTTCCTAACTTCCGAATTATTTTTGTGAGAGTCGAAACTCGCACAACTAAATTTGGTTAAGGATTTTAGGAATTCGACAAACTCCTATAAATAGAAACCAAGAACAGAGATCGAAAGATTGTTTTTATTATCTTAGCTGTTTTGAAAGCTGTTGCAAAGAATAACCAGTGTTTTGCTAGGTCAATTTTCGGATCCCCTTTTTCAAGAGGTACTTTGTCTATTTATACGCAAAATAGTTGGCTAGGACCTTTCCTAAAGGATAAAGGAGAACTTCCTTATTCTTCAGAATTTCCTTTCTCTGATTCAGATGCGGGCTTCTTTCTTTGCCTCGTCGCCTCGGCCCACAAATATCTTGTGGCTCGTTGCCTCGGCCCAAAAAGGTATTGGGCTGGTTACTTTACTGGGTCATCGGTGAGCTGGATCGTCGCTTGTCTCGCCTGCTTCTCCCATTGCCGAGCCAGGGCGTTGGTTTGCCAACATGGTGGCTCGTCACCGTTTATTGGTTTGCCGACATGTTGGCTCATCATCGCTTCTCCTTGCTGCCGAGCCAAGCGTTGGCTTGTCGCTTAGCCAAACGTTGGCTCGTCGCTCATTTCTTCATGCCTAGCCAAACGTTGGCTCATCACCCACTTCTTCACGGCTAGCCAAACGTTGGCTCGTCTCTTGCTTCTTCCACTGTCTAGCCAAGTGTTGGCTCGTCGCCTAGCCAAACGTTGGCTCGTCTCTTGCTTCTTCATGCCTAGCCAAGTGTTGGCTCATCTCCTCCTTTCCTTCATCGTCGAGCCAAGTTTGGCTCGTCTT
Source organism: Pseudoturritis turrita (assembly GCA_900406555.1). Taxonomy (NCBI): domain Eukaryota; kingdom Viridiplantae; phylum Streptophyta; class Magnoliopsida; order Brassicales; family Brassicaceae; genus Pseudoturritis; species Pseudoturritis turrita. The sequence goes on along the minus strand of OVBL01000773.1, from coordinate 1,413 downwards.
CTCCTTTTCTTCGTCGCCGAGCCAAGTTTGACTCGTCTTCTCCTTTCCTTCGTCGTCGAGCCAAGTTTGGCTCGTCTTCTCCTTTCCCTTGTTGCCGAGCCAAGTTTGGCTCGTCTTCTCCTTTTTTTCATTGCCGAGCCAAGTTTGGCTCGTCTTCTCCTTTCCCTTGTTGCCGAGCCAAGTTCGGCTCGTCTTCTAATGTTTGGCTCGTCACCAAATACTTGGCTCGTCGCCTAGGCTTTTTCTCCATACTTAGTATTTTCAGCAGTTGATCTTGATGGGGTGAAAACTGACCCCAACAGTTAGCTCCCCAGCTCGGTAGTATTATTGATAATAGTGACGAGGTGAAGAGTCAAAATCGAGATCAACGTTCTTTGGGTTGCCGAGCTAAACAGAAGTTCTACCGAAGCCGTTTTTTTTGAACTAGATGGCATTTCACCGAGCCATCCTTGGCAATCATGTTACCGAGGCATACCGTCTCGGCTCGGCATTTCGCCGGATTATTTTTGTTCGCCGAGGCACGCCAGCATGTCATGTCGCCGAACCATTTGGCTTGTGATATTTTCAAGCAGTCGTGATACCGAGCCATCTTTTTTTGACGTTGGTGAAACATCGCGCTGTTTGATTTATCTTTGGCTCAGCAGCAATGTTGGCTTAGAGTATTTCTCTTATCATGACCATAACTTTATTGGGAACTGCAAACATTTTCGCATGTTCCCGAGGCCGCGTGGCGTCACGCGCTGTGCTTTCATGCGCCTTTATATTCAGATCCTTGTCTCACTCCTCATAACTCACTTCTCCATATTTCCGAAAAACAGGTAACTCTCTTCTCTCTCTTCTTTTTTCTCTTTTTATTTTCAAGTTTCGGCTAGGTCTTTATCGATTCTTCTCTTCCGCCGCCGCCACTTTGAGTTTTCCGACCCATCTTCAAGCGTGGCTCGGCGACTTCTTGTATTTCCCGATCCATCTTCAAATTCTTCTGGCGATACCTTGCATTCTCCGAACCATCTTCAAACTCCTGCGGCGGGTGCTTGAATTTTCCGATCCATCATCATCCGGATCGCGTTGCTGCTTTTATCTTCTCTGCCTCCGAGCCAAAATTCCTTGTATCGAGTGTGTCTCCGTGCCAAGATTTCTCCAATTTTTGCTAAGTATCAGTTTGATTCCGAGCCAAAATCCTCGATGTCTCATATCGCCGAGCCAAAATCCTCAATGTCTCATATCACCGAGCTAGAAGACTCCGTGGGTTCGGCAAATTCTGCCTCGTTGCTTGGACGCAAGATGGTGTTATCTCCGCAGGTTATCGACCCAGTGGAATCCAACTCTCCGCCAGGTCAGTTGCAGATAGTTGGTCCAACCCTGATTGACGAAGCATTTGACGCCGAGGCGGATGCTGAGGCAGCCTTGATTAAA
>OVBL01000772.1:0-102990 GCA_900406555.1 Pseudoturritis turrita | reverse complement strand
TCTCGTACTCTACTGTGGTGAAGTTTGAAATATTATACTATAACTTTTCGAAATATCTCCAATGACCAATTCAATAAGTTTATTGAGTTGCGTCTAAAAAGTTATTTTTAAAGTAGTACTACGTCGAATCAAAAGTTATTGTCGTATCAATTAAAGAAGTCCGCTCTTCCTCTGCTAGAGTGTCCATCAATATGGGCCCCATAATAAAGAATCGTAGAAACTAGCAAATAAGTCCCCTTTTACCAATTAAATGCAGAGTAAGTTAATGCATGACACTGCGCATTCTAACAATTACGGCAATGCCTTGTTTCTCGTATTGCATCATGCGATTATCGACACGTGGCTCTTTAACATTTTTTGGAACCGTAAAAAGTCAGTTTTGATTATTTACCGTTCTTCAATCCAATCGTTTCTTCAAAACTTCTCAGGCTCCAACACTTTTCTCCAAACATTTCAGGCTCAAAACTTTTTTCCAAACTTTTCTCTAAAACTTACAGTCTAAAGAAATGGCTCATTTAGATATGGTTCTAGACTTGTCACTCATGAAGAATGGTGGAAGAATCTTGGTTCAAGTCGTAAGAGAATTTGGAGAGCACTATGCACGCTTTCAACCTGAAAGACACTTGCTTCTCGCTGATTATCACGCCGTAAGAAATGCATGCTTTGATGTCCTTATGTGGTCTCTTAGGAATACATGATTTTGTTTAATTTTTAGAGGAATAGATACAATCCTTAGTTTTATGGTTTAGGGTGTTCGGATCTCTGCAACCATTCGAAATCATCTGTTGTCAAAGTTTGAAGACGTGGCTAAAGGGGAATGGTATTTGATTAGGGATTTTGAAGTGACGACGAGGCCGGGTCAGTGGAAACTAACACACCATGAGTTCCATATCTTCTTCCATGAAGAATCGATCATTAAAAAGGTAGCACGAATCTGTGGTAATCATATGGTGTCGTTATCTCCATTTCGTAGAGTTCTAAACGGCTCATTGCATAAGAAGATTAGTGTTGGTAAGTATTGATGGAATATTAGTTGTTTGATTTTCCATTTCACGTCAGATTTCTTAATCTATATTCATGTTGCTATATAACACAGTTGATTTGCTTGGTGCTATTGTGAAAGTCAAGAAATTAGAAATTTATCAAGGCTTCACAGATGACGTTTATGTTGTCCCTGGTCACAAAGTTCTACACTTCACATTGAGGAATTTCAGGTAACTTAATTATGTTTATAGTTTAGGATGTCTTTTGAGAATGAAGTACTATAAATTCGTCTTTGTGAGCTGCAGCGGCGAAAATATCAACTGTATTGCGAAGGGAATATTTGCTGATGAATTTGAGTACTTCTGGCGACTTCAACCAATTGGGAAGGTCATATTCTGCGTGCTACGAAATTGGAATATGGACTATTTTGGGGGTAGTGTTGCTACTTCATTCAACCATAGAGAACTATTGCAACATATATGAGTAGGTGACTCTTTGGCACTGCAGGTGAGATACGTGTCTCGGCTCTCTACCCATTCTCTGAACTCCTCATAAATCCAGCAATTCCTGCCGTTGAAGAAGCAATCCAGCAACTAAGGGTTGTTAAGACCGGTGGTTTCTCAATGGTTGAAGATGCATACATTGATGACCCTATTCGTCGTACCAATACCACCTAGAATAAACCTCGTCAACTGTGTTGTTTAATGTTATTGCACTCGATCTTTTGAGACTCGGAGTAACACTTTTGTATGTCTCGTTATAATAGCTCAGTAATTTATGTATACTTTTATTTTGTTTAGTTAGACCTTTGTGGATGAAAACAAGTTGAGAAGATGCAGTTTATGCGCAGTGTTAACGATGTAGATGCAACCTAAATGCAGAGTCCGCCCATCATCTGCTCTCAGATGCAGAGTACAAGCAGATACTGCGCCTTCGCTCAAAATAACCAATAACCGAATTCATCCGCGAGTTCAAAATGAAACACTTATAGCAAACCAGTCTTCAGAAGATAATAAAGCAAACATAGAAAAGACACTAAAGAACACAGATGCAGCCTAAATGCAGAGTCCGCCCATCATCTGCTCTCAGATGCAGAGTACAAGCAGATACTGCGCATTCGCTCAAAATAACCAATAACCGAATTGATCCGCGAGTTCAAAATGAAACACTTATAGCAAACCAGTCTTCAGAAGATAATAAAGCAAACATAGAAAAGACACTAAAGAACACACATATGCAGCCTAAATGCAGAGTCCGCCCATCATCTGCTCTCAGATGCAGAGTACAAGCAGATACTGCGCATTCGCTCAAAGTAACCAATAACCAAATTGATCCGCGAGTTCAAAATGAAACACTTATAGCAAACAAGTCTTCAGAAGATAATAAAGCAAACATAGAAAAGACACTAAAGAACACACAGCTGCAGCCTAAATGCAGAGTCCGCCCATCATCTGCTCTCTGATGCAGAGTACAAGCAGATACTGCGCATTCGCTCAAAATAACCAATAACCGAATTGATCCACGAGTTCAAAATGAAACACTTATAGCAAACCAGTCTTCAGAAGATACTAAAGCAAACATAGAAAAGATACTAAAGAACACACAGGTGAGACAGCTCCTTTCTTTGCCTCCACCACCTCACTCTGATCCCATGGCATACTTCTCCGTCCAGCTTCGCGCAGTTGACTCGAACCTGGATTTGTCAGTCTTGTAAATATGGGCTACCTCCGACAGAAAAGGATCATCTAGGATTGGGTCAGTCATCAGCGCGTAAATTGACATCAAAACCTAATTCCATAACAAAAATCCATCCCATTAACACACATGTTTGGCTGAAGTATTTTTTTCGACAAAACTTTGTTAAATCTGAAAAAAATTCCAAACCTGGGATATGGTTAAAGCAGGAGACCATTTTTGCCTCAGGATATCATAGTCAATCGCTCCTTTTGCGTTGATGTTTGGGTGGTAAATCTTTGTTTTGAAAGCCACCTGCATGCAAAGACAAAGAGAATATCAATTAAAAGCAAGATGAAAAGCAAGATGATCAAGAGTGAAGTTTCATCCTGCAACAAATAATAATTAACTGAAAAAGCAAAAAGCAAACCATTGGCACCTTTATCGGATAATCCGGAGGAAAATGGATGGTAAGCAAGAAAATCCCTCCAGAATAGGGACTGTCGAAGGGTCCATTGATAGCTGCTTCCAATTCGTAAACACAATCACCAACGGGACCTAAAACATATAAGACTCAACTCAGACATTTAATCTAAATAATACTACATCCGTAAAGTTCCTATTATCATCCGTAAATAATACTACCTCAAACTGCATAAAAGACTTGGGAGTTCTAGATTTTATACCTGTCCTGATGAACTGTGTAGGAACATCCTTCTGGATCCGATTAAGTTCCATTTTAATTCGCCTTACACTATAACCCATGGTCACAAACTTGGTAAGAGAGACGAAGATGATGAATGTTGCGTCTTTGGTAAACAAATAGATGTAGAGACAAACAGACACGACTTTCTCCTATATGAACACGAAGCGTTACTCTAGGGTTTTGGCAGACTAGGGAATGTGTTTTCAACTACTGCAATAAACACATGTTCATTGATGTATACTTTTTAAATGAGTTGTCATTCATCTCCTCATGTGTAAAAAAATGACTTGTCCTTTATTCTTATGGGTGTTCGCGCCATTTATTGCGCGGCAAATTTACGCGCTTTCTCTGCCATTTCTTATTAAATTGAGTTGTCTTTTCCAAGGCAGAGTATCTTATGTTATGATAGTTGACTGGTTGCACAGTAATCATCCCTGTAAATTGAGTTTTATTTTCCAAGACAATTTAAAGGAAGATCGACCCCTTTCATATCTTTTCTTATCTATAAAAATAGTAGATTGTTTACGAACATAGTGCCTATTAATTATTTTCAAAATCCAAATACCGCATCACATCGTAGGTTAACATGCAAATACCAGAGCTCCCTACGGACCTTATCTCTTTCATTGCACGAAAACTTGGCCGCCTCACCTTGTGGAGAGTCGGACACATCCTCCGAATAGGGCGGATCGGTGGAGATGTAGTGTACAGTGATGAAGTCCTCAAGGAACTTAATATCCACGATCTATGTGAAGACATAGATAAAATTCTCCTAGACGGGGCGAATCACAGCTTTTTTGTAAGATGCTTAAACGCCGGAAACCCAACTGCTATTTATTATGAGGCTGCAAGACTCGTGACCGCAGAACAAGACATCAGCGCAGCCATGGAGCTTTTGGACCGGCTTGTCCCTTTCAGTGCTAACGCAACTTATCTCTGTGGAATGCTGTGTGTATGTGCTGGACGTACGAAAAAGGCTGCACAACTTCTCAAATTATGTGTCGACGTACACGCTGAAGGTGATTTTGATAAACTCACCAGGCTTGGGGAGGAGGTTCTGGATGCGGTTGTAGCTTTCTATCCACCCATGAACCATTCTTTTGCATCAACGTGGCAATACCCTGACTGTCCAGATTTGCCTTTTCCAAATTGTGCCACTGAGCACGAATATCAACCTGGATGCGAAAACTGCTACCTGTATTGGTTCGCAAGACAGTTTTGCCGCATTATATAGGAGATTTGAACTATTTCTTCTAATTTTATTTGTTTCTGTATTTATAAATCCTTGACAAGTTATGATTCCGTAATTCAAGATGTGGATTTTAATTGAATAACATGTTTTACCCTCGGATTTGTTGAGCATATATATTTTTTGAATGATACTAAAAGTAAAATATATAGTAGAGCACAGGAAGATTAATAGCAGGTTACTGGATGATTCATGCAGATATCAGACGCAGACTTCGCGATACTTGATGCAGATGCAGACTCTGCAATAACAGATGCAGACTCTGCGATACCAGATGCACACTCTGCGATACCGACTATTTTATGATACCCACATCAAACTAAAAGACTAACATAAAACAACGGAGCACCATAAATAAGGACAAATAAATAAAGTTATAAACCAAGATTTGTTTCCTTGTTTAAATAAACTTGAAGCCAGAGTGAAGCCAGAGTAAAGCCAGAGTCAAGCCAGAGTCAAGAAAATGGGCATGTTTTTCGATTGTGTCCTGCATTATGGTATTTTGAGCACCTGTGATGAATTTTTGGGCTACTCTGGAAAAGACTCTTTTTCATCTGTGGGGGTGGAGTACTTTGCCAAAGTTTAGCTTTCTTATTTGGTGTTTGAGTAGCCGGAGAATTACGAGATCGTTTCCTTCTCACCTTTGGAGATGGAGTAGTGGGTGAAATATTATCGCTGAATGGAGTACTCTGCATCGTTTTCTTCGTAACGGATGGAGTCCTCTGCTTCATTTGATTCGTTGTGGATTGAGTCCTCTGCGTCATTTTTTGCTTTGTGGATGGAGTACTCTGCGAAGGTTCTGTTTTTTTCTTTTTCCATTGATTACGCTTGAACCGCTTAGCCTTTTCAATAGCAGAAAGGTATCTCTTTGCCTTCGGTCTACCGGAAGGTACTCTTATGACTGGTGGCAGACATTGTTCACTAATTACGTGTGGTGGTAGAATCAAATCTTCGTCTACAGGTTTTATAGGTTCTGAGTACGTTGGAACAAGTAGTCCTTTGTGAAATGATCATCCACCAGGGTAGCTTCATCATTTTTCCGACTTAATGCTGCTTTAATTGCGTGCTCGCAGGGAATCTTCTCGACATCATATTGTTTACAAGTACAAAGTCTCTGCAATCATAAATTTCATAAATTTTAATCTCCTGTAGATTAATAGCAAAAAAAATCTTACATACCTTCTGTAGATCAACCACACAATCATAATCTCCACCTGTAAGATGGCTACAATTTGAATCAGTATGATGAACATTTAAAATTTTCAAGCTACCGTGTCTTTCATGCAGTAACTTTTCAATGTTTGGGGGGAAATTTGTTTTTAATGAGGCAGCTTTGTCTCGCCTTTCCACAAACCACCTTGACAACAACTTTCTAATAGCCTCCACGAAATGTTTAACAGGAAATGATCTGTCTTCGTTAAGCGCGGCATTAATGGATTCTGCAATGTTGCTCGTCATTATACCAAATCTATCTTCTGGAAAATGTGCACAAGCCCATAATCGAAATTCCGCCTCTTCCAAGTAAACTGCTAATTCACTATTCTGACGACGAATCACACCAAATAATTTTTCAAAATCTACCAGTCGATATGCATATGCAGCACGACACACCAAACTGAGCATTGCGTTCTTTTTGAACTTTAAGATGAGGTTATTTTTGAGGTGATAGTAACATACTCCCCTATCAGCTGCGGGGAAAACCTTCTCAATGGCCTTTGCGATTGATGGATGACGGTCAGAAATAATGGCCAAATTTTTATCATCAAGTATCACACCACGCAAATGTGTAAAAAACCATTCCCATGAAGCATCATTCTCTGAGTCTACAATCCCAAAAGCTATAGGAAATATACTCGAATCTGCATCTTGACCTGCAGCTACCAGCATAACACCTTTGTACTTTCCAGTTAGATGTGCTCCATCTACCACAACAGCCCTCCTCAAGAACTCATATCCTTTGATGGAAGCACCAAAAGCAATGAAAAAATACTTAAACCTTTGTTGATCATCACGTTCAAGCTTTGTAATCGTACCTGGATTGGCCTACTCTATTTTGGTAGATAGGAAGGTCCTGGTAACCCCTCTCAAAAGTGCCTCTGACCAGCTCTCGTGCATATGCCAACGCTTTATGCGCCTTCGTATAGTATATGTCAAGACAATGTAGTGACTTAATACAGTTCATTACATGCTTAGGCGTGATTCCTTTAAGATCATTACCACCACTAAACCTATCAACATACATCTTTCCAATAAATTTTGCATTAGCTTGTCGTTGACGAGAATACCTACAGACAGCAGAGCATGTATGAGCTTCTTTATATATCCGAATGAGAAATTCTGGAGATTCAGATGAAACTGACAGAGTCGACGCACGAATCGTCCAAGAACAATTAGGAACAAAACATTTCGCGATAAATAGTTTCTTCCTCGACGTGGCGATTTTGAAATCAAACTTCTCGATGACTGCAATCTTGCGTAATTGCATAATTAATTCTTCCTTGTCATCAAATATTTCGCCAACCTTAATGGATCCAGATTTCTTCATTGGTAATGGCTTCGTAGGCGTCTAATCGAATATATCGCAGAATAAAGGCGGCATCTGCTGTTTCTTCGCATACTGTCGGCAGTCTCTGCTGTTGTTCGGTGGTGGCATCATATGCTCGTCTTTAACATTACCAACATCATCAAAATCCACACCACCATCCTCTTTGACATCACAAGCTTCATCTTTACCCACAGCTTCTGCTTTAATTCCATCGTTTCTTTTCCATGACACGCAAAGCCGGATAACCTCTTTTTCCGCCATTGTGATCAAGTTTGCAAGTTTCCTATCGTTATTCAAGAAGATAGGAGGTGTGTCGCTAGGCATTTTCTCCATGATATGTGTAGGCAACTTATAAGAAATCTCGACTGCATTCATCTGTGTTTCCAAGTTGTAATCTTCACAAACAATGCGGAGAAATTCCTCATACTTGATTTGGTCTTCAACCGCAAACAACTTGCTTCCTTTGCTTGAATCAACGTCGAAATCCCAACCCATTTTTACCTTCCATTGTCCAAAAACAGTCAACAAATGCAACATTATCTGCAAAAAAGAGAATGTTCAAAAGATCTGCAACACACTATCTTAGAAAATTTTTCGCAGAGCTCTACATTTTGGCAGGGTCTTTTAGAAATAGCTCTGCCAAAGACGTACTAGAGCTCTAGACGCAGTTTAGAAGATGGTGGTTTAGATAACTAGTGTAATGTTTTGAAGTGTTACATGTGTTCGTTCTTCCCGAAAATATGCTCGCCTTCAACCCCTAGAATATCTTTAGATGTAAACGAAGATCGTCTTTCCAAAGAATGTACGTACTTTCGTTCAAAATCGAAGTCTGTAAACAATCTTATACTCGGATGTCGCTTCCGTCTCTTTGAAAATATGAAATCTCCCTTTGAGGGTGAAATCGAAATAGTAGATCTAGGTTAAAGGTGGAGAAGTTGAAAAGGTTTATAGCAAACTCAAAAAAAATAAGAAGCAATGGCATTCTTGTTATTATTGTGAAAAGAGAGGAGTACTTCAAAATCCAACCGTTTATACAATTTAGTTACGTTGCAAATGTCAAGCCATGCCCTGCGAACAGTATGCTACAGTGGGTCGAGCAATATCTGCCTTATGTCTACAAAAAAGCACACACAACATCTGCTTTAAGTCTACAAAAAAAGCACACACAATATCTGCCTTAAGGCTACCACAACTGACACACTATATCTGCCTTAAGGCTACACAGTTAGCAGAGGTTAAGAAGAGTCTGTCCAGCCTTAGCCTTAAGGCTACACAATCGACCCACTATATCTGCCTTAAGACTACAGAATTAGCAGAGTTTAAGCAGCGTCTGTCCAGCTTTAGCCTTAAGGCTACACAATTCACACACTATATCTGCCTTAAGGCTACATAATTAGCAGAGTTTGTCCAGCCTTAGCCTTAAGGCTACACAATTCACGCAGACTCTGCCAAGCGTAAGGGTATTTTAGACATTTTCAAAAAAAGTGTACTAGTTCTACAATTTTCCCTACGAAGGTACCCCGCTAGACATTAAAGTTAGAAAATGCACCATATCAGCAACTGTCCCTTATTTATATTTGCTAGATACTAATTGATTCAGAAGGACATGAAGAAACACTTAAGGGGTTGGCATATGGTCCACGTAGTAGTGCAAGGTCGTATACAGGTTATATAGTGAATGGGCAACGGTTTCACACAAGCTCAGTTCATAGGCAAAGTCAGAATAATTGGGGGGGGGGGGTTTATGAGGCAATGGCAATGTGTAGAGCTAGTGCAAAAGACACTTCACAAGTGGTTGATTTGGTATCATACTACGGTAGAGTCATCGACATTATATTGTTGGATTACAATGTTTTTTATGTTCTTCTATTCCGGTGTCAATGGGCAGTAAGAGGTAATGGAGTGAAGGTAGAAGATGGCTTCACACTTGTTAACCTGAAACAAAGTCATGTATCCTTTTTGAGGGATCCATACATATTAGCCTCTCAAGCCAAGCAAGTATTTTATTCAAGAGAATATGATTCATCAAGTTGGTATGTTGTTATGAGAGGTCCTCCAAGAAGATACAGTGAGGAAGATGTTCAAGATAGAAATGCAGATATTGGGCCACTGCCATCAAATGTTGACATGGATGAAGCTCAAAATGCCCGAATTAATTGTGAAGGCATATATGTGTGCAATGTAGCTTCTTGATCATTTTGATTTCTTGTTGTGTGTTGCAGAATAGTCATGTCTCATTGTCTATGCTTTGTCTGATGTCTGATTGATCATTGTGTTTCTGTTAGTCATTTTGATTTGTTGTAGAGTTTTGCAGAATTGTCTTTTAACTCATTATTTTGTCATTTATTTCAGGTGAATTAAGATGGATCGTCCACAGAATGCTGCACTAAAAAGGAAGAAGAAGAAGGTTGCGCAAGACATTGATGAGCCATATTTGGGTACTGTGGAACCCCAGCCTGTTGAATCACATCAGCATTTACAAGACCAGCAGCCTTTAGAAGACCAACAGCCTTTAGAAGAACCACAACATTTGGAAGAAACAGAGTCTCAAAGGACAACTCCAGCTTAAGTGAATGAGAAAGAAGGACTGAATAAGGAAGAGCCTGAAGGTGAGATTGAATTGTCTGAAGAACATGAGTATCCAGTCCAACCTAAGCGTAAGAAACAGCGAGGACAAACAAAGATGAAAAACATCGCCAATGATCCAAATACTCGAGAATGAGTTGACTTCACTGACATAGGAGAACTTTGTGGTACGGGGTCAGTTAAGTTGTCATCATACCTAGGTCCATTGGTACTAGAACACGTTCCTGTCACAATTGATGATTGGAGAAAAATTAGCAAAGAAGTCAAAAGAGTTCTCTGGAAATCTGTTCAGGTGACCTTTTCTTTAAATTTACATCTGTCAATATAACTTAGATAAGTTTTTATTTTTAATTTTGTTTTTTTGGTAAGTGAATGCAGGCAAGGTTTGAACTTGATGAAGACTACCAAAAAAATGTTGTGATTAAGCAGATGTGATATTTGTGGAGGGCATCCAAATCACGCCTTGTCAGCCATATTAGGAGTACTGCTAAGACTAACCAGCAGAGGATGAATATGTGACCGAAGAATGTTTCTCCAACTGAATGGCGTAAATTTGTTAAACTCAAAACTAGCCGAGCTTTTAAGGTATTCACTTGGAATTAAGTAAGTTTATTTATTGGATAGTAGATTATTAACATTCATTTGTTAGGCTGTGAGTGATCAATATAAGGAAAGAAGGCGCAAACAGATTCTTCACACTTGTAGCCGTAAAAGAATGGTTAGACTGGCAGAAGATATGGTAAGCCTACTACCATCTATTTTATTTCTTCTGGTAATCCTACTATAAAATACCATATCTTTTGAATGATGTTTTGTTTTTCCATAGAAAAAGATAGTGCCGAACCATCTAAAGTGACAAGGCTAAAGGTCTGGGTCAAGTTGCTACCAAAAAAGATGGTACGCCAGTGAATACGAATGCCGCTGAAAAGTTTGTAAATTGTGAATTTTGCATCAAATGATTTTGAATTTTGTGTTCTGTTATATATTCGCCTCTGAATATGTATTTTACGTTTTGTAGAGAAAGGCAGTTGAGCTGGTTGATAGTGATGCTCCATCAACTTCAACAAATCCAAAAGAAGATCCCCTTTCCCAACTTTTAGGACCTGATAATCCTGGTCGGCTGAGGGAAATGGGTAGAAGCATAAGTATGACCAAGTTAGCTTGTTTCAAAGTGAAGAACAAGTGTATGGCTGAAATGCAAGAGAAGCAATTTCATTAGAAGCAAAAGGTTAATGAGTTGCAAGATGAACTTGCCAAAATTAAGAACCAGGTTAGCCATACTTTAACACTTGTCAATTTATACATTAAGCTGCTGAGTTATTACATAAATTTTGACTTTGTTTTTTATGTTATAGAGACAAGAACCTAAAGTAGGTGAAAACTCAGCTGCTGTAAGAGCAAGTAATTTAGATCAGATCAGTGATTCCTTCTTTTTATTTTAAATTCTGACATTTTTTCTAATCAACATTTTGTAGAGTGTGAACAAAAGATCACACTTAAGTGTGTGTTGGTTGATTGGTCTGTGACTGATGAAAACGTTACTGAGGAACGTATCCTTTCTTTTGATCCGGATGACTTTGTGAATGACATTCCCTTAGGCCATATTGCAGTTAAAGTCTTGGTTGAAACTGCTATCAAACCAGATGTATTTTTTTGTAGATCTACACCTAACATGTTTACTATTGAGCAAGCTGTTGGAGAAATGATTGCATGGCCTGCCAATAAGTATGTTCTTTCATACCAGGGGCTCCAATCAGAAGACATTTCTCCTAAGGTAAAGTTTCTTATTCATAACCATAGTAGTCAGCTTAATGAGTTAGTCTTTGATGAGTGTATCTTAGTATAAGATAGAGATAATCATGATTAGTTAAAGTATATCTTAGTATAGGATAAATAGAACCATGATCAGTTAGAATAGGATAAATATTATCATGATCAATTTAAGTTTGAACATAATCAGCTTTCTATTTTTTAATCAGCCAGTTTGAATTGTTTGGATTGAACATAATCAGTCAGTTTGCATTTGTTTGGATTGTTTGGCTTAACAGAATCATAATGTTTTTTGCATGTGTTTGATAGAGCCCAAGGACAAATTCTTTGAATAAATGCAAACTACTGGATTGGTATAGAAATGATGAAGTTGTTGCTGAAGGTCGTTGGCAGTCTCAAGAACAAAAAGCATTGTTTAATGGACTTTCTGTCGGACCAAATGCAGTTAAAGTATTTACGGATGTGGTACATGAACCTGGTACATTTCTGTGGAGGCCTACATTAGAAATGACATACCTTGAGGACTCTTTGATGTATTTTGTACCATGGCCTACCAATAGAGTTGTCTTTGAAAAAACCACTGATGCAACATGTCAACAATCTCCTCTTCGGAATTCTGCAGCAACTGATCAAGCAGCAGGTGTAAATTCTGCAGCAACAGGTCCAAAATCTGCAGCAACAAGTTCTAAATCTCTTCTATTGAGAAATCTCCAGCAACAGGTCCAAAATCTCCTATAAAGAAAACTCAACCACCTTCACAGTCCCTTCTTCGAAGATTTCAGGTAATTTTTTTTGGATATGTTATGAAGTTGCTGCTGGTTATTCTTTTCACAGTAATAAATGATTTATATTGTAAACATGGCAGCGTAACAATCCAGATGAAGTTGTCAAGGAAAATCAGAAGTGCAAGTTGATGGATATTACCGGAAAGAAGCGGATGTTGCTGAAGGACGTTGGGCTTCAAACAACCCAGACCAAACTGTCCACTTTGTTCCCTTGGGGCCTAGTGAAGTTAGAGTTTGGGTAGATATAGTGAGGGTAAATAATGCAGCAGTTCGGAGGCCATCTTTTGAAATCGAGTGTATGGAAGATTCAACTGGTACTTCTATTGCATGGCCAGAGGACAAAGTGATCATTTGTTAAATTGATGAGGTTTAGTCAAGTACTGCTTGTAGTTGAATTGAGACTTGTGTTATGTATTTTGAATTGAGACTTGTATTATGCAAAATAGGGTTCAATTCGTATCAATTTCAACATAATAATAGATCACTGTCATAATAACACAAATGCTCGCATCTACAAAACTGCTTTAAAACCTTAGATCATAGCCTGAAAACTGAGCTATAACATAATGTATTATAGCATATAAAGGCACTATAACAAAATAAATTAAAGCATTTCAGTAATGATATGGTAGAATCACCTATCATAGCAAACAACAAAACCACTATCCTATGGGTGGAACCTACCATAGCTCTAGATGTCCTAGCATTTATGAAAATGCTATTAAACTCGTATAATAGCGCTTATCGTGAGCTAAGAATTTCCATTTTTCTTGTTGTGATGGATCCGACGTGGGGGTACGGCTAGAATCCCCAACCGGAGAAGTGCTCGAACAGTTATTTCGCCTTGATTTTCTTGGCTCGAACAATGAGGTCGTGTACGAAGCACTAATCGCCGGCTTTGTTGGGGTCGGATTCCACCCAGCTGAGATCAATGGAAAATGACTAAGTATAGAAGTGAGCCGAACCAGATAAGACCTAACCCGATGAAGTAGTTAAGGCCTAACCTAGCGGCCAAACTTAAGGCCTAGCCCAAGCCCGGTAAAAGAGAAGAATGTCGAACTCGACGAAACAGTTAGGGCCGAACCCACATTAAGCACAAGGTCGATCCTGAATCTAAAGATGGAATGGGCCGAGCCCATTACAAGACAGATCGGTATAGGCAATGGGCCGAGTAGAATACGTAAACTTATGGGCCGAAGCGATAAGTCCGTTTTCAGGCAATATCAAGACGAAGGCCCATGAAGCCGAACCGACTTAGCTAAATAGAAATCCCGAAAGATTAGGAAGTTTTCCTTATCTCTTTTGAATTGGCCTAACCTACAGAAACTAATATATATATCAATGTACATCCTCCAAATAATGGGGGAGCAATTTCACTTAGCAAAACCCTAAATTTTTTTGCTCTCAAACTCTTGTACGCAAAGCTTTTCGAAACAGCTTAATAAAACCATCTTTGGGTTTTTGCTTTGTGGTTTATACACAGAAGTTCCAATTCCCTTAAAAGTTCTGTGAAAAATCTAATTGTGTTAATTTCGACTCCCATAATTTGGCACCGTCTGTGGAGACCTGAAATTTTCTTACACCAGAAACTACCGCAAAAATGATTCAAAGAATGATGACCAACGACAGAGAGAGGCGAGCTGATGACCCGCAGGATACCGGAACCGATGGATCCGGAGCAAAAGATGCACCAATACTTACAGCTTTAGAGACGAGCCCGGAGGTCTTGACTCAGATGAAGACGATGCTAGAAACGCTGCTCAAAAAGGCGGAGGAGCAAGATAAGCTAAACACGATGGTGACCGATAAGCTGGAAGTCCTTGCAACGGCAAGCCGAGCCCGAGGCAGGGACTCGGGTGTTGACCTAACAAGGTGCCCCCTTCGACGTCTCAATCCAACAGCTCTTGATTTCTCAACGCCTCTAGATGGGCTGAAAACTCGAGGCGGTTTACCTCCACCGAACCAACCAGCCACAATCGCCAAACTGAACGGGAGTGTAAGAAACAAACACGGAGACTGTAGAAGGAACGGTCCCGTTGATCGACCTGGAGTAAAACCCAGAAGGTGAACATGACTTGGAAAACCACCGTGAACCCGATCTCGTAGGTGCGAGCCGAGCTCAAGTCGAATGAAGCAGTACCAACCTCGGCCATGATCAAGATTTTACCAAAGAAGAAGAGAACATCCTCTGGGTCCAACGAGCCCAGATCGAAGAAGATCAAAAAGCAGGAGGAGATGGCTGAAATTCGAGCCGATATGGAGCGAGCTGCCATTGAGATAAAAGATATTCGATCTCAAATGCATAGGGCTACCAGCAAGGCTCCCAAACTCGATCGAGTGCTTGAAGAAGCACAAAACACTCCTTTCACAACCCGGATCACAAAGGCGAAAGTTTTCGACCCTGGGAAAATGAAAATACCAATTTACGAAGGAAAGTCCGATCCAAAGGAACACCTGACGGCCTTCACGATAGCGATGGGAAGATCAAGGACGAGCTCATTTCTTTCTGGAAAAAGAACATAGACACTTTCGCATGGGAGCGGAGGATATGCCCGGAATCGATATCAGCGTAACCAGGCAAAAGCTAAATGCGATCCGACCTTTAAAATGGTAAAACAGAAGAGGCAGAAACTCGGACCAGAGAGAGCAAAAGCGGTCAACGATGAGGTAGAGAGGCTCTTGCAAGTTGGATCAATCACAGAAGTAAAGTACCCAGACTGGCTAACCAATCCAGTAGTCGTGAAAAATAAGAACGGGAAGTGGCGAGTATGTGTATATTTCACCGATCTGAACAAAGCGTGCCCTAAAGACAGCTTCTTACTTCCACACATATACCGACTGGTCGAGGCAATAGCAGGAAACAAACTCTTGTAATTCATGGATGCTCTCTCCGGATACAATCAGATCCTGATGAATCCCAGTGATCGAGAAAAGACAGCCTTCATTACAGATCGTGGAATATATTGCTACAAGCTTATGCCTTTCGGCCTCAAGAATGTCGGAGCCACATATTAGCATTTAGTAAACAAAATGTTCACTAATCAACTCGGAAAGACAGTGGAAGTTTACATAGACGATATGCTGGTAAAATGTTTAGAAGAAAAGGATCACGTAACACATTTGGAGGAGTGTTTTTAACAACTGATATGAAGCTGAACCCGACAAAGTGTAGATTGACGGTCACGTCAGGAGAGTTTCTTGGTTACTTAGTTACTCATCGAGGTATCGAAGCAAATCCCAAGCAAATTGACTCGCTTATCCAGATGGTTTCGCCAAAGATAAAACGTGAAGTGCAAAGACTGACTAGGAGAATAGCTGCGCTCAACCGATTTATTTCGTGATCTACCGACAAGTATTTACCTTTCTATGATACTTTACGAGGAAGCAAGAAGTTCGAATGGATAGATAAGTGCGAGGAAACTTTCCAACAGTCGAAGAAGTACCTTGGTGGTCCACCGGTGCTTGTAATGCTTGTCGAGGGAGAGCTGCTCTTTCTGTTTATCGCGATCTCTGCCACAGCGGTAAGTGGAGTGCTCATTTGAGAAGAGTGGGAAGAGCATAAGCCAATCTTTTCTGTAAGCAAGATTCTCACCGATGAAGAGACAAGATACCCTTAAATGGAAAAATTGGCGTTATCAGTTGTCATGTCCGCCAGGAAACTAAGACCATACTTTCAATCACACTTTATCGTGGTCCTAAGCACTTTAACCTACGATCCGTTTTGCACAGCCCGAGTCAATCCGGGAGGCTGCCAAATGGGCTATCGAGCTGAGTGAGTATGGCATTGAGTATCGCGGACGAACTTGTGCGAAATCTTGTGCGAAATCACAAGTGCTGGCTGATTTTTTAATCGAACTTCCGGAGGAAATCCTCACCGAAGAAAACCCGAGACCAATTTGGTAACTCCACATCGATGGCTCGTCATCCAAAAATGGCTAAGGAGTTGAAATACGTCTGACATCGCCAACAGGTAAAATACTTGAACAATAATTCCGCCCAGGTTTTCGTGCCTTTAACAATGAAGCAGAATACGAGGTCCTCATCGCCAGAGTGAAGCTCACACAAGGACTTATGATCGATTGCATTCGCGCATTTTGTGATTCACAGTTGGTCGCAAACCAATCCAGCGGCAAATACGCGGTTAAAGATGACCGTATGGAAGAATATGTAAAGGTCTTCAAATACTTGGCTACGCGGTTCAAAGAGTTCACGTTAACAAGAATTCCACGAGGAGAAAACACTTCGGCTTATGCACTGGCAGTTCTCGCATCCATCTCTGGCCCAGACTTGAAGCGGATTATCCCGGTGGAATTTATCAAACACCCGAGTATCACTCTTCCGGAAAAAGTGAGTGTAGTTACTCGATCTCAAGCCGCCAGAAAAGCAAAGGAGAAAAGTCAGTACAGCAGACGTCGCTGAGAACGACATCAAAATGCAAGAAGCCGTAAACAACGATTCAACAGTCCAAGATAAGACAGACATGGTAGATGAAGGACTCGAATCTCAAATGCAAATAGACACAATAAATGAGGATGAAAATCCCAAAAATGTTTCCGCAATTGAAGAGGAGGCAACGACCATGGAAGAGGACTCCTTACCCCTGTCTGCCGACGTCAACCCTCCTCCCGAAAATGAAGCGGTCGAGACAAAAGAAAATACACCGGAAATGGATTATGGCTGCGATACAAGGTGGCTAGATGATATCCGGGGATACATCTACGATGGCATCTTACCTTCTGACGAGTGGGAAGCTCGTAAGCTTCGAGCACAAGCGGCTCGTTACATCCTGCTCGATGGGATTATTTTCAAATGGAGATTCTCAGGACCATTACTCACTTACAATGGAGAAAAGAAAACAAGAAAAATCATGGAGAAAGTCCATAGTGGCTCCTGTGGTAACCATGTCATTTGACCTCTGGCGATAAAAATCAAACGACATGGTTATTATTGACCAACTATGATAAAAGATTGTGAGAAGTTCTCCGCTAGATGTGAAAAGTGTCAGCGTCATGCGCCAATGATTCATCAACCAACTGAGATGCTTTCCTCAATCTCATCACCTTATCCATTCATGCGATGGTCCATGGACATTGGTGGACCTTTACATCCCTCGAAACGGAAATGGTTTTTACTAGTCTTGACAGACTATTTTTCAAAATGGGTTGAGGCAGATTCTTACGCCAGTATAAAGGACGCACAAGTCGAGAATTTCGTATGGAAAAATATCATATGCCGACATTTAATTCCATACGAGATCGTCACCGATAATGGTTCGCAGTTCATCTCTACAAAATTCGAAACTTTCTTTGAGAAATGGAAAATCCGACTTAGCAAATCCACCCCCAGATATCCGCAAGGCAATGGCAGGCAGAAGCAGTAAACAAGACAATTCTTGATGGTATAAAAAAATGTCTTGATGAAAAAAAAGGACGGTGAACTGACGAACTGGAAGGCGTATTGTGGTCTCATCAAAAACACCACAGCGAGCAACCGGAGAAACTCCATTCGCTCTTGTCTAAAGAACGAAATGTGTAATTCCACCGGAAATACATTTTCCTGGAGTTCGTTGTAGACTTCTCCCAGAACAGGAAGGACTTAACCATCTATTAATGCTCGACGAACTCGATCTAGTTGATGAAAGGCGCGACCAAGCATTAATCTGGATTACCAACTACCAGAATGTTGCAGCAAGATACTATAACTCCAATGTCTGAAGCCGGAGGTTCTATGAAGGGGATTTGGTATTGCGGAAAGTATTCCAAAACACGGCGGAGAGGAACGCCGGCAAACTCGGAGCCAACTGGGAAGGGTCGTACCAAATCACTAAAGTAGTTTGGCCTGGAGTCTATGAACTCGCCAACATGGTGGGGTGTTCCAATACAATGATCATGGAACACAATGCACTTAAAGAAGTACTATCACTGATTCACTTTACATGAACTATGGGGCGGCTTGATCCCTACAAAGGGTACGTAGGCAGCTCGTCTTTGGAAGGGTGCAGCTGCCCCCTCCTAAAAAAGGGGAGTGGGGTACATATACTCGTATACTCCCACCTTTGTAAAAGATCCTACTATTTATCACAACAAATTTTAACGTTATATCTTCTACGGATTGCTAGTCTGAACGAAACAGACTTCACATCACATCCTTCACGGATTATTTAAGTCGAATAAGCATCTCATTTCATCCTCATTACTGTTGGCCACAGTAATGAACTTTTACATCCATTTCGGATTTAACCATTACATCCTAGTGGATGAAAAGCACGCTATATAAATATATGTTCATTATCATAGCGGATTTGTTTATGGTAACGTATCCATAAACCGGAATGATCATCTTAAACCTAACAAACAAATCGTTGGTCGAAAAACTTATGTTCATTGTTGGAACGGATATATTTACGGTAAATTATATCCGTAAATCAGAATGTTCATCATAAGCCCAATAAGCAAATCATTGGTATTAACATAAAAAAAAATACAGCAAAGTTTATCGGCAGTTAAGCATTTTATGATGCTAGGCAATCAAAACAACTCGATTCACTGCTGATATGAAGCATTCAGCAACAAGATTTGGAAACAAAAAATAACACTGCAATAACAAAAGCCATATACCTTAATCATCCCGCATCATTCTTTGATGCAAGGCAAAAATACCAAGATAAATGGATAAAGCCATCCATACATCAAATTCAAACAAAATCAAAAACAACATCATAAAATAGGATAAGCTAAGCTATAGTCTTCGGCACATCCTCAGTAACAAGTTCGATGATTTCATGAGGCTCAAGATCGGCAACCTTATCCTTGGCAGATACATCGGCATCAGACCTCGAAGCAGGCTCGTCGGAGGATTCGGTCGTCGTCCTGGATTCGGAAGTTTTCGTCGAACTAAAGATAAACCAGGAGTACCCCTGTTGGATCCAGAGAAAATACGAACCCCGACATTCGCTGCTAACGCTTCGACAGGCTCGTTACCAAGCATAACATCGACGGAATTCTCAGAAATCAGTGAAACCACCAAATCACCTTCCAACTCGGTAACCAACTTGTCGAACTTATCATCAGCACCATCTTACTTAGCTTTCCATTCGTTGAGCTTCTTAACTTCTGCCTCTAACGTGGGGGAGTTCGTCTCCGTGAAGCAATGCGATGAGTTCGAGGTTACCAAGAACTTGGGCAAGATCGACCATGTTTTCTTTCGATGACCCGCCTAAGCTCTGAATTTTCTCCTTGGCTCGATCAACCTTTGTCAGAAATTTCTCCGCCATTTTGTGCATTGCCGATTTCTCAGCCCGCTCAACCTTCTTATTAGTTATAGCCTTTTTCGAGTTTAGCAGGCGTTGAAGCTTGGCAATCTGAGCATCCCTTCGGGACCGGGAAGATTCTAAGTAAAGAATCCTTTCGTCGGCTCGGTCGCGCTTCTCCTTATGAAGTTTCACCTCAGCTTCCAGTTCTTCTTTCTGCTTCAACGCTATTTCCATCATAACATCGCGCTCACGTACAGCTTCGTCAAGTTTGGTTTGAAGCTCCACTGCCACTTTTCTCGCATCCTTTTGAGCATCCGACTCATAGCAAATCGCCATTTTGTTGATGGAAGCAAAAACTAAACAAAAAGAAAAAGTTAGATATCGCAAGTTCAAAAAGGTGATGAGGAAGAAATAAGAGGGTCGGCATAAAATACCTTAGCACCACGGAGAGACATATTGACATAAAATTTTCTTCGAACCAAAGTATCAGGAGGAGGGAAGTGATCCCCAGTAGAAAGGATCTTTGAAAAAAGAATAGCCGATGCCGATGCATCGTTGCAAACGGTCTTGGTAACAAATGGCAAAGTCACAGGCTCCAAAGATGATTTCCGTTCAGCAGTATCACGGATCAGAGCATTATGCCTCTGACATTTGAAAGCATCTTCCGTAGCAGGATCCTTCCCTTTATCGGTGTTCGTTGCAGCACGCTTCCAGATTGGTTTCACCTCGTCCGCTCCTATGCTCTTATCATCGGCTTTGCCACCTTTGTGCTGAGCCGAAGATGAATTTGTTTGTCTAAGACCCGACACGAGATCTCTTACTTTGGCATTAGTCGGATCGACTTGGAAGCCTCTCCAGCCGGATCGGCCGTGGGAAGAGCAAGGTTAACACTCGGAGTTGGGGGCTTAGCGAAAACTTCAGGTTGGCTAGTCTTCGCTTGCTCGGTTTTTGCTCGAGATTCGACTTCCATCCTTTCACAAGCTGTTGGTCATTTTTCCATAGTGTTCCTTGTATCGCTAGAAGAAGACGAAGAAGTTGAGTTTGAAGAATAATAATCGGCATGTCGGGTTCGCGCTTTCTCCACTCTCTAGAAAGTAAAATCTCTTTGCCAATCATACTTGCTATAAGTGAGAGTCTCACGAAGTGTAATTACGTCAGAAGGGCACTTTGGGATCGGATTAGGAGCTGCAAAAACAACAAACAAAACAAGGGATTACAACATATTCAGCAAAGCAAAACATTCATAAAGCTACAGATCGGCTACCATTTTCTCTCCATCTGCTCTTAATCTTCTTGGTCCAATCGGTACCAACAGAAACTTCAAAGATCAGCACAAAGAAAAAATAGTCTTCCCAATATCTATTTTTACTTGGAAAACCTCCGATAATCTTACGGTTGATCTTGTTCGAAATAGAGTAGAGGAACTTATCCTTAGAACGAGATTTTTGAATATCTAGCAAGTTCAACAAGTGATTCACATTGACCTGTTCGCCGCACTCAAAACTACGAATCAAAATTCCAACCAAATGCCGAATACCCCGAGGAGCTATCTGCGCTAAAGCCAACCTATGCTTCCATAGATACTCAAGAATGATCACCGGTATCGAAAACCAGAGCAAGCACATGTAAAAGCAACTTTCATACAAAGTGAAACACCCCTTTGGAGGCTCATTGGCTCGACCTAATGGTGATGGAAGAATAAACTCAATCTCCTCGAAAATATTGAGCAGATGCCAAAGACTCTCCAAAGATTTTGTAGTGGAAATGGTAGAACCTGGGGGATCGGGTATCTTTCGCTTGACTCTTTTCCTGGGAGCTCGGTGCTTTGAAGAAAAAGCTAGGAGTCTCATGTCTCGCTTCGTCTCAGCAAAGTTAAAATTCCAATCCTCCGGTTCGATTTTCACTTCAAAAGGGTTCTCCGTTTCGTCAAAAGCTTCATCAATCAAAGAAGGAGCAATGAAATCAATCGGGCTTGTCATTTAATTTTCAACTTCATCAGACAAACAAGAATCTACAATCCTTCTCCCCAAACCAGAAGAATCAATTGTTGAACCCATACTATCGATTAACCCTTCGGAACCAGGTGATTGTGCTGAGACAACAGAAACCATGCTTGGGGGTTCGGAAAAACTCTCGAAAGCTTCAGAAAATCAAATCGACAAAGTTGCAAAATGGCTTCAGCAAAAAGAAGAGAGAAGGCTTCGACAACACCCGGAAAAAAGGGGTTTGGGCACCACTGCGAAACGGGTTCGGCAGAGCCACGAGTTCGGCGAGGTCTCGATCGAAGGATTGATGCGACGAGATGAAGGAGATCGGATCGACAAGTATCGGTTTTGGCAGAATGTTAAACATAACGGATTATGCATCATGTTTGTTCGGCTCAGTATCGACAGGCACAAGACAATGATCCCAGCTTAAACTTCCTTAACCTCGGCACTATCATAAGTGAAACTGCTTAGATGGAGGCTAACTGTTGGGGTCGGATTCCACCCAGCTGAGATCAATGGAAAATGACTAAGCATAGAAGTGGGTAGAACTAGATAAGGCGTAACCCAATGAAGCAGTTAAGGCCTAACCCGACGGTGAAACTTAAGGCTTAGCCCAAGCCCGGTAAAAGAGAAGAATGCCGAACTCGACGAAACAGTTAGGACCGAACCCACATCAAGCATATGGCCGATCCTGAATCTAAAGATGGAATGGGCCGAGCCCATTACAAGTCAGATCGGCATAGGAAATAGGCCGAGCAGAATACGCAACCTTATGGGCCGAAGCAACAAGTCCGTTTTCAGGTAATCTCAAGACGAAGGCCCATTAAGCCGAACCGACTTAGCCTAGCCGACCGAAAATAGTATATATATAAATGGAAATCCCGAAGGATTATGAAATTTTCCTTATCTCTTTGGAATTGGTCTAGCTGACCAAAACTAGTATATATATATCAATGCACATCCTCCGAATAATGGGGGAGCAATTTCACTTAGCAAAACCCTAGAATTGTTTGCTCTCAAACTCTTGTACGCAAAGCTTTTCGAAACAGCTTAATAAAACCATCTTTGGATCTTTGCTTTGTGGTTTATACACATAAGTTTCAATTCCCTTAAAAGTTCCGTGACAAATCTAATTGTGTTAGTTTCGACTCCCACAGGCTTGCACCTAGCCAAAGGAATCAGAGCAAAACAAATTCAAGCGTTTTGTGATTCTCGACTCATCGCTAGTCAGTTCAGCTGAGAATACGAGACTAAAAATGAACGAATGGACGCCTACCTCAAAATCGTGCAAGGAATAACCAAATAATTGAACAACTTCGAACTAACAAAGATTTCTAGAGGAGATAATACGGCGGCTGACGCACTAGCTGCACTGGCTTACACATCTTATCCACAACTACGACGCATAATACATGTTGAAAGCTTAGAAGCACCGAGCATCGATCTTCCCAAAGGAGTTTGCCATATAACCGAACAAAGAGCAGACCAAAATAATGAATATAGGGTCGATGAAACAATGGATAAAGATGCGAGTCTAGCTGGTGATGAAGACAAAGATTGGAGGATTGAAATCAAACTATATATCCATGATGGGGAAATCCCGAAAGATAAATGGGCAGCTCGGCCATTGAAGGAGCGAAGTGCCCACTATATCATGTTGGACGAAGAATCTTTTCGATT
This sequence comes from Pseudoturritis turrita, assembly GCA_900406555.1. Taxonomy (NCBI): domain Eukaryota; kingdom Viridiplantae; phylum Streptophyta; class Magnoliopsida; order Brassicales; family Brassicaceae; genus Pseudoturritis; species Pseudoturritis turrita. The sequence goes on along the minus strand of OVBL01000772.1, from coordinate 79,771 downwards.
GAGCGCCTCGAAGGCATTGTATACATGGTGATGAGGTAAGAAGAGTTTTGATCAAGACACACGATGGTGCAGGCAGAAACCATTCTGGAGAACGATCACTTGCCCTCAAAATAAACAAGCTCGGCCTCTTCTGGCCAACGACAATCTCGAATTGCGAAAATACCTAGCTAAATGTAACGCATGTCAACCCCATGGTCCAATGATGCACGTACCAACCGAACTCTTTTCTTCTGTGACGACTACATATCCATTGATGTGATAGGCCATGGACATAGTTGGTCCTCTACCACCATCACAACAGAAGAAGTACATTATGATTATGACAGATTATTTCACTAAGTGGGTCGAAGCCGAATCCTACACCAAAATCGAAGTGATCGACATACATGAGTTCGTCTGGAAGAATATCATCTGCAGACACGGACTCCCATATGAGATCATCACAGATAATGGTACCAATTTCACCAGACACGTCTTTGGTAGCTTATGTGCTAAATTGATAATTCGACTAAGTAAATCAACCCCGAGATATATGGGCAAGCCGAAGCTACAAACAAAACCATAATCACTGGACTTAAAAAGAGGTTGGGCAAAGTGAAGGGATTTTGGGTCGACAAACTGGACGGCATTTTATAGTCGCATCGAACAACCCCTTGACGAGCTATAGGACAAACACCTTTTTCGTTGTCACATGGAGTGGAAGCAATGGCTCCAGCAGAAACCAACGTTGGTAGTTTACGTCGAACCCTGATGACACATGATCCTAATCTCAATAATAGAATGCTCAGAGATAGTCTCGACGAATTAGAAGGACGACAAGATCAGGCGTTACTCCGGATGCAGAACTATCAGCAGCTTGCGTCTAAATACTATAATAAAAAGATGCATAATCATTTCTTCCAGAATCTTCCAGAAAGGTGATCTCGTCTTCCAAAAAGCTACCAGAAGAAAAGAAAAGAAAGAGCAGGGAAGCTCGGTGCACAGTGGGAAGGACCATACTTGGTATCAAGGATCGTAAAACCAGGAGTCTACAAGATATTAGAGATGGATGGTGCTGAGGTGCCGAGGTTGTGAGTACGACAGCGTGACAGTCGCAAGTAAAAAAAAAATGCTCGCTATATTCGAGCTCATTCTCGACCCTTGTAACAGAACTACGAACGGCTTGATCTCTTTTTCAAAGGATATGTAGGCAGCTTTTCACAAGGCATATATATGTCATTTTAATAAAATTGATATTTATTATTCTCTTGTCTCATTGACTTTACAGACAAATCATCCTATTCAAAACCAGAAACGGTTGTGAGTTGCGTAAAAGCCATGCCACGCTCTTGGCAATATGTGACGAACATATCCGGAAGCGGGAACCAAAGACGGCAATATAAAAAAGGCCTCGTAGAAGCATATAAAACCTTCAGGGCAGTTCCTAGAACATTCGTGCGACTCGAGAACTATAAACTCAAGCTCGAGTGACATCTTACACGACTCCTTCATGGTCTCAAGCGACTCCGAAGTCGATCGGGAAGGAAATATACCATAGATATTATCTCATGCGGGCTTTACGCGAGCTGCGCGCTTCCCCTTGGCCACACATTTTTCTCTGGCAGCACATTTTCCCCGAGCTCTAGCTTTGGGATCCGATATTTTTCATTTTCTTTGACGACCTGATCCTCTTAACGACCTGATCTTCCAGATCATCAAGCTCATGTCCCTCTGGATCGTGTCGAATGGGCATATCGTCTAAATTGTCATCTAAAAGGTGTGGAATGACGATCTTGGGGTATGCCAAAATAGACATTGCTTTATCCTATCTTGGCGCGCGATGTCGAGGAATCAACGGCTGCATTGGAGACTCGCTCGAAATAGCATATGGGGATTTTCGATCATTCTGAGGTGCATTGGTCTCCCCACTCAGTGAGGAGCTCGTCGTCAAAGTGGACAAAGTCAGGGCTGTCTCGTCCGAAGAAGATGGAGTGGCTGAGGTGATGCAAAGACGAGACATAACTTTAGTAGACGATCGGACAAAGGCGAAGATATACGGATGTCGATAAATTGGAAAATACTGACCACGAAGATACGACGGAGATAGAAAGGAGTTCGAAGAAGAAAAATAAATAGAAGATCAGAGAGAGAGACAACCTTTTGCTGTAGAAATTGAAGTAAAGGAACTGAATACCGAAGGACATATTTATAAAAGAAGGAGCGGAAACCGAGAGTAATCATTAATCCCAGGTGACTCTTTGAGTTCCTAAACTATGAAACTCTTCGACTTCCCAGCAAATGAACGATCAAGATCAAGCCACGTGTTAATGATAAGGGATACGCTTATTTGGATCCTTGATGAGTCAGCATCATAATAAACTTCGCCGACCTCATAACAACCTCGATCGATGAACTAGAGAGGGTTCTTGTTGGAGACGGGTTGCACACCCTGTAGGAGTCGAAACTTGCACAACTGAATTTGGTTAGGAAAGTTTAGGGATTCAGATACTTTCTATGAACAGAAACATAGGAACAGAGATCCAAATATGGTTTTTTTATTGATATGTTTAAGAGTTTCGAATACAGAGGTTATTAAAGAGAACACCTTAGTATTCTTGCTAAGTCAAAAGTTTTAGGATCCCTTTTCTGGGAGACATACATGCTTATTTATACAAATCTAGGTCGGTTAGGACAAATCCTAAAATGATAAAGAAAACTTTGTAATTCTATGCAAGTTTCCTTTCTTCGTCTTTATCCTTCCTTTTTCCTCGGATTCTTTTAAATCAGCTGAATATCGTGGGCTTCCAGCTTTGGTTCTTCGCCTCGGCCCATCAAGTCTTGGATACATCGTGAAGAAGGCTGAGGCCCACGATGCCCAGCTGAGCTCCACGACTCGTCGCTATGCCTAGCCGAAGGTACGGCTCATTGTCTTGCCTAGCCAAAGGTACGGCTCGTCGACTTCCCTAGAAGAAGGTACGGCTCGTCGACTTGCCTAGCCAAAGGTACGGCTCGTCGACTCGCCTAGCTAAAGGTACAACTCGTCGACTAGACTAGCCGAAGGTAAGGCTTGTCGACTTGCCTAGCCGAAGTTATGGCTCTTCGACTTGCCTAGCCATGGAGACGTCTCGTGTTTATATTTTTTAGCCATTTTTACCTATTCAGTTCAGTGGGGTGAAACCTGACCCCAACAGTTAGCCTTCCAGCTCGTCAGAATCAGTGATGATGGTGACGAGGTGAAAGTGGTTGCTGAAATCAACATGCCGAGCCATTTGGTGAAAATTCCAAACCATCTCTCTTGACAATGTTGCCGAGCCATTTATCGCATCAGCTCGCCGAACTGTTCGTTGTTGCCGAGCCATGAATCACGTCAGGTTGCCGAGTCATTCATTTTTTCCAAGCCATTTTAGGACGAGGGATGATGGAAGCTATTTAACAGCTCGGTCGACTCCTTAATGCGGCTACGGCTCGGTAATTCACCGCTCTTTCACAAAAATCTTGATTATCTTGGGAATCGTAATCATTTATGCTGGTTCCGAGGTAAGATGACATCATGCCTTACTTTTAATGCATATATATGTCCGATCCTCACTTCATTTTTCCCATAGCTTGATTTCTCCAAAATTTTGCAAACATGTAGGTCTCTTCTCTCTCATATTTCCTCTCTTTTTATGTTCAAGTTTTTGCTAGGGGTTTTTCGATTTTTATCCTTCCGCCGTCAAACTCCTAAACTATCCGATCCACCTTCAAAAAAATATGCGGCTGCCTTCAAACTTTCCGATCTATCTTCAAAGATTTCCGGTGAGCTTTCAATCTATCCGATCCATCTTCATCTAGTTCACGGTGTTGCTTAAAATCCTCAAAGTTCCCTTTTCCTTTCTTCGGTACTAAGTGTTTGGAGTGGTTTCGAGCCAAATACTCGATGTTGTCTGCCTTCGATCTGGAATATTCCATCGGCTTGGCTACCTCTGCTTCATTGCTAGGTCAAAAAATGGTTTTATCTCCGCAGGTCACCGAGCCGATCGATCACGATTCTCCTTTGGATGGGATCCATTTTGAGGTTCCGTCCTTGATTGACGACTCAATTGGTGATGTGAATGCCGATGTAAAAATTGAGGAGGAAGACTGGCTGTTTGATCATGCCGAGGCGAGGCGACAGCTAGAGTGTTTGATGGATAGTTAGGGAGCAGATCCTTCAAACCAACGAGCCAAGAGGAAAGGAAAGGCAAAAAAGAAGCGAGCCGATCCCCGGGTTCATCTTTATCCAACGTGGGATTTTTGGAGGAGTTAATATAGCGGTTTGGGATTTATGAAGAAGTTAATTTAATAGTTCCTTCGTCATCAGACTGAGCTGACAGTCCTCCCCCGAATCACTTTACCTTGTACGAGAGCTTCGTCTACCTTTGCCTCTTATGGTTTCCGATCCCCGAGTTGATTGTTAGAATTTTATGGAAATATGGGCTCGCTCCTTTATAGATTACGACTAGAAGCATTCGTCATCTGGTTGGTATTCTGGTTCGGAGTTACGAATGTGATGTGGAGATTGGGATCCATCACTTGGAAAATGTCCTTGAATTTCGAAGGAGTTCAAAACTCGATTGACATATTATATTTCCAACAAGGTCAATTGAAAAATCATCGGTGGTTTGCCAAGTAAAGACAGCGATTGGACAAGCCATTTTTCTTTGTTCCTATTTCCGACGCGTTGGCGGGCAGCGAGTGCTCCCATTTGATCAAGAGGAGCTGGGAGAAAATTTGTAGCCGATTGAAGACTATCAGCTCGGTTTCTTTTTATACCCTTTTGAACTTTGTTTTAACTCTTATCTTTCTTTTTCTTTTTCCAGTTCGCAACCCCCTTCCTCTGTGCCTATAATATATAACTACGGTTCGGGACAAGCTGAAGTTGTCTCATGTTTCTCCTGATTTCGTCGACTCTCTTCTTGGAAATGAGCCGGTTGAAACTACTGCGGCGTCCGTTGGTATTCAAGACTTCTCGGATTCGAACGTGGGAAGTCCCGATGTTGCCAATCTGGCCGCAGATAAGGTTGCTAAGTTTGTTTTGAAGAAAGCTGCCAAACCGACCGTGGAGAAAGCTACAGAACCCACCTTAGAGAAGATCGCCGAGCCAACTGTTGAAGAGGCTGTCAAGAAGGATGCTGAAGAGATTGCATAGAGGGGTGTTGAGACGAATGTCCCTTAGTTTTAATTTTAAATACCTTTGTGTCGGAGTTTGTGGATTGCGCGAACCCTTTATTGCTTATGACTTGGCCTGGTTTGGTTGAACATAGTTCCTGGATGGCTTTATCCACCTTTATTTTTAAATGACTTTCGGCTTTTGTTGAACTATTTACCATATTTGAAAATGTTAAGTGATTCGTACCAAGATGATATACAATTGGTGTTTATCTAATGCTAGAGACCAGCGTGTTAAGAAACATTTGAGTGTTGAGTTTAGATCAAACATATTTAGGTATCTTTAATAGACGATATACGTCTAGCACTTACGTTTTTGAGATGTTGTGACCAGCGAGTGGTTGGTGGGTTTAGACGAAACATGTTTTAGTTATCTCACAGTAACGATATATGTTTAGTGTTATATTTCCGAGATGTCGCGACCAGCATTTTGCTGCTGGGTTTAGATGTGTACCTCGGTTTACGTATATACTAATGTCTACTATGACAGTAGACATTAGTATTTATATAGCGCGCTTAAATTCGTAAAGGATGTAGTGGTTAAGATCCGTAAAAGATGTAGTGGTTAAGATATGTAGTTCATGTGCAGTAGCTTAGTGATAGTACTTCTTGAGGTGCATTCCGTTCCATGATCTTGGTACTAGAACGTCAGACATATTGGCGAGTTCATAAACTTTTGGGCGGACAACCTTGGTGATTTGTATGGTCCTTCCCAGTTTTCTCCTAGCTTTTCGGTGTTTCTTTCTGCTGTATTTTGGAAGATTTTCCGGAGGACGAAGTCCCCTTTGTAGAACTTCCGGCTTCGTACAGTGGAGTTGTAATACTTAGTTGTTGCTTGTTGATAGTTTTGGATCCGGATTAGCGCTTGATCTTGCCGTTCATTGATTATGTCCGGTTGATTGAGTAACATAAGGTGATTCAATCCTTCTTGCTCTGAAAGAAGTTTGCGGTGAACTCTGAGAAATTCTACTTCGGGTGGAATGACGCACTCTATGCCATAGACAAGGGCGAACTGTGTTTCTCTGGTGGCTCATCGTGGAGTCGTCCGATGAGACGATAATACTCCTTCAAGTTCATCGGCCCAACGTCCCTTTTGCGTCAAGGCATTTCTTGAGGCCATCAAGGATAGTCTTGTTTGGTGCTTCGGCTTAGCCATTCCCTTGCGGATAACGTGGCGTATACATGCTAAGCTGTATCTTCCATTTTTGGCAGAAAGCTTCAAATCTTCCTGAAATAAATTACGAGCCATTATCGGTGACAATTTCGTAGGGAACTCCATGTCGGCATGTGATATTTTTCCAGACGAAATATTCGACTTGGGTGTCTTTTAGGCTGGCATAAGAATATGCTTCAATGCATTTCGAGAAGTAATCTGTTAGAACAAGTAGAAATTGTTTCTGTTTGATTGGTGTAGAGGTCCAACGATGTCCATGGACCATCTCATGAAAGGGTGAAAAAAAATTAAAGATAACAACTCGGTTGGTTGGTATATTGTTGAAGCGTGCCGTTGACATTTTTTACATCTGGCAGAAAACTTCTCACAACCTTTTACCATAGTTGGCCAATAATAGCCGTGACGCTTGATTATGATTTCTAGTGCCCTTCCGCCAGAATGATTGCCGCAAGATCCACTGTGGACTTCTTCCAGGATCTGTCTGGCTTCTTTCCCTTCTACAAAAGCCATCAGTGGGCCTGGTAATCTGCATGTGAAGATATTCTCATAGAGTAAGACATACGTGTAGCTTGAGCTTGGAGTTTACGAGCCTCCCATTTGTCGGATGGGACTTGACCATCCGCGATGTAGCCTCGTATTTCATCCATCCATTCCTTATCACAGTCGTGTTCTCCCTCCACCGGTTGCTCATCTTCATCCATGGCCACTATGTTATTTCCAATTGGAGTGTATTCTTTAGAATATTCCTCTGTTTTGACCGTTTTGTCTTTAGCCGAAGGATCCTCATTTTGGTCCTCTTCCATTACGGCGGTGGTGTCAACGTCATCTTCTACTGTGACAAGTCCTTCGGGTGTGTATTTTACTTGACTAGCTGCTTCGGCGCGAATAACCGCGTTAATGGTGTCGGAGAGATTGATACTTGAGTGTTTGATGAACTCCATCGGGATTATCCTTTTTAGGTATGGGTCAAACGTGGATGCGAGCGCTGCTAGTGTATCTGCCGAAGTGTTTTCCCCACGGAGTATTCGTGTTAACATGAATTCCTTGAATTGTGCGGCTAGTTCTTTAACGATCTTAAGATAAGCTTCCATCAGATCGTCCCTGGCCGTATACTCGCCACTAACTTGGTTTACTGCTAGCTGCGAATAGCAAAAGGCATCGATATATCTAATCTTTAGTCCGTGAGCAGGTTTCATTCCTGTGATCAAGGCCTCGTACTCCGTTTCATTATTGGATGCGCAGAAACCAAAGCAGAACAATTTTTGAGGATTTCGCCCGTTGGAGAAGTTAGTCGTATTCCTATCTCGGAGCCTTGTTTTGATGATGATCCGTCTGCGTGAAGCTCCCATACTGGGCTCAGCGCTGGTTCTTCTATTCCTTCTTCCGGGAGCTCAATCAGGAATTTTGCGAGGACTTGAGATTTCGCGCAGGTTTGGCTCCGATACTCGATATTATACTCGCTCAACTCGATTGCCCATTTAGCTAATATTCTGGACTGACTTGGACTATGCAAGACAGACCGTAAAGGAAATGTGTCAGGATCACTATAGAGTGTGATAGAAAATATGGTCTTAGTTTTCGGGCGAACATTACTACTGATAATGATAGTTTCTCCATCTGTGGATATCTGGTTTCGACGTCGGTGAGAGATTGGCTGACGTAGAAGATATGCTTATGCTCGTTACGTTCCTCTCGAATGAACACTCCGCTCACCGCTGTCGTGGAAATAGCCATGTAAAGGAATAACGGCTCGGCTTCTACTGGTTTTGCGAGTACTGGAGGACTGGCTAGGTACTTCTTCAGCTGCTGGAATGCCTCTTCGCACTTCTTCGTCCATTCGAACCTCTTATTTCCATGTAGAGTATCGTAGAAAGGCAAATACTTATCAGTTAACCGTGAGATGAACCGATTGAGTGCGGCTACTCGTCCAGTTAACCGTTAAACTTCATACTTAGTTTTTGGGGAAACAATTTATATGAGTGTGTTGATCTGCTTTGGATTGGCTTCAATCCCACGGTGAGTGACCAAATATCCAAGGAATTCTCCGGACGTTACTGCGAATCTGCATTTGGTTAGGTTGAGCTTCATGTTATGCATATCCAGTTGTTCAAAACATTCCTTCAGGTGGGTTACGTGATCCTTCTCTTCCAGCGATTTCACCAACATATCATCTATGTATACTTCCATAGTTCTTCTGAGTTGTTTGGCGAACATTCTGTTCACTAAATGTTGGTAAGTTGCTCCGGTATTTTTGAGACCGAATGGCATCACTTTGTAGCAGTATATTCCGCGGTCTATGATGAATGCAATTTTTTCTTGATCGTTGGGGTTCATCGGGATCTGGTTGTATCCAGAAGAAGCATCCATAAATGAGAAAATTTTGTTGCCCACTGTGGCTTCTAATAATCTATCGATGTGCGGAAGGGGGAAACTATCCTTCGGGCATGCCTTTTTAAGGTCGGTGAAATCTTCGCACACGCGCCATTTTCCGTTCTTCTTCTTCACCACCACACGATTAGCAAGCTAGTCTGGATATTTTACTTCGATTATCGACCCGATGCGTACTAGTCTTTCCACCTCATCATTCACCGCTTGGGCTCTCTCTGGTCCGAGTTTTTTCCTTTTCTGCTTCACCGGCTTGAAAGTTGGGTCTATGTTCAGTTCATGGCATGTTACGTCAATGCTGATGTCGGGCATTTCTTCCGCTACCCATGAAAAATCATTCATGTTCTTTTTTAGTAAATAAATCAGCTCTCCCTTTATCGGGTCGTTAAGCTTGGCTCCTACTTCGACGCAACGCTCTAGGTGATCGTCGTCAATGTTTAATAAAATAACGGGGTCGCAAGTGGGTTCGCTCTTCTTCTCGCGATCCTCCACAATATGTAATTGCTATAAGAGTTTTGATACCTCCTTCTCGGGCTCCCTGTTAGCTTTCATCTTCGTTCGCTTTGTAGTGGCGCTCAGCTCCGTGATAGGATTCCTGAGTTTGTGTTTGGCTAGAAAGTGATAGACTCCTCATAAGGATCTATGCCCAAAAATGCCCTTCGTGTGGTTGTGACTCGAACGGATGATGATCGGTTCAAAGGATGCGGAAATGATGCGGAAGATGAACGGACTTTGAAGATGAACGAATGAGTGATGGATCGATTTGTACTTCCAAGAGAGATGTAAATCTCTTAGACTACGAGGCTGGATCCTATCTTAGATATACGCACTAAGACAAGAACAAGTTGAGAAGTGAATCTCGTTTTTGATCAAACAATTTTGAGAGATTTTTAAAAGAAAAGTTTGATGATTTTTATTGAAGAGAAAGAGGGTTTATGTAGGACCTTGGCCACGTCCAAGATCATTATCACACATGAAAAATGACAAACATTAAAGACATTTGACCAAGAAGTTTGAAAGACAAAAACGAAAATAAAGGGATAAAAATGGAGAAGGCTCGCTTGGTGAGAATCGAACCCAAGACCTCCGAGTATTCTAGCATTGCTGATGATGAGGATTATGATTAAGTGTGTGAACCTCGCCTCATTAAAAACCTTGCCGGAAAACCCATTGGGACAAAACCGAGCGAAGGGAAAAAGAGTGCGCATCACACACCTCTCATCACCGACCCTTAAGCCACTTGAATCACGACCAATGTGATCGGACAAGTGCTTGGCTCAAGGTCGCTCTTAATATGGTGAAGTAGAGAGTTGATGGATTGGTTAAGTTGTCTCATCCTCGAACTTGTCATTGGTCCAACCGGAATGTTCAAAGACGTAGCCTTGAAAAGGTCCTCCCCGGCTACGAGCTGTTCCTCGGCTACGAGCTTGTCCTTAGTCCTTTGTCCTACGTCTTCTTGTCCCGAACCTCCATGCTCTGAGCTTGCCATGATCTCATCAGAAAGCAAACACGGGACTCCTTCTGGTTTCACCAAATCATCTTGATTCCATTAGGGGTCGGGAACTTGATGCAGAGGTGATAAGTTAACGGTACGGCCCGCATGGAGTTTATCCAGGGAGTGTCCATAATTACATTATAGATTATTGGGTGATCTGCAACAAAAAAATCCACTCTCTTGGTTACTTCTCCAGCGCGGATAGGTAGCCTGATTGTCTTGAGGGTCATCACCGTTTCTCTTGAAAACCCAGTCAATGGCTTTGGAGTTGTTATGACTTCAGATAAGTCGATGTTCATTCTTCTGAGAGTTTCTCGAAAGATTACGTTTACTGAGCTTTCTGTGTCTATCAGAACTCGGGCGACATCGCAATCATTCACAATTAACTCTATCACGAGGGGGTCATTATACGGTCGGTCAATGCCGGTGGTTTCCCTTTCTTCGAACGAAATTAAGTCAGTATGAAGCTTGGATGGCTCTGACTAGTTGACGCTAGCATCGGCTCTTCGCTGGAATGCTTTGATTTAAGACACCATGTCCGAATAGTACTAGGATCCTCCCATTATCATTCTTGTCCTCCAACAAGAACCTGATTGTTTTGCTTCATCATCTCGCCTTCCTCGCTTGGGGGGGATCACCAATTTGGGTCGTCTGGTTAGGTTGGTCCTTTTCTTCTTCTCGTTCGAAATCCTTTAGGCTGATGGCGTCGCCGAGCTCCCCAGCTACTAGTTTTGCCACAAGCCTTATTCCCAGGGTTCGGCAGTTCGCAGTTGAATGTCTGTGTATGTGATGGTATTCGCAGTAACCCTTTTCATCGTAAGAGCTCGGATTTTGTGTCCAAGTGTTCCACGAAACTTTTCCTCAGCCTCGGCCTACTTCAACTTCCTAGTTATGCGCTCCTCCGAAGTTGCCTCATGGTGTACGTATCCGGATCCTTGATTATTCTTCTTGTAATGAGGCGAATTCAGAGCTTGGGAGGAGTGACTTGTTGCTTTTGCCACTCCATATTTCTTAGATAATACCTTCATTGACAATAAAATATGAGGCTCGGTGTAACGCGTCCTGGATCGATGATGGCGCATTCAAAGCAATTTCCTTTCGGAACTTCAATTCGTACCACAATGACTTCTTTAATGTGAGCAAGGTAGCTTTGTCGCTTACGCCTTTGACCTTTGACATCACCACCTTGAATCTACCCATGAATTTTCATAGCGTCTCCGTAGGTCCTTGAGTCAATGTCCAGAAGTTGGCGTCGGAAGCTCCTCGATCCATAAACATAGAGTAATGTTTCAGGAAAGCGGCGGATAATTGCTGGAAATCATCAATGGAGTTCCGCTCGAGTCTGGAAAACTATTGGAGGACCGCATCTTTGAGGTGCTCTACGAACAAGAGGTAAAAGCCAACATCTTTTTCCTTCTCCCTAAAATTGGTCGGCCCATCGCTATGATGAACGCCGGTATTTGCTCCTTTGGGTCAGTGGTCCCTTCGTAAACCAGAACTTTGATCTTCTCGGGGTCGGAGACCTTTGCCTTGGTGATCCGAGCTATAAACGGCATGTTATGTGCCTCTTCTAGCACACGGTCGATCTCCGGGACTTTACAGGTTACCTAGTGCACCTGGGACCGGACGCCTCTCACCTTTGCAGTGGCACGAACCAAGAAGGCTCGGATCTCGTCTAATTCTTCTCTCTGGCTCACCTTGTCAATCTCGGTTCGTCATCGTATTGCGCCTGATGGACCCAGAGGAGATTTTCCTTTTCCTCAGATAGGTTCCTGGCCCATTTGGGTCGACATTGCTTCCACCGGTGTGCTCTCTGTCAGTTGGATTCTCCATGTTTTGTTCTCCTTCTTCGTGGTCCACTACGTCAAGGATGATTGCTGGGATCGACCCGTTGCCAATTTTCCGATTACATCCGTCGCCCGCTTCTTGCATTCTTAGGGTTGATTTAATCAGGTTCATCATGGTTGGTCTGATCGCCGTGATTGGCTGCTCATCAGGTCGGTACAGCGGTGGCAATCCTCCTAGGGTTCTTGGCGCGTCACGAGGTGTTGAAAAGTCAAGAGTCATCGGGTTGAGGTTGAGGCTTCTTGTGGCTCTTCCGGTCAAATTCATCGTCGAACCCAGGTTTTTGATGCCCGGGTTCAGGCTCGGGTCTCTGTTGCCAGCGTCTTCAGTCTCTCCATCATCGAGTTATTCATCTTGTCTTCCTCCTCCGCCTTCTTGAGCAACTCAGCCAGCATGTTCTTCACGAGGGACGCGGGAACAGTCTCCGTGTTAGTCGGTGAGAGATCTCCAGTACTTTTCCTCACATCGGGCAGGTCGGTGCTGGTGTTGCTTGCATCTCCGCCGCTCCTTTCTCCATCGGTAGTCATCTCTTCAGATCTCGTGTTCGGTGATTCTTAAGAGTCAGAAAGTTAGAGAGTCCCGACAGACGGCGCCAAATTGTGGAAGTCGAAACTCACACAACTGAATTTGCTTAGGAAAGTTTAGGGATTCAGATGCTTTCTATGAACAGAATCACATGAATAGAGATCCAAAGATAGTTTTTTATTGATATGTTTAATAGTTTCGAATATAGAGGTTGTTAAAGAGAAAACCTTAGTATTCTTGCGAAGTCAAAAGTTTTCGGATCTCTTTTATGGGAGAGATACATGCTTATTTATGCAAATATAGGTAGGCTATGACAAATCCTAAAACGATAAGGAAAACTTCTTAATTCTATGTAAGTTTCCTTTCTTCGTCTTTATCCTTCCTTTTTCCTCGGACTCTTTTAATTCGGCTGAATATCGTGGGCTTCCAGCTTTGGTTCTTCACCTTGGCCCATTGATTCTTAGATGCATCATGAAGAAGGCCGAGTAGGGCTGGACTTTCGGATATTCGGGTTGGTTTCGGGTAGGAACCGATCGATTCTAAGTATTTCGGATAAAGAGGTTTAGGAACCATATAGGTACCGAAATAGATTTGGTTTGGTTTCGGTTCGGTACCTATCGGTTCTGGGTCGGTTCGGTTCCTGATTATAAGAACCGGTGATTATCCGAAAATTTTTGGGTTTCACTTCGGTTCGGTTAAATTGTACCCGAAAATCCGAAATTACCTGAAATATCCGAAATTAAAGAAAATATCTGAAATTCGATACAAATTTCCAAAAGAAAACAAGTAGATTTGAATCCCAAATTAGAACAACATATGTGTTTTAAATTGTCCCAAAAAGCATAAAATAGATAACACAAAGTTCATTGTAGTCTCAAATAACTGAAAAGCATAGAAAGCAATAAAGCACACATGTTTAATGGTTTGGAGTTTGGAATTTTGGTTTGATACATTGATATGTCATGCTTATGAATGTGATGGTCCTAATAAAGCAAGAAAAGAGAGAACAAATGTCATTGTTTGACTCATGTTAGCCTAAAACAGTGTGAAGTTTAGACTTTAGAGACATATAGTAATACCTTTTAGATTTGTAGTCTTGTACCAGAGAATGAATTACACCATTAGGATCCTTGAAATTTTATATCACTATCAAGCTCAAAATCTAAAATAAATTGAACAATTAAAAGTCAGAACACTCAAAGAACTGAAATGATTTGAAAGAAATTAATTACCTCTCATAAGACTGTCTTGCAATTCAATATCAGCAAGCATTTGTTGAATGGTAATCACTCTTTTTCATTTATATGAATATCACACTTCAACCACTGCTCTGTGCACATCAACACTTCAATCATATAGTGAGTTAAACAACTCCTATATGGGTCTAAGATTCGATCACTAGTGTTAAACGCATACTCGGATGCAACTGAAGATACTTGCATAGCAAGTACATCCCTAGCTATTTGGGGTTGACCATCTGTATCCCCAGAGAACTATCATATAGCGTCAGTTTCACACGAAGTAAAAGCCTCTCTCTAACGCTAGACACGTTTAAGTTTCTCCATCTGTATCCCCGAGTTTATACTTTTAAACCCAGAATCACACAATATTTAAATTTCGCAATTTCTATTCAAAATCACGATTAGATCCTAATCTAAACCGGTTTTAATCTCTAATTCGACTTAAACCGACGAACCAAAATAGTAACCCGACCCAATCCATAACCTGACCCGAAAATTTAACCCGACCAAAGTTGAATCATTACATCTTCTTAATTTCCAGATTTTACTAGTGAAGATTATAATGGATTTTTGATTATTATGTTGAAATAGGGCAAGATCTGAGATCTTTTGGTGTTCCATGCAAACCCGTTATACTCCGCCGTAATTTCGCATCTGGGTCATTTCTAAACCCTAGAATTTGACCAGAAATTGGTCTGGGTTTTTAAAAGTTGCTCCTTTTTTCTCCTGGAAAATCAAATCAGAGATGAATATCGGTGGCGTAATGTGGAACGAGGATGATAAAGTGATTATTGCTTCATTACTGGGAAAAAGAGCTCTCGATTACTTTCTTTCGAATTTTGTACCAAATGCAAATCTGTTGATGACTGTCAGAAGCGACGAGAATCTCCAAAACAAGGTCTCGGATCTCGTGGACAGACCCAACGCATCAAATTTCTCATGGAACTACGCCATTTTCTGGCAGATTTCGAGGTCAAAAGCCGGAGATTTGGTTCTTTGTTGGGGAGACAGATCTTGCAGAGAGCATAAAGAAGGAGAGCAATCAGAGATCGTTAGAATTCTAATTATGGGAAGAGATTTCCGAATCATGTTATGGATTGGATCGGGTTACTGTTTTCGGGTCAGGTTATAGATTGGGTCGGGTAACTGTTTTGGTTTTGTCGGTTTAAGTCGAATTATAGATTAAAACCGATTTAGATTAGGATCTAATCGTGATTTTAAATAGAAATCGCGAAATTTAAATCTTGTGTGGTTCTGGGTTTAAAAGTATAAATTGGGGGATACAGATGGATAAACTTAAACGTGTGTAGCGTTAGAGAGAGGCTTATACTTCGTGTGGAACTGACGGTATATGATAGTTTTCGGGGGAGATACATATCGTCGACCCAGCTATTTGAGATAGAACAGAATACTTGTGGCAATTGACCTTCCACCATGATAACACATCATACTCTAATCCTCTAATAAAATTTGGATTCTCCATTTTCTCTTTCAGTTACAACTCCAATTCAATAGCATCATCTTCAATTCCTGCTTCCTGTACAAATGCATTGTATACGCAATCCATTCTCTCATATCCAAAACCACTATCCACGTCCATTAACTCAAATAATTTAGATGCACCTTGATCTTGGGACTGAGAAGATGTAGCAGCAGATTGAGAAGAATTTACAGAAGCACGAGTATTAGCATTGTTAACAATTTCACTGTTGTATTCTTCAAACAAATTCTCCAAAATCTTTACAATTGAATCATGAAGTTGAGTAGCTTCTGTACTATCCTTACCATAAATTTTATCAAAACAAAGCTGAGAAAACTTCATCTTCTTTGTAGAATCAAACACACTAGCTACGATCAACATCTTATTCAGATCTCCAAATGCATCCCAATACTTATCTAACTTTCCTATCATAGCAGTGGCTTTCCTATGTAATTCGTCATCAGAACTAATACTCAAGGCAGAAAGGTTTCTTGTAATGGTAACAATCTCTTTATAACATTTGTATGAGCAAACAGAAGTCGAAGTAGAAAGAACCAAAGTGGTATTGTAAAAGATGATTAGAAATTTGACCAACCTATCAACTGCATCCCAATCATTTTGTACTGGTGGTCCAATCTTTTTTTTTCCCTTCAACAGTTTCATGAAAATAGTCATTGTACAACTTATCTTCAGCTTCCATTTTGTCAAAGGTGACTCTGAACTTCAAAGCCGTATTCAGCATCAGATAAGTTGAATTCCATCTGGTTTTAACATCTAAAGGCAAGCTGCCTCTAGATATCTTTCATGTGTCCACACATAGCTCAAAAGACTTCAGTCTATTTGTTGAAGACCTCACAAACTGCACACCATTACGAATTGCAGCCACATTGTTGTCTACCTCCTTCAAACCATCCCTCACAACCAAATTCAGAATATGATGAGTAGCACATCTTAAGTGCAAAAAACTCACCATCCAAAACCATTGGTCTATCTCCATGTAGCCTGAATCCTTCTTTGAATATCTTCATAGCAGAGGTGTTAGCAGTAGCATTATCTATTGTGATGGCAAATACCTTCTTTATCTCCCACTCAGCTAAACACTTATGAAGAACAGCAGCAATAGTAACACCTCTATGATCTGAAATGTTCTTAAAACCTATGATAAGCTTCTTCATCTGCCAACTAGCGTCTATGTAATGAGCTGTGATTACCATGTAGCTAGCTCTAGTAGTAGGAGCAACCCAAATATCTGTTGTCAAAGACAACCTCTGCTTATTTTCTACAAGAACCTCCTCATAGCTGCCTTCTTCTTAACATATATCTTGACAATATCTCTTGTGGTTGTTCTCCTAGAATGAGGCCTGTAGAACTGAATTTACTACAGAAATGTCTCCAAGCTAAACTCTCTATGAAAGCTAGAGGTAGTTCTCCTATAACCAACATCTCATTCGAAGCTTCCCTAAACACTTCTTCTGAAACCTTATCTAACTTAAATTTACCACCATCACCATCAGGAGTTAAAATAGTTTGAGTTTTTGCCTAATTATCCTCCCATACCTTGAATTTCTTGCATCCATTTATGTGTTTCCTTAAATTAGATGTACCAGAAGTTGTTGGACAAGCAAGCTCCTTACCACAGTAATGACACTTACATCTGTCATAATCATCCTTCAATCTCGAGAAGAGAGACCAAACATAAGACCTTATTTTCTTTCTTCCTTGGATGATCCACCAGCTTCCTGGTTGTCTTTCCTCTTGCTTGATCTAGTTCCAGGACTCGGAGTTTCTACATCTTCTTATGATCCATTTAGTTCATCATCATCCAATTCCACTGGTCCATCTTTGTTTGCTGGATGATCAGAAGAATCCATCTATATGAATGTCAAAGACAAATAAACATATAAGTAAAAATGAATCAATGAACCAAGAACAAAAAATTAACTAACAAATAAAACACATGAGTCAGACTTAGAACCAATAATTCAGAAACTCATAAGTCATAAACTCAAGCATCTAACTATGTAATCTAACTACCTATTACCTAATCAAACATGCATCTAAGTCTAAGATCTAACTACTCGGAGGTAAACTCGCATACGAAAACAATCAAGCAAATTCGCATATAAAACAGATAAATTAAACAAACAGATCCAATTATCTAACATATAACTTACGAAACAATCAAATAAACTTTGAAACTCGCATATAAAAAGTCGATTTCATCAACACAATCAACTTGATTTCAGATAAAAAATCAAACAGATGTTTCAGAGAATATGAGTCAATAGATGATAAGGAGAGTATCGAATCATACCTCCGACTGATTTCTCGACGACGCGGACGGTGGAGGTGATGACTCCGGTATCGGTAAAGATTCGTGGAGGTGAGTTAAGGATTCCAGATCTTCGATTTCGGATTTCTTATAACTGATAAATGAAAACACAAGGGAAAACCAAGAGTCAGACTCGGGACTCGGGTAATTAAACCAAATGTATATGGTGGACATGTTTTATCGGGTCTATCGGGTACCCGATCGGTTCTCGGGTAATACCCGGAACCGAACCGATACCCATGGAATACCAATGCAAGATCCATTGGGTATTTTAAGGCTATCTGAAACTGAACCCGAACAGGCATTTTGGGTCGGTTCTGGTTCGGGTTTTCGGTTCCGGTTTTTATGCCCAGACCTAAGGCCGAGGTCCACGATGCCTAGATGAGTTCCACGGGTCGTCGCTGTGCCTAGCCGAAAGTACGGCTCGTCGACTTGCCTAGTCGAAGGTACGGCTCGTCGACTGGCCTAGCCGAAGGTACGGCTCGTTGACTCGCCTAGCCAAAGGTACGACTCATCGACTTGCCTAGCCGAAGGTACGGCTCGTCGACTTGCCTAGCCGTGGAGACGGCTCGTGTTTATACTTAGCCATTTTTACCTATTGATTTCGGTGGGGTAAAATTTGACCCCAACACACCCTCTATTAAGACCCTACCCGGATTCAAATCAACCCGACCCAGAACGAATAAACGGTCTCAGCCATGAAGATCGCAGTTCGGCCCAGATTATCAAATAGTATTCGAGCTCGGCCCGATAAGCTGGAGATTGGCCCAACCTACCTCTGAGGCCCATGAAACCTAAACGGCCCTAAAAAGCCTCGAGAAAAAAGAAAACAATAATGAAAGGGAATCTCCGAAAAAATAAGAATGTTTCCAATTGTATTAGGTTTACTTTAACCGACATATATTCTGTATAAATATGGAGGTATCTTGAATCTTGATGGAAGAGAGGATCCGATCATTAAGACAATTCACTGAGAAATAAGAAATTTAGCATTTTCCGATAGTTTCGAATTTTGTTCCAACAGAAATCTTCGAATCCCTAAATTTGTTTGATCAATCTGTTATCTAACCCGTATCCGATTACATCAATTTCTATGCAAAAATTAATTAGAATTGATGTTTTGTGACTATTTGTATTATGCAGTATTTTGTTATTGGTTAATTTATTTTTGGTTAACTAGTAAATGATGTTTTAATATAAAAGAAAACTAGAATTTATTTGATTATTAAACTTCACATTTTTAATTTAAAAATTCAGAAAGAGTATTTTGAAAGAATTTACAACACATATTGCACTAAAAGTAATAAGGATTAATTTATGTAATAACCAAAAAACAACGCAAAATAAAGAATATAGCATCATAAAGTTGGTAATTTAAGAAGTAACAATTTTATTGCAAACCGGACGAAAATGTCCATGTGTATCACTCATTTATATTTACTCATTCTTTCATTATCTTTCTTCATTGTGTTATTGTTGGTGTTGGAATCTCACTCAACGGACCCGGCCCATTTGCGAAGCCCATCATCCCGTAAAGATAAAGAAGAGGACTTTGTCCTCAAGAGGTCAAATTGTCAATGATATTTTGAATATATGGTCAATGGTCAATGATCTCTTAAATACATGGTCAATCACCATATCTCACCATTTTGAATGGCACATTAAAAAAGGTGAAAATGTTATAAAATGGGGGTGAAGGCTAAAATGGAGGGAAACACGTCTTTCCAGAATCTAAGAGAGTAATTCATGCCATATACTATGAATAAAATCGTACTTTCACCTATTTTTTCGAATCATATATTATCATTCTTTCATTCAATTTATTGATTTTGTAATCAGTGGTAAACCCATAAATTATTTTTACCAAAATTAACAAATATATATATTTTTAAAATATCATATAATTTATCGCATGATAATATTACATATATACTAAACAAATGAAAAACAATATTAACGATTTATATTTTTCATAATCAATTAAAAACGGGAGGCGAAGTATTTTATTTCCAAAAAATGCCATAGTTTTCCAGAGAATAAAAAATAAAAAAGACATCAATATCAAACAAAAATTACAAGAGGGGACAATTGGTGAATTTAACCCGGATTAAGGTGTCATTGCCTAGCTAATTACCAATTATGCCACTAACTTTATATGAGTTTTGTAGCATTAAAATATATTTGATGATTTAATCGGGGTCATTTGACCTCTTTCTCTATAGTGGGTCCGTCCCTGCTCGGAATGAAAAAGTTTTGATCCCAATTTTATTTTCATTCCGCTCTTGTCTAGGCTAGTGTCTAGTACTCAGTTCCTTGTTCTTCGAAAACAAACTTGTTTTCTAAACCAAACACACCTCTAAAATATTTGATTATGGAATTTTTTGTATTCACAATTTGGCGCTGTTTGTGAGGAAAGTGGCAAGTCTAACACCAATAAGGAAGCGACCAAAATGACTAGAGGGATAATTACACCTGAAGTAACCATCCATAAGATTATATATGGATCTAAAAACAGAATTTTCCATAAAGATAGAAAAAGGTAAGTCCAAAGTTACAAATTGTGTATCTATGGAAACTTAAGCAGAGTCTTTTCAGAATATGTGATGTTGGGAAAACATGTTCTTCTTTTTCTCATAATCCTCTATAGAGGAAAAGAAAATATATTGATTCTGAAACTTTTCTCGAAGAAATTGTTGACATCTCATGAGGAAGACTCGAAATTCTCGATCAACTTGAACAAGAATATCTTTGGATTGTTTCTCTTTTTTTGAAATCGCTATGTGTGATACTCAATTTTTCCGCTGAGAGAAAGATCTAAATAGAAAAAAATCATTTGAGCCAATTTCAATGAATCTGATGATATATCACTTCTCTTCGACAAATCAAAGAAAAGGAGGATACTCCAAGACTATGATGAAGTCACTTATTGTTTGATCCACTCTACCTAGTGGATCCACTAAAAATATACTTCGAAATGATTCGAAGAAAAGAAACATAAAATGTTATGTTCCGAATCATTGCAAAATGCAAAGCATGAATTGCAGCTACGAGATTTTTCTTCGAAATCTCAACAAAGTGTCCTTTCTTTTCACCCAGCCTCGAAAATAGTATCTTTACCAAAGAAGGAGATGGTGGATGTTGGAGCCAGAATCCACCCAGCTGAGATCAATGGAAAATGCCTAAGTATAGAAGTAAGATGAATCGGACAAGGCATAAGCTAACGAAGCAGCTAAGGCCTAAGTCAACTTGGCCGAAGCCAATGCTAGCCGAAGACAAATTGGCCGAAGCCAATATGGTCGAAGCCAATATGGCCGGAGCCAATATGGCCGAAGCCAACATGGCCGAAGCCAATACTGGCCGAAGCCAATCCTTGCCGAAGACAACGTGGCCAAAGCCAATGTGGCCGAAGCCAATGTGGCCGAAGACAACTTGGCCGTAGCCAATATGGCCGAAGCCAATGTGGCCGAAGCCAATGTGGCCGAAGCCAATGTGGCCGAAGCCAATGTGGCCGAAGAAAACGTGGCCGAAGACAGTGTGGCCGAAGCCGATTCTATACGAAGTCAATTCTACACGAAGACAGTGTGGCCGAATATAGTGAGGCCGAAGTCGATTCTATACGAAGTCAATTCTATACGAAGTCGCGACCGAAATCAATTCCATACGAAGCCAATTCTATACGAAGTCATGGCTCGGCAACACGGCGAGTAGACAAGCAGGCGAGCTCGGAAACACATTGACAAGCTCGGCAACACGGCGAGCCGGTGAGCTCGGCAACATGACGACGAGCCGGCGAGCTCGACAAGCAGGCGAGCTCGGCAAGTAGGCGAGCTCGGCAAGCAGGCGAGCTCGGCAAGCAGGCGACCTCGGCAACATGACGACGAGCCGGCGAGCTCGGCAACATGATGATGAGGCGGCAAGCTCGGTAACATGACGACGAGCCGGGGAGCTGGCGAGCTTGAGAGAAGTTGGAGGCCGAGCCTAGTTGTAAAGCCCAAGATGTCATAACCGACTTGCGAAAAGGAAATCCCGAAGAATAAGGATGTTTTCCTTTATCGTTTTGGAAAAAACCTAGCCGACTGATTCCTGTATAAATAGACATGTACCCCTTTGAGAAAGCGATCCACAATTTACTTAGCAAAACCTAGACTTTTTGCTCTCAAACTCTTGTACGAAAAAACTTTTCGAAACAGCTCAATAAAACCATCTTTGGATCTTTCTTTTCGTGGTTTATACGCAGAAGTTTTAGATCCCTTAAAAGTTTCGTAACAAATCTAATTGTGTTGATTTCTACTCCCACAATTTGGCGCCATCTGAGGGGACCTTGAAACTTTCTTACACCAAGGAACCACCGTACGAACGATCCGAAGAAGATGACCAACGACGGAGAAAGGTGAGCTGACCATCCGCGGGATACCGAAGGCGATGGATCCAGAGCGAAAGATGCACCAGTCCTTGCAGCTTTGGAGACGAGTCTGGAAGCCCTGACTCAGATAAAGACAATGCTGGAGACGCTGCTCAAAAAGGCGGATGAGTAGGATAAGCTGAACACAACGGTGATTGACAACCTAGAAGTCCTAGCGAAGGCGAGCCGAGCCCGAGGTAGGGGCTCAGGAGTTGACCTAATAAGGTGCCTCCTTCGACATCTTAATCCAACATCCCTTAATTTCTCAACGCCTCTTGATGCCAAACATGTAGACTGCGGACGGAACGAATCCGGTGTTCGACCTGGAGGAAAACCCAGAAGGTGAACATGACTTGGAAAACCGCCGCGAAGCCGAACTCGCAGGTGCAAGCCGAACTCGAGTCGAATGAACCGAGGAAGAGGAGAATATCCTCTGGATCCAACGAGCCCAGATCGAAGAAGAGCGAAAAGCAGTAATCCGAGCTCAGAAGGAGAAGATGGCTGAAATTCGAGTCGGTATGGAGCGAACTGCCGCTGAGATGAGATCTGTTCGATCTCAAATGCATAAGGCTACCAATAAGGCCCCCGAACTCGACCGAGTGCTTGAAGAAGCACATAACACTCCATTGACAACTCTAATTATGAAGACAAAGGTTTTCGACCCGGGGAAAATGAAGATACCGATTTACGAAGGAAAAGCTGATCCAAAAAAACACTTGACGGCCTTCGCGATAGCAATGGGACGAACAAACTTTAAAGAAGGCGAAGAAGACGCTTGTCAATGTCTTTTATTCGTTGAGCACCTTAAAGGACCAGCTCTCCAATTGTTCTCTAGGCTTGGGAGAAATTCGATCGAAATTTCAATCAGCTGTTATCAGCATTCCTCAAGCATTATGCTATATTCATGGAATGTCGAACATCCGATGCGGATCTATGGACCATGGGGCAAGGACAAAATGAGATGTTACGAGTTTTCATCGAGCGGTTCAAGTCGGTACTATCAAAAGTAGAAGGGATAAGTGACGAGGCCGCATTGCAAGCATTGAAGAAAGCCATGTGGTTTGACTCAGACTTCCGAAAGGAGATTGTACTAAATGCTCCAACCACGATTCAAGATGCATTGCATCGAGCAACGGACTTCGCCTCAAACGAAGAAGAAGTGAAGATCCTAGCCCAGAAGCATGGAAGGGCGAAGTCTACGAACTATTCTTCCCTTACTCCGAACCCTCCAAACAGCAAAAAGGGCAACCAAGGCTCTGGATATGTCTAGCACGAAGGAGGTTTCACATGAGCCAATAGTTACCGAGTTGACTCGTCAGGATACGGGGAAGAACAAAGCCAAGGCCGAGGAAGAGGTACATGGAATAGCACGTGGACCAGGGGCCAAGGAACTTACGAGAAAACAGATTATTGCGAACATCACCATATCGTCGGACACTCAACTGCGAATTGTTGTACTCTAGGCTTAAAAATCGCTGCAAAGTTGGCAGCTGGCAAACTCAAGGGTGATATTAACCTCAAGGATTTCGACATGGATACCAACGCGAACCCCCCCCCCCCCGAGCAGGTGAATGAAGACCATCCTAAGCGAGGGAGGCAAGATGACGACACCCCATATTCTGGACCCAGAAGACGGATCAACATGATAATGGGTGGATCCCACTATTGCTCAGATACCATCTCGTCGATTAAAGCTTTTCAACGGCGAGCCGATGTCAGCGTTAACTGGTCCGCACCTTCCAAGTTTCCAGATGACGTAATCTCATTCGAAGAAAGAGAAACAGCCGGAATTGATAAATCGCATGACGATCCTCTCGTAATCGAGTTGATCATCAGTGATTATGACGTAGCCCGGGTATTGGTTGATACGGGCAGCACAGTGGACATAATCTTCAAAGAGAAAGAATGGACATCAATCTGTCCGACATAGTAGCTACCCCAAAACCATTGACTGGATTCTCTGGAGAAACGACAATGACAATCGGAACAATCAAACTACCCGTACAAGCCGGTGGGGTCATCAAGATCGTCGAGTTTTCTGTAGGCGATCACCCGGCAATCTATAACGTCATCATCGTAACACCTTGATTAAATTTAATGTGCACCGTAGCCTCGACCTACCATCTCTGCATAAAGTTCCCAACACCGAACGAAGTAAAAACAATCTTGGGGAATCAGAAGGAGTCCCACGTTTGTTTCCTAGCTGCACACAAACTCAGGAACCCTGTCACCAATCTGATAGCCAAGTCAGAGCACAAGAATATGAAGACGGACAGAGAGCCAGTGAAAGAACTATCCAAACTCTTATAGCAATTACAGATTACGGAAGATCGCAAAGATGAAGCGGCCAAACTAACCCGCGACCCCGTAATATCAGTTTGTATTGACGATGAACACCCAAAACGATGCGTAGAGATTGGATTCGGCCTCAACGAATAAATCAAGGAAGAGCTCATTTCGTTCTTAAAACAAAACATAGACACTTTCGCGTGGACAGCAGAGGATATGCCCGGAATTGATATCGGCGCGACCAATCATGAGCTGAATGTCGACCCAACCTTCAAACCAGTAAAGCGAAAAATGAGGAAGCTGGGGCTCGAAAGAGCGAAAGCAGTAAACGACGAAGTCGAAAGACTCTTACGAGTCGGTTCAATAATGGAAGTTAAGTACCCGGATTGGCTGGCGAACCCTGTAGTAGTCAAAAATAAGAAAAGAAAATGGCGGGTATGTGTAGATTTCACCGACTTAAACAAGGCATGTCCAAGAGACAGCTTTCCGCTACCACACATCAATCGACTAGTCGAAGCAACGGCAGGCAACAAGCTCCTATCGTTCATGGACGTTTTCTGAATACAACCAGATTATGATGAATCCCGATGATCGAGAAAAGACAGCCTTCATTACGGATCACAGAATATACTGCTACAAGGTGATACCTTTCGGCCTCAAAAATGCTGGAGCCACATATCAACGCTTAGCAAACAAGATGTTTGCTAATCAACTCAGAAAGACGATGGAGGTTTACATAGATAACATGTTGGTGAAGTCGCTAGAAGCAAAGGATCACGTAACACATTTGGAGGAGTGTTTCAAACTGCTTAACTCACACAATATGAAGTTGAACCCAACAAAGTGTAGATTCACGGTCACGTCCGGAAAGTTTCTTGGTTACTTAGTTACTCATCGAGGTATCGAAGCAAACCCCAAGCAGATTGACGCACTTATCCAGATGGCTTCGCCAAAGACAAAACGCGAAGTGCAAAGACTGACTGGGAGGATAGCTGAGCTCAACAGATTTATTTTGCGATTTACCGACAAATGCTTACCATTCAACAACACTTTACGAGGAAACAAGAAGTTCGAATGGACGGATAAATGCGAAGAAGCCTTCCAGTAGTTGAAGGAATACCTTGCTAATCCGCCGGTACTTGCAAAGCTAGTCGAGGGAGAGCCACTCTTCTTGTACACTGCAATCTCTGCCATAGCAGTAAGCGGAGTGCTCATTCGAGACGAACGGGGAGAACAGAAACCAATTTTTTACGTCAGTAAGTCTCTCACCGACGCAGAGACAAGATACCCGCAAATAGAAAAGTTGGCTTTATCGGTTGTCATGTCCGCCAAAAAACTAAGGCCGTACTTTCAATCACACTCCATTGTGGTCCTTAGTCCTTTCCCCCTGCGATCCCTTTTGCACAGCCCAAGTCAATCCGGGAGATCGAGCTGTCGAACTGAGTGAGTACGACATCGAGTATCGCGGACGAACTTGCGCGAAATCGTAAGTGCTAGGTGATTTTTTGATCGAACTTTTGGAGGAGAGCCTCGCTTAAGGAAATCCGAGTTCGACTTGGCAACTCCACGTTGACGGCTCGTCATCCAAAAATGGCTCATAAATTGGGATATGTCTGCTTCATTGCTAGGTCAAAAAATGGTTTTATCTCCGCAGGTCACCGAGCCGATCGATCACGATTCTCCTCTGGGTGGGATCCATTTAGAGGTTCCATCCTTGATTAACGACCCAATTGGTGATGTGAATGCCGAGGTAAAAATTGAGGAGGAAGACTGGCTGTTTGATCCTGCCGAGGCGAGGCGACAGCTAGAGCATTTGATGGATAGTCAGGGAGCAGATCCTTCAAACCAACGAGCCAAGCGGCAAGGAAAGGCAAAAAAGAAGCGAGCCGATCCCCCGGGTTCATCTTTATCCAACGTGGGATTTTTGGAGGAGTTAATATAGCGGTTTGGGATTTATGAAGAAGTTAATTTAATAGTTCCTTCGTCATCAACCGAGCTGACACTCCTCCCCCAAATCACTTTACCTTGTATGAGAGCTTCGTCTACCTTTGCCTCTTATGGTTTCCGATCCCCGAGTTGATTCTTAGAATTTTGTGGAAATATGGGCTCGCTCCTTTATAGATTACGACTAGAAGCATTCGTCATCTGGTTGGTATTCTGGTTCGGAGTTACGAATGTGATGTGGAGATTGGGATCCATCACTTGGAAAATCTCTTTGAATTTCGAAGGAGTTCAAAACTCGATTGACATATTATATTTCCAACAAGGTCAATTGAAAAATCATCGGTGGTTTGCCAAGCAAAGACAGCGATTGGACAAGCCATTTTTTTTTTGTTCCTATTTCCGACGCGTCGGAGGGCAGCGAGTGCTCCCATTTGATCAAGAGTGCTGGGAGAAAATTGGTAGCCGATTGAAGACTATCAGCTCGGTTTCTTTTTATACCTTTTTGAACTTAGTTTTAACTCTTATCTTTCTTTTTCTTTTCCCAGTTCACAACCCCCTTTCCTCCGTGCCTATAATATATAACTTCGGTTTGGGACAAGCTGAAGTTGTCTCATGTTTCTCCTGATTTCGTCGACTCTCTTCTTGGAAATGAGCCGGTTGAAACTACTGCGGCGTCCGTTGGTATTCTAGACTTCTCGGATTCGAACGTGGGAATTCCTAATGTTGCCAATCTGGCCGCAGAGAAGGTTGCTAAGTTTGTTTTGAAGAAAGCTGCCAAACCGACCGTGGAGAAAGCTACGGAACCCACCTTAGAGAAGATCGCCAAGCCAACTGTTGAAGAGGCTGTCAAGAAGGATGCTGAAGAGATTTCATAGAGGGGGTGTTGAGACGAATGTCCCTTAGTTTTTATTTTAAATATCTTTGTGTTGGAGTTTGTGGGTTGCGCGAACCCTTTATTGCTTATGACTTGACTTGGTTTGGTTGAACATAGTTCCTGGATGGCTTTATCCACCTTTGTTTTTAAATGAGTTTCGGCTTTTGTTGAACTATTTACCATATTTGAAAATGTTAAGTGATTCGTACCAAGATGATATACAACTGGTGTTTATCTAATGCTAGAGACCAGCGTGTTAAGAAACATTTGAGTGTTGGGTTTAGATCAAACATATTTAGGTATCTCTTAATAGACGATATACGTCTAGCACTTACGTTTTTGAGATGTTGTGACCAGCGATTGGTTGATGGGTTTAGACGAAACATGTTTTAGTTATCTCACACTAACGATATACATTTAGTGTTATGTTTCCGAGATGTTGCGACCAGCATTTTGCTGCTGGGTTTAGATGTGTACCTCGGTTTACGTATATACTAATGTCTACTCTGACAGTAGACATTAGTATTTATATAGCGCGCTTAAATTCGTAAAGGATGTAGTGGTTAAGATCCGTAAAAGATGTAGTGGTTAAGATCTATAGTTCATGTGCAGTAGCTTAGTGATAGTACTTCTTGAGGTGCATTCCATTCCATGATCTTGGTACTAGAACGTCAGACATATTGGCGAGTTCATAAACTCTTGGGCGGACAACCTTGGTGATTTGTATGGTCCTTCCCAGTTTGCTCCTAGCTTTTCGGTGTTTCTTTCTGCTGTATTTTGGAAGATTTTCCGGAGGACTAAGTCCCCTTTGTAGAACTTCTGGCTTCGTACATTGGAGTTGTAATACTTAGTTATTGCTTGTTGATAGTTTTGGATCCGGATTAGCACTTGATCTCGCCGTTCATTGATTAAGTCCGATTCATTGAGTAACATAAGGTGATTCAATCCTTCTTGCCTTGAAAGAAGTTTGTGGTGAACTCTGAGAAATTCTACTTCGGGTGGCATCACTTTGTAGCAGTATATTCCGCGGTCTATGATGAATGCAATTTTTTCTTGATCGTTGGGGTTCATCAGGATATGGTTGTATCCGGAAGAAGCATCCATAAATGAGAAAAGTTTGTTGCCCGCTGTGGCTTCTAATAATCTATCGATGTGCGGAAGCGGGAAGCCATCCTTCGGGCATGCCTTTTTAAGGTCGGTGAAATCTACGCACACGCGCCATTTTCCGTTCTTCTTCTTCACCACCACAGGATTAGCAAGTCAGTCTGGATATTTTACTTCGATTATCGACCCGATGCGTAGTAGTCTTTCCACCTCGTCATTCACCGCTTGGGCTCTCTCTGGTCCGAGTTTTCTCCTTTTCTGCTTCACCGGCTTGAAAGTTGGGTCTATGTTCAGTTCATGGCATGTTACGTCAATGCTGATGCCAGGCATGTCTTCCGCTACCCATGCAAAATCATTCATGTTCTTTTTTAGTAAATAAATCAGCTCTCCCTTTATTGGATCGTTAAGCTTGGCTCCTACTTCGACGCAACGCTCTAGGTGATCATCGTCAATGTTTACTAAAATAATGGGGTCGCAAGTGGGTTCGCTCTTCTTCTCGCGATCCTCCACAATATGTAATTGCTATAAGAGTTTTGCTACCTCCTTCTCGGCTCCCTGTTAGCTTTCATCTTCTTTCGCTTGGTAGTGGCGCTCAGCTCCGTGACAGGATTCCTGAGTTTGTGTTTGGCTAGGAAGCAAACACGGGACTCCTTCTGGTTTCCCCAAATCGTCTTGATTCCATCAGGGGTCGAGAACTTGATGCAGAGGTGATAAGTTGACAGTACGGCCCGCATGGAATTTATCCAGGGAGTGCCCATAATTACATTATAGATTATCGGGTGATCTGCAACAAAAAAATCCACTATCTTGGTTACTTCTCCAGCGCGGATAGGTAGCCTGATTGTCTTGAGGGTCATCATCGTTTCTCTTGAAAACCCAGTCAATGGCTTTGGAGTTGTTATGACTTCAGATAAGTTGATGTTCATTCTTCTAAGAGTTTCTCGGAAGATTACATTTACTGAGCTTCCTGTGTCTATCAGAACTCGGGCGACATCGCAATCATTCACAATTAACTCTATCACGAGGGGGTCATTATACGGTCGGTCAATGCCGGTGGTTTCCCTTTCTTCGAATGAAATTACATCAGTATGAAGCTTGGAGGGCTCTGACCAGTTGACGCTAGCATCGGCTCTTCGCTGGAATGCTTTGATTTAAGACACCATGTCCGAACAGTACTGGGATCCTCCCATTATCATTCTTGTCCTCCAACAAGAACCTGACTGTTTTGCTTCATCATCTCGCCTTCCTCACTTGGGGGGGATCACCAATTTGGGTCGTCTGGTTAGGTTGGTCCTTTTCTTCTTCTCGTTCAAAATCCTTTCGGCTGATGGCATCGCCGAGCTCCCCAGCTACTAGTTTTGCCGCGAGCCTTATTCCCAGGGTTCGACAGTTCGTAGTTGAATGTCTGTTTATGTGATGGTATTCGCAGTAAGCCTTTTCGTCGTAAGGGCTCGGATTTCGTGTCCAAGTGTTCCACGAAACTTTTCCTCTGCCTCGGCCTACTTCAACTTGGTAGTTATGGGCTCCTCCGAAGTTGCCTCATGGTGTACGTATCCGGATCCTTGATTATTCTTCTTGTAATGAGGCGAATTCAGAGCTTGGGAGGAGCGGCTTTTTGCTTTTGCCACTCCATATTTCTTAGATAATACCTTCATTGCCAATAAAATCTGAGGCTCGGTGTAACGCGTCCTGGATCGATGATGGCACCTTCAAAGAAATTTCCTTTCGGAACTCCAATTCGTACCACAACGACTTCTTTAATGCGAGCAAGGCAGCTTTGTCGCTTACGCCTTCGACCTTTGAAATCACCGCCTTGAATCTACCCATGACATTTCGTAGCGTCTCCGTATGTCCTTGAGTCAATGTCCAGAAGTTGGCGTCGGAAGCTCCTCGATCCATAAACATGGAGTAATGTTTCAGGAAAGCGGCGGACAATTGCTGGAAATCATCAATGGAGTTCCGCTCGAGTCTGGAAAACTATTGGAGGACCATGTCTTTGAGGTGCTCTACGAACAGGAGGCAAAAGCCAACATCTTTTTCCTTCTCCCTAAAATTGGTCGGCCCATCGCTATGATGAACGACGTTATATGCTCCTTTGGGTCAGTGGTCCCTTCGTAAACCGGAACTTTGATCTTCTCGGGGTCGGAGACCTTTGCCTTGGTGATCCAAGGTACAAACGGCATTTTATGTGTGTCTTCTAGCATACGGTCGATCTCCAGGACTTTACAGGTTACCTAGTGAACCTGGGACCGAACGCCTCTCACCTCGGCAGTGGCACGATCCAAGGAGGCTCGGATCTCGTCTAATTCTTCTCTTTGGCTCACCTCGTCAATCTCGGTTCGTCATCGTATTGCGCCTGATGCACCCAGAGGAGATTTTCTTCTTCCTCAGATAGGTTCGGGTTCTTGCCGTCGTCGCGGTGTGCTCTCTGTCAGTTGGATTCTTCATGTTTTGTTCTCCTTCTTCGTGGTCCACTACGTCAAGGATGATTGTTGGGATCGTCCCGTTGCCAATTTGCCGATTACGTCCATCGCCCGCTTCTTGCGTTCTTAGGGTTGATTTAATCGGGTTCGTCATGTTTGGTCCGATCGCCGTGATTGGCTGCTCGTCAGGTCGGTACAGTAGTGGCAATCCTCCTAGGGTTCTTGGCGCATCACGAGGTGTTTAAAAGTCAAGAGTCATCGGGTTGAGGTTGAGTCTTCTCGCGGCTCTTCCGGTCAGATTCATCGTCAGCCCAGGTTTTTGATGCCCGGGTTTCAGGCTCGGGTCTCTGTTGCCAGCGTCTTCAGTCTCTCCATCATCGTGTTGTTCATCCTGTCTTGCTCCTTCGCCTTCTTGAGCAACTCAGCCAGCATGTTCTTCACTTCGGTGAGGGACGCGGGAACAGTCTCCGTGTTAGTCGGTGAGAGATCTCCAGTACTTGTCCTCGCTTCGGGCAGGTCGGTGCTGGTGTTGCTTGCATCTCCGCCGCTCCTTTCTCCATCGGTAGTCATCTCTTCAGATCTCGTGTTCGGTGATTCTTAAAAAATTAGAGAGTCCCCACAGACGGCGCCAAATTGTGGGAGTCGAAACTCGCAGAACTGAATTTTGTTAGGAAAGTTTAGGGATGCAGATGCTTTCTATGAACAGAAACACATGAACAGAGATCCAAAGATGGTTTTTTATGGATATGTTTAATAGTTTCGAATAGAGAGGTTGTTAAAGAGAAAACCTTAGTATTCTTGCGAAGTCAAAAGTTTTCGGATCTCTTTTATGGGAGAGATACATGCTTATTTATACAAATATAGGTAGGCTATGACAAATCCTAAAACGATAAGGAAAACTTCCTAATTCTATGTAAGTTTCCTTTCTTCGTCTTTATCCTTTCTTTTTCCTCGGACTCTTTTAATTCGGATGAATATCGTGGGCTTCCAGCTTTGGTTCTTCACCTTGGCCCATCGATTATTAGATGCATCATGAAGAAGGCCGAGTAGGGGTTGGCTTTCAGATATTCGGGTTGGTTTCGGGTAGGAACCGATCGGTTCCGAGTATTTCAGGTAAAGAGGTTTAGGAACCATATAGGTACCGAAATAGATTCGGTTCGGTTTTGGTTCGGTACCTATCGGTTCTGGGTCGGTTCGGTTCCTGATTATAAGAACCAGTGATTATCCAAAAATTTTTGAGTTTCACTTCGGTTCGGTTAAATTTTACCCGAAAATCCGAAATTACCTAAAAAATTCGAAATTAAAGAAAATATCTGAAATTCGATACAAATTTCTAAAAGCAAACAAGTAGATTTGAATCCCAAATTAGAACAACAGATGTGCTTTAAATTGTCCCAAAAAGCATAAAATAGATAACACAAAGTTCATTGTAGTCTCAAATAACTGAAAAGCATAGAAAGCAATAAAGCACACATGTTTGATGGTTTGGAGTTTGGACTTTTGGTTTGATACATTGATATGTCATGCTTATGAATGTGATGGTCCTAATAAAGCAATAAAAGAGAGAACAAATGTCATTGTTTGACTCATGTTAGCCTAAAAACAGTGTGAAGTTTAGACTTTAGAGACATATAGTACCTTTTAGACTTGTAGTCTTGTACCAGAGAATGAATTACACCATCAGGATCCTTGAAATTTTATATCACACTTCAACCACTGCTCTGTGCACATCAACACTTCAATCATATAGTGAGTTAAACAACTCCTATATGGGTCTAAGATTCGATCACTAGTTTGAAACGCATACTCGGATGCAACTGAAGATACTTGCATAGCAAGTACATCCCTAGCTATTTGGGGTTGACCATTTGTATCCCCCGAGAACTATCATATAGCGTCAGTTCAACACGAAGTATAAGCCTCTCTCTAACGCTAGACACATTTAAGTTTCTCCATCTGTATCCCCCAATTTATACTTTTAAATCCAGAACCACACAATATTTAAATTTCGCAATTTCTATTCAAAATCACGATGAGATCCTAATCTAAACCGATTTTAATCTCTAATTCGACTTAAACCGACGAACCAAAATAGTAACCCGACCCAATCCATAACCTGACCCGAAAATTTAACCCGACCAAAGTTGAATCATTACATCTTCTTAATTTCCAGACTTTACTAGTGAAGATTCTAATGGATTTTTGATTTGTTATTATGTTGAAATAGGGCAAGATCTGAGATCTTTTGGTGTTCCATGCAAACCCGTTATACTCCACCGTAATTTCGCATCTGGGTCATTTCTAAACCCTAGAATTTGACCAGAAATTGGTCTGGGTTTCTTAAAACCTGCTCCTTTTTTCTCCTGGAAAATCAAATCAGAGATGAATATCGGTGGCGTAATGTGGAACGAGGATGATAAAGCGATTATTGCTTCATTACTGGGCAAAAGACCTCTCGATTACTTTCTTTCCAATTCTGTACCAAATGCAAATCTGTTGATGACTGTCAGAAGCGACGAGAATCTACAGAACAAGGTCTCGGATCTCGTGGAGAGACCCAACGCATCAAATTTCTCATGGAACTACGCCATTTTCTGGCAGATTTCGAGGTCAAAAGCTGGAGATTTGGTTCTTTGTTGGGGAGACGGATCTTGCAGAGAGCATAAAGAAGGAGAGAAATCAGAGATCGTCAGGATTCTAATTATGGGAAGAGATTTTCGGGTCATGTTATGGATTGGATCGGGTTACTGTTTTCGGGTCACGTTATGGATTGGGTCGGGTAACTGTTTTGGTTTCGTCGGTTTAAGTCGAATTAGATATTAAAACCGGTTTAGATTAGGATCTAATAGTGATTTTAAATAGAAATCGCGAAATTTAAATCTTGTGTGGTTCTGGGTTTAAAAGTATAAATTGGGGGGATACAGATGGATAAACTTAAACATGTGTAGCGTTAGAGAGAAGCTTATACTTCGTGTGGAACTAATGGTATATGATAGTTCTTGGGGGGATACAGATCGTCGACCCAGTTATTTGAGATAGAACAGAATACTTGTGGCAATTGACCTTCCACCATGATAACACATCATACTTTGATCCTCTAATAAATTTTGGATTCTCCACTTTCTCTTTCAGTTACAACTCCAATTCAGTAGCATCATCTTCAATTCCTGCTTCCTGTACAAATGTATTGTATACGCAATCCATTCTCTCATATCCAAAACCACTATCCACGTCCATTCTCTCAAATAATTTAGATGCACCTTGATCTTGGGACTGAGAAGATGTAGCAGCATATTGAGAAGAATTTACAGAAGCACGAGTATTAGCATTGTTAATAATTTCACTGTTGTATTCTTCAAACAAATTCTCCAAAATCTTTACAACTGAATCATGAAGTTGAGTAGCTTCTGTACTATCCTTACCATAAAGTTTATCAAAACAAAGCTAAGAAAACTTCATCTTCTTTGTAGGATCAAACACACTAGCTACGATCAATATCTTATTCAGATCTCCAAATGCATCCCAATACTTATCTAACTTTCCTATCATAGTCGTGGCTTTCCTATGTAATTCTTCATCAGAACTAATACTCAAGGCAGAAAGGTTTCTTGTAATGGTAACAATCTCATTATAACATTTGTATGAGCAAACAGAAGTCGAAGCAGAAAGAACCAAAGTGGTATTGTAAAAGATCCTGTCAACTGCATCCCAATCATTTTGTACTGGTGGTCCAATCTTCTTTTCTTCCCTTCAACAGTTTCATGAAAATAGTCATTGTACAACTTATCTTCAGCTTCCATTTTGTCAAAGGCGACTCTGAACTTTAAAGCCGTATTCAGCATCAGATAAGTTGAATTCCATCTGGTTTTAACATCTAAAGGCAAGCTGCCTCTAGATATCTTTCATGTGTCCACACATAGCTCAAAAGACTTCAGTCTATTTGTTGAAGACCTCACAAACTGAACACCATTACGAATTGCAGCCACATTGTTGTCTACCTCCTTC
The DNA here is from genome assembly GCA_900406555.1 of Pseudoturritis turrita. Taxonomy (NCBI): domain Eukaryota; kingdom Viridiplantae; phylum Streptophyta; class Magnoliopsida; order Brassicales; family Brassicaceae; genus Pseudoturritis; species Pseudoturritis turrita. The sequence goes on along the minus strand of OVBL01000772.1, from coordinate 45,084 downwards.
AAACCATCCCTCACAACCAAATTCAGAATATGATGAGTAGCACATCTTAAGTGCAAAAACTCACTATCCAAAACCATTGGTCTATCTCCATGTAGCCTGAATCCTTCTTTGAATATATTCATAGCAGAGGTGTTAGCAGTAGCATTATCTATTATGATGGCAAATACCTTCTTTATCTCCCACTCAGCTAAACACTTATGAAGAACAGCAGTAATAGTAGCACCTCTATGATCTGAAATGTTCTTAAAACCTATGATAAGCTTCTTCATCTGCCAACTAGCATCTATGTAATGAGCTATGATTACCATATAGCTAGCTCCAGTAGTAGGAGCAACCCAAATATCTGTTGTCAAAGACAACCTCTGCTTATTTTCTACAAGAACCTCCTCATAACTGCCTTCTTCTTAACATATATCTTGACAATATCTCTTGTGGCTGTTCTCCTAGAATGAGGCCTGTAGAACTGAACTTTACTACAGAAATGTCTCCAAGCTAAACTCTCTATAAAAGCTAGAGGTAGTTCTCCTATAACCAACATCTCATTCGAAGCTTCCCTAAACACTTCTTCTGAAACCTTATCTAACTTAAATTTACCACCATCACCATCAGGAGTTAAAATAGTTTGAGTTTTTGCCTAACTATCCTCCCATACCTTGAATTGCTTGCATCCATTTATGTGTTTCCTTAAATTAGATGTACCAGAAGTTGTTGGACAAGCAAGCTCCTTACCACAGTAATGACACTTACATCTGTCATAATCATCCTTCAATCTCGAGAAGTGAGACCAAACATAAGACATTGTTTTCTTTCTTCCTTGGATGATCCAACAGCTTCCTGGTTGTCTTTCCTCTTGCTTGATCTAGTTCCAGGACTCGGAATTTCTACATCTTCTTATGATCCATTTAGTTCATCATCATCCAATTCCACTGGTCCATCTTTGTTTGCTGGATGATCAGAAGAATCCATCTATATGAATGTCAAAGACAAATAAACATATAAGTAAAAATGAATCAATGAACCAAGAACAATAGATTAACTAACAAATGAAACACATGAGTCAGACTTAGAACCAATAATTCAGAAACTCATAAGTCATAAACTCAAGTATCTTACCATGTAATCTAACTACCTATTACCTAATCAAACATGCATCTAAGTCTAAGATCTAACTACTCGGAGGTAAACTCGCATATGAAAACAATCAGGCAAATTCGCATATAAAACAGATAAATCAAATAAACAGATCCAATTATCTAACATATAACTTATGAAACAATCAAATAAACTTCAAAACTCGCATATAAAAAGTCGATTTCATAAAAACAATCAACTCGGTTTCAGATAAAAAATCAAACAGATGTTTCAGAGAATATGAGTCAATAGATGATAAGGAAAGGATTGAATCATACCTCCGACCGATTTCTCGACGACGCGGACGGTGGAGGCGATGACTCCGGTATCGGTAAAGATTCGTGGAGGTGAGTTAAGGATTCCAGATCTTCGATTTCAGATTTCTTTTAACTGATAAATGAAAACACAAGGGAAAACCAAGAGTCAGACTCGGGACTTGGGTAATTAAACCTAATGTATATGGTGGACATGTTTTATCGGGTCTATCGGGTACCCGATCGGTTCTCGGGTAATACCCGGAACCGAACCGATACCCATGGAATACCAATGCAAGATCCATTGGATATTTTAAGGCTATCTGAAACTGAACCCGAACAGGTATTTCGGGTCGGTTCTGGTTCGGGTATTCGGTTCCAATTTTTATCCCCAGGCCTAAGGCCGAGGCCCACGATGCCTAGATGAGTTCCACAGGTCGTCGCTTTGCCTAGCCGCAGGTACGGCTCGTCGACTTGCCTAGTCGAAGGTACGGCTCGTCGACTAGCCTAGCCGAAGGTACGGTTCGTCGACTCGCATAGCCGAAGGTACGACTCATCGACTTGCCTAGCCGAAGGTACGGCTCGTCGACTTGCCTAGCCGTGGAGACGGCTCGTGTTTATACTTAGCCATTTTTACCTATTGATTTCGGTGGGGTAAAACTTGACCCAAACACACCCTCTATTAAAACCCTACCCGGATTCAAATCAACCCGACCCAGAACGAATAAACGGTCTCGGACCATGAAGATCGCAGTTCGGCCCAGATTATCAAATGTATCCGAGCTCGGCCTGCTGGAGATTGGCCCAACCTACCTCTGAGGCCCATGAAACCTAAACGGCCCTAAAAAGCCTCGAGAAAAAAGGAAACAATAATGAAAGGGAATCTCCGAGAAAATAAGAATGTTTCCAATTGTATTAGGTTTACTTTAACCGACATATATTCTGTATAAATATGGAGGCATCTTGAATCTTGATGGAAGAGAGGATCCGATCATTAAGACAATTCACTGAGAAATAAGAAATTTTGCATTTTCCGATTATTGTTTTGAGTTTCGAACTTTGTTCCAACAGAAATCTTCGAATTCCGAAATTTGTTTGATCGATCTGTTACCTAACCCGTATCCGATTACATCAGTTTCTATGCAAAAATTAATTAGAATTGATGTTTTGTGACTATTTGTATTATGCAGTATTTTGTTATTGGTTAATTTATTTTTGGTGAAATAGTAAATGATGTTTTAATATATAAAAAATTAGAATTTATTTAATTATTAAACTTCATGTTTTTAATTTAAAAATTTTTATATAATGAAACAGAAAAAATATTTTTAAAGAATTTACGACACATATCGCACTAAAAGTAATAAGGATTAATTTCTGTAATAACCAAAAAACAACACAAAATAAAGAATATAGCATCATAAAGTTGGTAATTTAAGAAGTAACAATTTTATTGCAAACCGGACGAAAATGTCCATGTGTATCACTCATTTATATTTACTCATTCTTTCATTATCTTTCTTCATTGTGTTATTGTTGGTGTTGGAATCTCACTCAACGGACCCGGCCCATTTGCGAAGCCCATCATCCCGTAAAGACAAAGAAGAGGACTTTGTCCTGAAGAGGTCAAATTGTCAATGATATTTTGAATATATGGTCAATGGTCAATGATCTCTTAAATACATGGTCAATCAGCATATCTCACCATTTTGAATGGCACATTAAAAAGGGTGAAAATGTTATAAAATGGAGGGAGACACGTCTTTCTAGAATCTAAGAGAGCTAGATTCATACATTTAATTTTTTATTTTTTATTTGGTAATTCATGCCATATACTATGAATAAAATCATACTTTCACCTATTTTTTTGAATCATATATTATCATTCTTTCATTCAATTTATTGATTTCGTAATCAGTGGCGAACTCATAAATTATTTTTACCAAAAATCAAAAAAAATATATTTTTAAAATATCATATAATTTATCGCGTGATAATATTACATAAATACTAAACAAATCAAAAAAAAATATTAACGATTTATATTTTTCATAATCAATAAAAAAGGGGAGGTGAAGTATTCTATTTTCAAAACATGCCATAGTTTTCGAGAGAATAAAAAACAAAAAGACATCAATATAAAACAAATACAAGAGGGGACAATTGGTGAATTTAACCCGGATTAAGAGGTGTCATTGCCTAGCTAATTACCAACTCTGCCACTAACTTTATATGAGTTCCGTAGCATTAAAATATATTTGATGATTTAATCGGGGTCATATGACCCCTTTCTCTATAGTGGGTCTGTCCCTGCTCGGAATGAAAAAGTTTTGATCCCAATTTTATTTTCATTCCGCTCTTGTCTAGGCTAGTGTCTAGTACTCAGTTCCTTGTTCTTCGAAAACAAACTGGTTTTCTAAACCAAACACACCTCTAAAATATTTGATTATGGGATTTTTTGCATTCACAATTTGGCGCTGTTTGTGAGGAAAGTGGCAAGTCTAACACCAATAAGAAAGCGATCAAAATGGTTACAGGGATAATCACACCTGAAGTAACCATCCATGAGATTATATATGGATCTAAAAACAGAATTTTCCATAAAAATAGAAAAAGGTAAGTCCAAAGTTACAAATTGTGTATCTATGAAAACTTAAGAAGAGTCTTTTCAGAATGTGATGTTGCAAAAACATGTTCTTCTTTTTCTCATAATCCTCTATAGAGGAAAAGAAAATATATTGATTCTGAAACTTTCTCGAAGAAATTGTTGACATCTCATGAGGAAGACTCGAAATTCTCGATCAGCTTGAACAAGAATATCTTTGGATTGTTTCTCTTCTTTTGAAATCGCTATGTGTGATACTCAGTTTCTCCGCTGAGAGAAAGATCTAAATAGAAAAAAATTATTTGAGCCAATTTCAATGAATCTGATGATATATCACTTCTCTTCGACAAATCAAAGAAAAGGAGGATACTCCAAGACTATGATGAAGTCACTTATTGTTTGATCCACTCTACCTGGTGGATCCACTAAAAATATACTTCGAAATGATTCGGAGAAAAGAAACATAAAATGTTATGTTCCAAATCATTGCAAAATGCAAAGCATGAATTGCAGCTACGAGATTTTTCTTCGAAATCTCAACAAAGTGTCCTTTCTTTTCACCCAGCCTCGAAAATAGTATCTTTACAAAGAAGGAGATGGTGAATGTTGGGCCAAGAATCCACCCAGCTGAGAACAATGGAAAATTTCTAAGTATAGAAGTACGATGGATCAGACAAGGCATAAGCTAACGAAGCAGCTAAGGCCTAAGCCAACTTGGCCGAAGCCAATGCTGGCCGAAGACAACTTGGCCGAAGCCAATATGGTCAAAGCCAATATGGCCGAAACCAACATGGTCGAAGCCAATACTGGCCGAAGCCAATCCTGGCCGAAGCTAATCCTGGCCGAAGACAACGTGGCCGAAGCCAATATGGCAAAAGCCAATATGGCCGAAGCCAATGTGGCCGAAGACAGTGTGGCCGAAGCCGATTCTATACGAAGTCAATTCTACACGAAGACAGTGTGGCCGAAGATAGTGAGGCCGAAGTAGATTCTATACGAAGTCAATTCTATACGAAGTCGCGGCCAAAGTCAATTCCATACGAAGTCATGGCCGAAGTCAATTCTATACGAAGTCATGGCTCGGCAACACGGCGAGTCGGCAAGCAGGCGAGTTCGAAAACACATTGACAAGCTCGGCAACACGGTGAGCCGGCGAGCTCGGCAAGCAGGTGACCTCGGCAAGCAGGTGACCTCGGCAACATGACGAGGAGCCGGCGACCTCGGCAACATGATGACGAGCCGGCGAGCTGGCGAGCTCGAGAGAAGTTGGAGGCCGAGCCCAGTTGTAAAGCCCAAGATGTTAAAACCGACTTGCGAAAAGGAAATCCCGAAGAATAAGGAAGTTTTCCTTTATCGTTTTGGAAAAGACCTAGCCGACTGATTCCTGTATAAATAGACATGTATCCCTTTGAGAAAGCGATCCGTAAGTTACTTAGCAAAACCTAGACTTTTTGCTCTCAAACTTTTGTACGAAAAAACTTTTCAAAACAGCTCAATAAAACCATCTTTGGATCTTCGTTTTCGTGGTTTATCCGCAGAAGTTTTAGATCCCTTAAAAGTTTCGTAACAAATCTAATTGTATTGATTTCTACTCCCACAATTTGGCGCCATCTGAGGGGACCTTGAAACTTTCTTACACCAAGGAACCACCGTACGAACGATCCGAAGAAGATGACCAACGACGGAGAAAGGTGAGCTGACGACCCGCAGGATACCGAAGGCGATGGATCTAGAGCAAAAGATGCACCAGTCCTTGCAACTTTGGAGATGAGTCCGGAAGCCCTGACTCAGATAAAGACGATGCTGGAGACGCTGCTCAAAAAGGCGGATGAGTAGGATAAGCTGAACACAACGGTGACTGACAACCTGGAAGTCCTTGCGAAGACGAGCCAAGCCCGAGGTAGGGGCTCAGGAGTTAACCTAATAAGGCGCCCCCTTCTACATCTTAATCCAACAGCCCTTAATTTCTCAACGCCTCTTGATGCGCTGAGAACCCGAAGTAGATTACCTCCGTCGAACTGAACGTGGGAGCGCAAGAAACAAACATGTAGACTGTGGACGGAACGAATCCGGTGATCGACCTGGAGGAAAACCCAGAAGGTGAACACGACTTAGAAAACCGCCGCGAAGCCGAACTCGCAGGTGCAAGCCAAACTTGAGTCGAATGAAGCGGTACCAACCTCGGCCATGATCAAGACTTTACCGAGAAAGAGGAGAACATCCTCTGGATCCAACGAGCCCAGATCAAAGAAGAGCGAAAAGTAGTAATCCGAGCTCAGAAGGAGGAGATGGCTGAAATTCGAGCCGGTATGGAGCGAACTGCCGCTGAGATGAGATCTGTTCGATCTCAAATGCATAGGACTACCAGCAAGGCCGCCGAACTCGACCGAGTGCTTGAAGGAGCACATAACACTCCATTGACAACTCTAATTACGAAGACAAAGGTTTTCGACCCGGGGAAAATGAAGATACCGATTTACGAAGGAAAAGCTGATCCAAAAGAACACTTGACGGCCTTCGCGATAGCAATGGGATGAGCAAACTTCAAAGAAGGTGAAGAAGACGCTGGTCAATGTATTTTATTCGTTGAGCACCTTAAAGGACCAGCTCTCCAATGGTTCTCTAGGCTTGGGAGAAATTCGATCGAGAATTTCAATCAGCTGTCATCAGCATTCCTCAAGCATTATGCTATATTCATGGAACGTCGAACATCCGATGCGGATCTATGGACCATGGGGCAAGGACAAAATGAGATGTTACGAGCTTTCATCGAGCGGTTCAAGTCGGTACTGTCGAAAGCAGAAGGGATAGTGACGAGGCCACATTGCAAGAATTGAAGAAAGCCCTGTGGTTTGACTCAGACTTCCAAAAGGAGATTGCACTAAATGCTCCGACCACGATTCAGGATGCATTGCATCAAGCAATGGACTTCGCCTCAAACGAAGAAGAAGTGAAGATCCTAGCCCAGAAGCACGGAAGGGAAAAGTCTACGAACTATCCTCCCCTTGCTCCGAACCCTCCAAACAGCAAAAAGGGCAACCAAGGCTCTGGATATGTCCAGCACGAAGGAGGTTTCAAAGGAGCCAATAGTTACCGAGTTGACTCGTCAGGATACGGGGAAGGACGAAGCCAAGGCTAAGGAAGAGGTACATGGAATCGCACGTGGACCAGGGGCCAAGGAACTTACGACAAAACGGATTATTGCGAACATCACCATATCGTCGGACACTCGACTGCGAATTGTCGTATTCCAGGGTGATATTAACCTCAAGGATTTTGACATGGATACCAACGCGAACCCCCCCCCCTCCCGAACAGCTGAATGGAGACCATCCTAAGAGAGGGAGGCAAGATGACGACGCCCCACATTTTGGACCCAGAAGACGGATCAACATGATAATGGGCGGATCCCACTATTGCTCAGATACCGTCTCATCGATTAAAACTTTTCAACGGCGAGCCGATGTCAGCGTTAACTGGTCCGCACCTTCCAAGTTTACAGATGACGTAATCTCATTCGAAGAAAGAGAAACAGCCGGAATCGATAAACCGCATGACGATCCTCTCGTAATCGAGTTGATCATCAGTGATTATGACGTTGCCCGAGTATTGGTTGATACTGGCAGCACAGTTGAAATAATCTTCAAAGAGAAAGAATGGACATCAATCTGTCCGACATAGTAGCTACCCCAAAACCGTTGACTGGATTCTCCGGAGAAACGACAATGACAATCGGAACAATCACTACCTGTACAAGCTGGTGGGGTCATCAAGATCATCGAGTTTTCTGTAGCCGATCACCCGGCAATCTATAACGTCATCATCAGAACACCTTGATTAAATTTAATGTGCGTCGTAGCCTCGACCTACCATCTCTGCATAAAGTTCCCAACACCGAACGAAGTAAAAACAATCTTGGGGAGTCAGAAGGAGTCCCGCGTGTGTTTCCTAGCTACACACAAACTCAGGAACCCTATCACCGATCCGGTAGCCAAGTTAGAGCGCAAGAATATGAAGACGGACAGAGAGCCAGTGAAAGAACTATCCAAACTGTTATAGTAATTACAGATTGCGGAAGATTTCAAAGAAGAAGCGGCCAAACTAACCTGTGACCCCGTAATATCAGTTCGTATTGATGATGAACACCCAGAACGATGCGTAGAGATTGGATTCGGCCTCAACGAATAAATCAAGGAAGAGCTTGTTTCGTTCTTAAAAAAAACATAGACACTTTCGCGTGGGCAGCAGAGGATATGCTCGGAATTGATTTCGGCGTGACCAATCATGAGCTGAATGTCGACCCAACCTTCAAACCAGTAAAGCGGAAAATGAGGAAGTTGGGGCTCGAAAGAGCAAAAGCAGTAAACGACGAAGTCGAAAGACTCTTACGAGTCGGTTCAATAATGGAAGTCAAGTACCCGGATTGGCTGGCGAACCCTGTAGTAGTCAAAAAGAAGAATGGAAAATGGCGGGTATGTGTAGATTTCACCGACTTAAATAAGGCATGTCCAAAAGACTGCTTTCCGCTACCACACATCAATCGACTGGTCGAAGCAACGGCGGGCAACAAGCTCCTATCATTCATGGATGTTTTCCGAATACAACCAGATTATGATGAATCCCGACGATCGAGAAAAGAAAGTCTTCATTACAGATCGCGGAATATACTGCTACAAGATGATTCCTTTCGGCCTCAAAAATGCTGGAGCCACATATCAACGCTTAGCAAACAAGATGTTTGCTAATCAACTCGGAATGACGATGGAGGTTTACATAGATGACATGCTGGTGAAGTCGCTAGAAGCAAAAGATCACGTAACACATTTGGAGGAGTGTTTCAAACAGCTTAACTGACACAATATGAAGTTGAACCCAACAAAGTGTAGATTCACGGTCACGTCCGGAGAGTTTCTTGGTTACTTAGTTATTCATCGAGGTATCAAAGCAAACCCCAAGTAGATTGACGCACTTATCCAGATGGCTTCGCCAAAGACAAAATGGGAAGTGCAAAGACTGACTGGGAGGGTAGTTGCGCTCAACAGATTTATTTTGCGATCCACCGACAAATGCTTACCCTTCTATAACACTTTACGAGGAAACAAGAAGTTCGAATGGATGGATAAATGTGAAGAAGCCTTCCAGCAGTTGAAGGAATACCTTGCTAATCCGCCGGTACTTGCAAAGCTAGTCGAGGGAGAGCCACTCTTCTTGTACACCGCAATCTCTGCCATAGCAGTAAGCGGAGTGCTCATTCGAGACGAATGGCGAGAGCAGAAACCAATTTTTACGTCAGTAAGTCTCTCACCGATGCAGAGACAAGATACCCACAAATGGAGAAGTTGGCTTTATCGGTTGTCATGTCTGCCAGAAAACTAAAGTCGTACTTTCAATCACACTCCATTGTGGTCCTTAGTCCTTTCCCCCTGCGATCCATTTTGCACAGCCCAAGTCAATCCGGGAGATTGGCCAAGTGGGCTATCGAGCTGAGTGAGTACGACATCGAGTATCGCGGATGAACTTGCGCAAAATCGCAAGTGCTAGGTGATTTTTTTATCGAACTTTCGGAGGAGAGCCTCGCTGAAGGAAATCCGAGTTCGACTTGGCAATTCCACGTTGACGGCTCGTCATCCAAAAATGGCTAAGGAATTGGGATACGTCTGACATCACCGATGGGCGAGATACTTGAACAATCTTTTTGCCTAGGTTTTTGTGCGTCCAACAATGAAGCAGAGTACGAAGCCCTCATTGCCGGAATATAGCTCGCGCAAGGACTCAAGATTGATCGTATTCGCGCGTTTTGCGATTCACAGTTAGTTGCGAACCAATTTAGTGGGGAATCTCCTGCTAAAGACGATTGTATGGAAGCATATCTAAAGGTCATCAAAAACTTGACTGTGCAGTACAAAGAATTCACGCTCACACGTATTCTGCGAGGAGAAAACACTTCGGCTGATGCACTAGCAGCTCTCGCATCTACTTCCGAACCAGACTTGAAGTGGATTATCCCAATGGAATTTATTGAACACCCGGGTATCACCCTTTCAGAAATGGTGAGTGTAGTTACTCGATCTCAAGCCGCCAGGAAAGTAAAGGAGAAAGTCAGTGCACCAGACGCCACTGAGGACAACACCGGACAACAAGAAGCCATAACCAACAATTCAATGGTCCAAGACGAGACGTACACGGCAGATAAAGGACCCGAATCTCAAACGGAAACAGACGCAGTCAACGAGGACGAAAATCCCGCAAATGTTGAAGAGGAAGCAACGGCCATGGACGAGGATTCAATTCCCCTTTCTCCCGACGTCAACCCCCTTCACGAAACTGAAGCTGTCGAGATAGATGAAACATCACGGGAAATGAAATACGGCTGTGAAAAAGGGTGGCTCGATGACATCCGAGGATACATCTGCGATGATATCTTATCATCTGACAAGTGGGCGGCTCGTAAGCTTCGGGCGCAAGCGGCTAGTTACATCTTGCTCGATGGGAACATTTTGAAATGGAGATTCTCGGGACCATTACTCGCCTGCGTTGAAGAAAAGGAGGCAAGAACAATCATGGAGGAAGTCCATAGTGGTTCATGTGGTAACCATTCAGGAGGACGAGCTTTGGCGATAAAAATCAAACGACACGGTTATTATTGGCCGACTATTATACAAGATTGCAAGAAGTTCTCTGCTAGATGTGAGAAGTGTCAACCTCACGCACCAATGATTCATCAGCCAACCGAGTTGCTTTCCTCAATATCGTCACCTTATCCGTTCATACGATGGTCCATGGACATTGTTGGACCTTTACATCCTTCGAAGCAGAAACGATTCTTACTGGTCTTGACGGACTATTTTTTGAAGTGGGTGGAGGCAAATTCTTACGCCAGTATCAAGGACGCACAAGTCGAAAGTTTGGTATAGAAAAATGGAAGATCAGACTTAGCAAGTCCACGCCAAGGTATCCACAAGGAAATGGCCAGGCAGAAGCGGTAAACAAGACAATTCTCGATGGTCTAAAAAAGCGTCTTGACAAAAAGAAAGGATGGTGGGCTGACGAACTGGAAGGAGTATTCTGGTCTCATAGGACAACACAGCGATGAGCAACCAACGAAACTCCATTCGCTCTCGTCTACGGGATAGAATGCGTCATTCCACCAAAAATACATTTTCCAGGAGTCCGCCGAAGACTTCTCCCAGAACAAGAAGGGCTCAATCACTTATTGATGCTTGATGAGTTGGACTTGATCAATGAAAAGGCGGGATCAAATTTTGATCCGAATTCAGAATTACCAGAATGCAGCGGCAAAGTACTACAACTCTCACGTACGGAATCGACACTTCTACGAAGGAGACTTAGTCCTACGGAAGATTTTTTAGAATACAGCAGAACGGAACGCCGGCAAACTTGGAGCAAATTGGGAAGGACCTTACAAAGTCACAAAAATAGTCCGACCTGGAGTATATGAACTCGCCAACATGTCTGACGGTCCAATACCAAGATCGTGGAATGCAATGCATCTCAAGAAGTACTATCCTTAAGGTGCTTTACATAAACTACGGGGCGGCTTGATCCCTGCAAAGGGTACGTAGGCAACTCATCTTCGGATGGGTTCAGCTGCCCCCTCTTTAAAAAAAGGGGGAGAGTGGGTACGTATACTCGTATACTCCCACCTTTATAATAGGCTCTACGTCTACTTAATGCAAGCTTTTCGAAGCTAAGATCATAATATCACATCATTTACGGATTACTAAAGCCTTAACAAAAATAGGCATCCCATTCGCATCCTTTACGGATTACTCAAAGTCTTAACTAGACATCTCATCTCACTCTCGTTGCTGCTGGCCACAACAACGAACTACTACATCTTTTACAGATCTAACTATTACATCATAGCGGATTAAAAGCACGCGCTATATAAATGTCTATATCCATTTTTGGAGTGGATATGCTTACGGTAGCCTATCCGTAAACCGAAATGTTCATCTTAAACCCAACAAACAAATCGTTGGTCGAAACACCTATGTTCATTATTGGAGCGGATATGTTTACGGTAACGTATCCGTAAACCGAAATGCTCATCTTAAACCCAACAAATAAATCATTGGTCGAAACACCTATGCTCATTATCGGAGTGGATATGTTTACAGTAATGTATCCGTAAACCGAAATGTTCATCTTCAACCAAACAAACAAATCATTGGTATTAACACCAAAGCAAAATACAGCGAGGTGCATCAGCGGTTAAACAGTTTATGATACTTGGTAGCCGAAACAAATCAGTCCACCTCGGATAAAAAGAGTTCAGCAACGAGATTCGGAAAGAAAGAAACAACACTACAATAACAAAAACCACAAGGCAGAAATAACAAGTCAATATGGATAAAGCCATCCAGGCACCATATTCAAATAAAGTCAAGCACATCGACATAAAACATGATAAGCCAAGCTATAGTCTTTGGCACATCCTTAGTAACGGGTTCGACGATCTTCTTCATCGGCAACCTTACCCTTGGAAAACACATCGTCATCAGACCTCGAAGCAGGCTCATCGGAGGATTCGATCATCGTCCTGGATTTGGAAGCCCTCTTCAAACCAAGCGAGGACAGACCAGGAGTACCCCTATTGGATCTAGAGAAAACACGAACCCCAACATTCGTCGCTAACGCTTCGACGTGCTCGTTACCTAGCATAACATTGGCCGAATCCTCAGAAATCGGCAAAACCACCAAGTCGCTCTCCAACTCAGTAACCAACATATCGAACTCATCGTCAGCACCATCGTACCTAGCTTTCCACCCTTGGAGTTTCTCAACTTAGGCCTCCAACGAGGGGGTTCGTCACCACGAAGCAATGCAATGAATTCAAGATTACCATCGAGTTGGGCGAGATCAACCATGTTACTTTTCGATGACCTGCCCAAGCTCTGAAGCTTCTCCTTGGCTCGATCAACCTTGGCCTGGAATTTCTTTGCCATTTTACGCATCACCTTCTTCTTAGCTCGCTCCACCTTCTTATCAATCATAGCCTTCTCCGAGCTTAGCAGCCGTTGAAGCTCGGCAACTTGAGCTTCCTGTCGAGCCCGAGAAGACTCTAATCGAAGAACCCTATCGCCAGCTCGGCCGCGCCACTTCTTGTGAAGTTTCACCTCAGCCTCCAAGTGTTCTTTCTGTTTTGATGCTCTCTCCATCACGACATCACGCTCGCGCTCAGCTTAGTCAAGCTTGGTCTGAAGTTCTTCCGCCGCTCTCCTTGCACGCTCGACTCTCCTCAAGTTTTTTTGGGCATCCGACTCGTAGCCAAATGCCATTTTGTTGATGGAAGCCAGAAACTGAACAAAAAGAGAAGGTTAGATATCACACTTTCAATAAAGTGATAAAAAAGGAGAGAAGAGAGTCGGCATAAAGAACCTTAGCACCACGAAGAGACATATCGGCATATGGTTTGCTCTGAACCAGAGTATCGGGAGGAGGGAAGCAATCCCCCGTAGAAAGGATTTTCGAGAAAAGAGTAGTCGATCCGATGCGTCATCAAAAACCATCTCAGAAGCGAACGGCAAAGATACGGGCTCCGAAGGCGGTTTCTGCTCGGCAGTATCGCGAATTAGAGCATTATGCCTTTTGCATTTAGGAACATCGTCTTTAGGAGGCCCTTGCCCTTTGTTGGCCTTCATCATGGCACATCTCTGGGCTGGCTTCACCTGGTCGGCTTCCTCACTCGTGTCCCTGGCCTTGCTGCTTCTGCACCGAGCCGGAGATGAATTTGGTTGCCTAAGACCCAACACAATCTCTCTTGCTCTGGGAACGAACGGAGCCAACATCGACGCCTCTTCGGCCGGATCGACCATGGGAAAAGCAAGGGCAACACTTGGAGTTAGGTGCTCAGCGGAAAATTCAGCTTTCGCTTGCTCAGCTTTTGCGCGGACTTTGGCGTCCATCCTTTCACAAACCGTTGATCACTTTCCCATAGCGTTCCTTGTACCACTGGAAGAAGACGAAGAAGTCAAGCTTGAAGAATAATAACCGAAACGTGTAGCTCGTTCTTTCTCTACCCTCTGAAAGTAAAATCTCTTTGCCAATCAGACTCACCAGAAGCAAGAGTCTCGCAAAGTGTAATTATGTCTGGAGGGCACCTTGGGATCGGATTAGGAACTGTAAACCAACAAACAAAGCAGAGGATCACGATATATTCGACAAAGCAGAAACATTCATAAAGCTACAAATCGGCTACCAATTTCTCTCCATCTGGTCCTAATCTTCTTAGACCAATCGGCACCAACCGAAGCTTCGGAAATAGGCACAAAGAAAAGTAGTCTTCCCAAGATCTATCTTTACTTGGAAAACCTCTGATAATCTTACGGTGAACCTTGTTCGAGATGGAGTAGAGGAACTTGTCCTTGGAATGAAATTTCCGAATGGATAGCAAGTTCAACAAGTGATCCACGGTAACCTCCTCGCCGCACTCAAAACTACGAACCAAAATTCCAACCAAGTGCTGAATACTCCGAGGAGCTATTTGCGCCAAAGCCAACCTATGCTTCCATAGATACTCAAGAATGATCCTTGGTATTGGAAACCATAGAAATTACATGTAGAAGCAACTTTCGTACAAGGTGAAACACCCCTTTGGAGGCTCATCGGCTTGATCTAGCGGTGATGGGAGGATAAGCTCAATCTCTTCGGAGATATTGAACTAATGCCTAAGACTCTCCAAAGATTCTGCAGTAGAAAGGGAAGACCCCGAAGGATCGGGTACCTCACGCTTGGGTCCACTCTTAGCTCGTCGCTTTGAAGAACATGCTTGGAGACCCGCGTCTTGCCTTATCTTAGCCAAATCAAAACTCTAAATCTCCGCTTCGATTTTTACTTCGAAAGGATTCTCCATTTCGTCAATCAAAGGAGCAGTGAAACCAATCGGGCTTGTCATACGATCGCCGACTTCGTCAGGGTCACAAGAGTCTGCAAACCTTCTCAGCTCTTCGGATTCATAAAACATATTTGTAGGCTTGGCAAAACATTTTCGGCAAAGGGGGTCTTCGGCGAGGAGAAGGTCTTCGGCAAAGAAGGGTCTTCGGGGGAGAAGATCACTTCGGCAACAACGAAACCCTTCGGCAAAGGGTCTTCGGGAACAACGAAACCCTTCGAGAAAGGGTCTTCGGCAACGACGAAGCCCTTCGGCAAAAGGGTCTTCGGCAAAACACAAGATTGCTTCGGAAACGGAGGGGTCTTCGGCAAAAAATAATAGGGGAATTCTCTTCGGCGAAACGAGATCACTTCGGCTCGTACCGCGAGACCACTTTGGTAAAGAAGGAGTCTTCGGCAAAAACAAAATCACTTCGGCAAAGTCACGAATCAGACCTAGGGACAAGTTGACATCGGCAAAGCTACGACCGGGCAAAGTCGCGAATCGAGACCGGTTCGACGAAAAGAGAGCTCAGCGGCCGCCGGCGAGAGAGACAAAAGAAAAACCTAAAAAAAAAAATCTTTAAAGGAAGAAGAGAGAATGGAGGAAGGGAGTTACCTTATCTTCTTGGAGATTTTTGAGAAGTGAAGAGTGAGGGAGAAATGAGAAAGAGTGGAGATATATATAGACTGTTAAAGCATAAGGGTGATGTCATCATGTCTTGGGAATCGTGCAAGGCACAGTTGCATGAAGAAATTTCTATTGGGTATGAGATTACCGATCTGAAGACAGAGAACCTGGCTCATCAAATTCGATGTAATCAAGTTTAGCAGAATATCAAACACAACGGACTCGGCATCACGTCGGTTCCGCTCGTACCGATTAGCATGACGCATTGATCCTAGCTTAGACTTCCTTTACCTCGGCACTATCATAACTGAAACTATCGAGCTGGGGGGCTAACTGTTGGGGTCAAAATTCATCCAGCTGAGATCAATGGGAAATGACTAAGTATATAAATACGATGGATCGGACAAGGCCTAAGCTAACGAAGCAGCTAAGGCATAAGCCAACTTGGCCGAAGCCAATGCTGGCCGAAGACAACTTGGCCGAAGATAATTTGGCCGAAGCCAATATGGCCGAAGACAGTATGGCCGAAGCCAACATGGCCGAAGCCAACATGGCCGAAGCCAACGTAGCCGAAGCCAATCCTGGCCGAACACAACGTGGCTGAAGCCAATGTGGCCGAAGATAACTTGGCCGAAGCCAATTTGGCCGAAGCCAATTTGGCCGAAGCTAATGTGGCCGAAGACAACGTGGCTGAAGACAGTGTGGCCGAAGCTGATTCTATACGAAGTCAATTCTATACGAAGACAGTGTGGCCGAAGACAGTGTGGCAGAAGATAGTGAGTTCGAAGTCGATTTTATACGAATTCAATTCTATACGAAGTCACGGCCGAAATCAATTCCATACGAAGTCATGGCCAAGCCAATTCTATACAAAGTCAATTCCATACGAAGTCATGGCTCGGCAACACGGCGAGCCGGCAAGCTCGGCAAGTAGGCGAGCTTGGCAATACATTGACAAGCTCGGCAACATGGCGAGCCGGCGAACTCGGAAACATGGCGAGCCGGCGAGGTCGGCAACACGGCGAGCCGGCAACACGGCGAGCCGGCAACACGGCGAGCCGGCAACCTCGGCAAGCAGGCGAGCTCAGAAAAATGACGACGAGCCGGTGAGCTCGGGCAAGCTCGGCAAGCCGGCGAGCTCGGTAACATGACGACGAGCCGACGAGCCGGCAAGCTCGAGAGAAGTTGGAGGCCAAGCCCATTTGTAAAGCCCAAGATGTCATAACCGACTTGTGAAAAGGAAATCCCGAAGAATAAGGAAGTTTTTCTTTATCATTTTGGAAAAGGCCTAGCCGACTGATTCCTCTATAAATAGACATGTACCCCTTTGAGAAAGCGATCCGTAATTTACTTAGCAAAACCCTAGATTTTTTGCTCTCAAACTCTTGTATGAAAAAGCTTTTTGAAACAACTCAATAAAACCATCTTTGGATCTTTGTTTTCGTTGTTTATACGCAGACGTTTCGGATCCCTTAAAAATTTCGTAACAAATCTAATTGTGTTGATTTCGACTCCCACAGTGGATAAATCATAGAATTTTGTAAAGCAATAACAAGTGAAGAAACGAAGAACTGGAGAAGGTCACAACTTTGTGTTGTTGATCTGATCTTGAATCCCGAACCGAGAGTTTGAGCTCGGGACATTAAAGCCAGTTTTTCATAACTCTTGCTTCAAAATAAAAATAAAAGCAAGATAAGGAAATTAAGAACCAAAGAAGGTCACAACTTTACGTTGTTGTCTCAAATATGAGCTTAAATCCCAAACCGAGAGTTTGAACTCGAGACATGAAATCTGAATCTTTTACAACTTTTGCTTCGAAGATCGTAAAGCCAAAATTTTACAAATGAATGGAGAGAATCCGTGGGCAAAAGACTAGACATATGGTAAAAATAATATCCATGAGTTCTTCTTAGTATCATGTAAACCTCGGAAATGAGATTATATGACGGAGAAAAATCATTTGGAATAAAGAAGAAAAATAAGAACTTGCCTCGGTGACATTCTAAGGCGCTAAATATTTTAACGATTTCAGATCGGAAGGGAATCAACCACCGAATTCACTCGGATTTCATCAAATCATGGTCAGCACTCCAGCTTGCTCTTGTAACTCCAACCTCGAAGAGGATTTCTATACCTTGGAGAGGTTGTTCTTAGATACGACGAACTTAAAGAACGAATCAGAAAGATATTTGTCAACAAATGGAGAATTTTCATAAGCGAAAGACTACGTACATTATGAGGACGATGATGAAGTCTCTCATAATCATTGTCCCAAAAGATCGATTGATATGCAAATATCAATCTACAGAGAGACGCAAGAGACAAATCTCACATCAATGAGAGCTGAACAAAGGTCATCCGTCGGAATTTACTCAATTGATGGATGATATGCATTATATGTTACCGGCTTTACGTATGGTTTTTATCAAATATTTCTATTGATTTTGGCATTTTATTGGCGTTTTCAGGTAGTTTTTAGACTATTTATAGGAAATTAGAGTAAGTTGGGGCAAAAATGATGCAAAACAAGGATATTGGACATTAGACAACTTTTGAGCATCAAATGTTTCACATCCGATGGAGACCTTCCTATCGTTGGATCAAGCTCACATTTTTTCACAAGATATCTGGGAGTGTTAGCTTTCATTTCCATATTAGATCGTGCATATCCAATAGTTCGATCTTGAGATATGTTCTAATTACTGAACACTGTCGTTCTAGATTCGAGCTGAAGCAAGCAGAGCAAAAGAACCCTGATGGACAGATTGCGTATCCGCAATTTTGGCTGGCCTCAAAATCAAGAGGCAATCGATCCATCCCTTTTGGGGCAATCGATCGATCTCTATTGGGGCAATCAGAAAAAGGGAATATTTCGTTTTCGACTTTATCTTTTAAATCTTTGGGGAATATCCTCATCGTCGACCTAAACTACTATATAAACACAGACAGAGCCACGAAATCAATAAGATGGAGAGAGCCACCATCATTCTTTTCTAGAGATAGCCTCGGGGGGGGGGGGTTATCAAGTTTTTACTTATTCTTTTAAGGGAGACGATCTCCAATCCTTGTACCAGCAGAGAGAATCTTTCTGAACCCTTTTTACTTATGATATTTATTCATTCTATTTTTGTTATGATTTCTCTTTTCATGATTGAGTAGTTTGATTGTTGGGTCTAAGGGTTTCGAAGGGGTTTTCATGTCTCGGTGAACGAAACTTGTTTAGATTCAGAAATTTAGAAGGAGTTTTTTGTTGAAGAAATAGTCCAAAATAGTACATTTTCTGACTTTAATGTCAAACGGGGTACACTCGTAGGGAAAATTGTAGAACTAGTACACTTTTTTGGAAATACCAGTGCTACCCCTTAAGACCAGCAGAGTTAACGCGGACCAGTGGCACACTGTCTGCATGTTGACATTTGCAACGCAAGTAAATGTAGACTACACAGAGTACAAGTAGAGAGAGAAAAGAGTATGTGCAGTCACTGCTTTTACTCGCAAAAGAAAAACAAAGCGTTCTCAGTCTCTGCCGTTGGAAGCAGAGTATACGCAAACACTGTTTATATTCTACTTGTATTATGCAAAAATTTGGTATACACTACTGTGCTTTTTTATAGTTAGGGTTTCGCAGACGAAACCACCTAACGGTAGACCAAAGCCAGACTGGTATCAGACTTTAGGATAATTCATTACAAAAAGAGCTGAACATTGACTCCTTCCAATTAGCTTTGCACTTATTTTTCTTCATAATAAAACATAAACTCCCGACAAAAAAAAACAAACAAACATAAACTCATAAACAGTTTTATTAGAAGTGATCAGAGTTGTAATCTTGAAGGGGTGGAAGAAACAACACAAAGGCGTCTTGTCCTCATCCATGAAGCGCTATGTGAGCGTGTTGTTAGGGAAACAGGCCGAAAGTGAGTGAGTATTGGTTAGGCCCAACCATGAAGTAGACATATCCATGTCCATTCGCTTCATCCTCAATGAACTTCACCGTGGCAAGGAAATGCATGGTTGGCGCGGGGTAGGTCAAGTAGTCCATATATCCTCCAACTCCTTCAAGTGCTTGAACCCTTCTTGTGTCCACTCCTCAAAATCGCAGGTGCCTTGAAAAGAATGGTGACTGATTCTTGTTGAAGTGCTCGTGGTTGTGAAATAATCCCTAATTTTAGTTATGTTCTAAAATAATTTTGAAAATACTAGCGCTACCCCTTAAGGTCACCAATGGCAGAAGACAATCACCAGTAGTGCATTAACCGGTATAAGCCGAAACCAGAAAACTCGAGAAACTCGATAAAAACCGAGTGGGTAGGGTATGAAAACCGAGTGGGTAAGGTTTCGCAGACTGACTGAATATCACCAACGGCAGACCGAATGCAGATCGCAATCGGAGAATTCGTTTGTAGAGAGGTTTTGTTGATGTATATTTGTATATACTTCCACTTCCTTTATACATTATTTCATTAATTTCTAACTGTTTTCAAAGTACAACTTATGTTAAAAAGAAAAACTCCACAGTGAAAACCGAGTGGTTAGGGTATCGCAGACTGAATGAATATCACCACCGGCAGACCGAATGCAGATTGATATAGGATTTGTAGTGATTTGTTGTTGTTGTATGTTTGTATATACTTCCACTACCTTTATACATTATTTCTTACTGGTTTCAAAGTAAAACTTATGTTAAAAAGAACAACTCAGACAAAAAAAATCGTTATCATATGTTTCTTCGTGTATCTTTGTTCAACGCGACACTATGTGAAACATTTCCTTGGTATTTACCATAGTTATCGATTTTTCTTCCATTCTGTGTTTTCAATGTAAATAAGCTTTTAAACACTTAGATTGAAGATCACTTTGGAGTTATGACGGCTAAACAAATGTTAATCGAAGTTTTTGAAGAGTTTTGAGTGGTTAAGGGTTTCGCAGACTGTATGCCGATGTAGCGCAGCATTTTTGAAGAGTTTCAACTAAAAGAAAAAGGCGGCGCTGACTTAACTGTACGACAAAAGGAGGCGCCGTCATAATTAGGTAATATTAGTTTAAAAATATTTTCACAATATATATTCGGGCCTCAAAGCAGTTGTTTCAGGCCCATGAAGCCTAGAAAGCTTGGAAAACACAACATTGACTCTTCTTCTACTTCCCCTCGGCAACCCTAGAGCAGAGGAGCGTATCTTCAATTTTGTCGATCTCTTTCTTCATTTTCTTCATTTCTCCGATAATTCTCCGATCTCTTCATTTTTCCGATATTTCTCCTTCGAATATATCATGTATATGAATGATTACGAGATGGATTTTCCTGCCATTATTTTTTCCAAAGGAAACGAGCCAGATCCAAATACCAGAATAAACTACAGTTCGAAGTTCAATCATCTTTCACTGGTGGAAGGTGTAGTGGGTGAGGAAGTGTGGGATTATGTCCGCAAGTCACAGCTAGCAGTTATTTGTAAGTTTGAGAAGTTGGGTTTCGGATGGAGTGCAAAATTAGTGCATCACCATCTTATTTGCAAACAATTGGAGTGTGAAAGCCCATTTGAGTTGTGGTTTTTGATCGCGGGGCAGCCAGCACGGTTCTCGCTCTTCGAGTTTGAAGAGATCACAGGTCTTAACTGTAATGAAATTACGCAGTTGGATGGGTTGGTATCTTCTGAAGCTAATCACCAAACCTGGAATCGCTTTCGGGGTCTTCTCAAAATACGCCGTCCTAGCCCTTGTATTGAGGACATAGTGAAATTGTGTATGAAGCATGGTGGAGATATAAGCAAATCTTGGTCTAGGGAAGATAAAATTAGGCTTAGTTACCTAGCTATTCTGTCTAACGGTCTGTTGGGTGTTGATCGGAGTACAGAAATTCCCCTTAACCTAGCTAGGTTAGTGATAGATTTGGCAAATTTCGAAGGGTATCCCTAGGGGAGGGTTGCTTACAAAGATCTTGTTGAGCAGGTTAAGTTAGTAACTAAAGAGAAGATATGGCAAGACTCTTATGTTTTGAAGGGGTTCGTGCAAGTTCTACAGGTCTGGGCGTATGCTTATGTGCCCAAAGTGGGAGAAAATTTGGGAACACCTATAGCTTTTGAAGGTACACATCTGCTAAGATACAAGGGAAAAGTTGGCAGACCCGATATGGAGAAGATCTTCTCGAGTGAAGAGGTATGTATATCTTTGGCATAGTTTGTTGAAGTAAAAATGTAGAGTTTTGGAAGAGTAAGCCACAGTGGCAGCGTCTGCAAAAAAACTCTGCCACAAGTTTACATATTCCCATCGCTAGACTTCTGGCAGAGTTACGCTGACTTCTGGCTGACATTTATGTAACCATATGTTGTTTTGTAGGTGATTGTAACTACTATGTGTGAGAGATCCCGGATAGAAATCTATCCACGTTGGAAAGGTAACGACGTAATAGATGTCAAGCTTGATAATCTCATCAAATACATTCTCTCTGGCCAGCCGTTGTCGGACATCAAATGGAGGGTCTCAAAAAGCCGCCAGTCCAAGTAAATTAAGAAGAAGAAGAAGGAAGAGTAATGAAGAAACCGAAGTTCTCTGTAGCTAAAATCCCATCTTACAGATTCGTCGACATCATTGAATTGTCCTGGATAAACAGCAGACCAAGTTTGACGCAGTTGTAGCTAGAATTGAAAACGCAGACTTGAGCAGCAACGAGTAAATTTGGAACAGCAACGAACCAGCATGGAACACATACTGTTTTGGGTGAAACCTTAAACAAGTTGGCACAGGTCGTTGGAAAGCTGATGGAGAGGATGACTTGTTTCGAGCAAGATACTCGCTTCTCTAACAACAAACTAAAACCTGACAATCGCATGGTATGTCCAACTCAGCAATTGTTGAAATAAAAGCACTGGCATGATATGCGATATCATGCTCTATCAGATGTGGTAAAACAATAGAGGGCATGGCATACTCTGCTTGCCTACGTTGTATCATTCATTTATGTGAGACATGTAATTGTTACGGAGACTAATAATGGCATTCAATTCTATTCATCATTGGCATCCTTAATATCCTATACGGCAGAGTATGCCCTTAAGGTGTAAGAGGTTGAAGCTGAGTTCATGTAACAGTCATTACTTTGAAATTTTGCAGAATGACGAAGAAGAGACGACGTGGATAACAAAGGAGATGGCAAAGACAACGAAGGAGAAGGAATCAAGGTTGTTGCCTCTGGCTCCTTTTCAAATGAGAAAGTAAGAGATGGCAAAGAAAAAGTAACTGATAATGGCATCGAGGCAGAGGATGCCAAACAAGAACAAGTAGGAGATGATGCAAAAATAGATTGCAGTGAAAAGGCAGATGGCATCGAGGCAGAGGATGCCAAACAAGAACATCTTCAAGATATGTTCCATGGGGAAAAAATATACAAATGTGAAAAGGCAGAGGATGCCAAAGAAGAACATCTTCAAGATGATGGTAATGATGGAGATGGATATGCTGAAAAAAGTGATGGGAGTGAAAAGGCAGAGGATGCCAAAGAAGAACATCTTCAAGATGATGGTAGAGTTGGAGATGTTGAAAAAATTGATGGGAGTGAAAAGGCAGGGGATGCCAAAGAAGAACATCTTCAAGATGATGGTAGAGTTGGAGATGTTGAAAAAAGTGATGGGAGTGAAAAGGCAGAGGATGCCAAAGAAGAACATCTTCAAGATGATGGTAGAGTTGGAGATGTTGAAAAAATTGATGGGAGTGAAAAGGCAGAGGATGCCAAAGAAGAACATCTTCAAGATGATGGTAGAGTTGGAGATGTTGAAAAAAGTGATGGTGTGAAAAGGCAGAGGATGCCAAAGAAGAACATCTTCAAGATGATGGTAGAGTTGGAGATGTTGAAAAAATTGATGGGAGTGAAAAGGCAGAAGATGCAAAGAAGAAAAAGGAGATAATGATCCCAAAGCATGCCTTCAGGCAGAGGATGCACTCCCGCATATGAAAGCAATGTCTGCATTAAGGATGCCGCTGCAGCAGATGAAACTAATGTATGCATTAAGGATCCCATTACGGCATTGATAACCAACGTCTGCATGGAGACAGTTGCTTCGACTGCTGAAGATGGTAAAGGCTCAGTGATTGACACTGAAATCATTGAAGAAAGAGGAAGAGGAAGAGAAAGAGGAAGAGGAAGAGGGAGAGGAAAAGGAAACTCCCAGCCAGTTAATATCATTGAACCATCAGTGAATTCAGTCCACCCAACTACATCTCAAATCGAAATATATGAAAGCTCCAGAAATCTTCGCCAGACCAACAAGCTAACAACAAGGAGGAGTGAAAGGTTAAGCAAATCGACTACGCTTCCTGTTGTACCTAGCAACAACGCAAAACCAGTGGCCCAGAAATCTGCTTACGAAATTGTATTTGGAGATATTGACAAAACACTGGTGGACAAGATGAACGTATTCAGAGCCGATGAGTAAGTACACACAGCATATAAGATCGTCTATTTTATCTTGCAGTCTAACTTGAATGTTGATTTTCTTCGACAGAAAAATATTTATCCATTTGGAGGGAAAACAACGGCCCGTGAATTCTTCAACTTACTTTTGAAGCCAAGGGAATGGTTACACGATATGGTAAGTACATTCTTCCTCGTCAACAGTGGATCTGGCAAAAGTGTTTATTTCATGTTTAGCTGGCAGACCGTTGTTGTTGTGTGTCTAGTAGACTCTGCTTTGGTGCCTAACATTTGTCCTTCTTTTATTATCAGCACCTTGACGCAGCACTGAACTTGTATAGACTAAGGCTAAAGAGAAATCCTAGTTCTTTCAAGAGTCCGCAGATTGCTATATTGGATGTAGAATCTCAAATGCTTTGGAAGAATAGGTACGCCGAGTGGCTTGAGCTTGAAAAAAGGCCTGGTGGTACTTACGAGAATGTACACGGTATTCTTCCAGCTTATGCCGCAACAAAGTTGGCCTGGGGCAAAGACGTTGATACGTTATACTTCGTTCTACACGTGAGCTCGAATCATTGGGTTGGGAAGGTCATATCATTGGCTGACCGGGTTGTCTACATATATGATTCCTTAAATACTCCAGAATCAGATATTGTGGCAGCGGCGAGGGCTTTTGCTGAAATGGTTCCTGCCGCAATTCATATGTGCTTTCCTCAAGACTACGATCAAGCAGCTTTTACAATCACAATTGTAAAAGACGTTCCCAAAATGCGTCCACAAGTAGGTGATTGTGGAGTATACGCACTCAAATACATTGAGTGTCACATGTTAGGATTGCCGCTATCAGCAAGAGAACTGTGTAATGCCAAAATGATGACCTGGAGGACGAAGCTCGCTGCGGAGGTGTTGGATGAGACATCTTCGTATACCGATCAACGCATGTGTGATGAGTCAATTATTGCAAGTATCTACGATCCCTACGACGTTCAAATTTAATTGCATGGTTAGTAAATATATGTATATAGTAAATAGGGAGATTTGTTCTAGTAAATATTACATTAACCAAACTCTGCGGCGTACAAGCAGAATTTAAGGTTTTCCTTCCTTAGTAGAAGAGAACTTATTTTGCTTATTCTTCGTTTAATCGCATCATAAACTACGCTGATAGATTGTAAACCGAGAATACGCAGCACCTGCTCATACTCTGCATCTGCTTTGCTTACACTCAACATAAACATGGGCAGAATAAGTTCTCTTCTACTAAGGATGAAAAACACAAACTCTGCGGCGTACAAGCAGAATTTAAGTTTTTCCTTCCTTAGTAGAAGAGAACTTATTCTGCTTATTCTTCGTTTACACGCATCATCATAAACTACGCTGATAGATTGTAAACCGAGAATACACAGCACCTGCTCATACTCTGCATCTACTTTGCTTACACTCAGCATAAACATGGGAAAAATAAGTTCTCTTCTACTAAGGATGAAAAACATAAACTCTGCGGCGTACAAGCAGAATTTATGTTTTGTAGTCCGCAGAATTTATGTTTTTCCTTCTTTAGTAGAAAAGAACTTATTCTGCCCATGTTTATGCTGAGTGTAAGCAAAGCAGATGCAGAGTTTCATTGAAGTTGGAATATCTAGCGTCACTCTTGTAATTTTAAGTGGATTTCGTCAACCACTCTTGTATTTATGAAGTGGGTCCACTCTTGTATTTATAACGTGGGTTATCTTCAACACTTCTTCTTTATTTGCAGAGCACATATAGCCGACTTTTAATGGAGCCATCTGTAGCCTCTGTCTTCAATCCGATGAACGATAATGAATCTTCCGCGAGTTCAACAACTGTATTTGAACGATCCGGATTGAAGATTCCTTCAGTTTTACTCATGAACCATAACCCGAGATGTTTTCAGCAATCCACGGAGTTCATAACTAAGGTAAAGGTGTTGCATGTTTTTCAAGAGTTTTCCATTGCTGTTCCTTATGTATCTATAATTTATTTTATGCAGCTTAACGAGAAGTACCGGCGAGCAATCAAGACTCACGAGAAAATCTTGAAGAAAAAGGCTAAACTTCACAAGAAACAGAAGAGAATCGAGAAGATTATAAAACGGCTCGAGGCCCATCCTTCAGAATGGGAACAGCTTGGATTTGACAAAATATCCCCTATCCCGGAAATTATCCACCAGGTCTTTCACAATGATCAAGACGAATAAGAACAACTATCAGTTTTTGCTCAAAATTTTTTGTAATAAATTTAGAAAAGGAATATGAAGAATCATCCCATTTTCCAGCATTGAAGTTGATGTTTATTATAAATGCAGAGAAGTAGCAGTACGAAACGCAGAATCTGCAGAAACATACATGGTACGTATATAAACATAAGTTCAAAATCTGCCTAAAATATGCTCCAAACCTAGATCCTCTGCTTCGCATACTTTTTCAGTACTCTGCTTCTATATCCAAGTCTATTTGTACGCTGCACCAAAATCTGCCCGTAGTTTGCATCCAAAACGAGATGTAGGTTACTTTGCACCAACCGTATTTTGCATCCAAAATGAGATGTTGTTTGAAAGTTTAGAATACACACAGAAACACAAATCGAAGAAAAGAGTACAAACAACAAATCCAAGAAAAGATAAACAACATCAAATAAACTAAATGTTGTTAAAATTTTAAGAAAAGTAAAATAATTAGGATCAATTCGTAAATTTTAAAAATATGGATAACAAGAGTTCTACATAACTTTAGTCCTCCATAAACGAAAGATCAAGTTTTAACCAATCAATATGAGGAACTGTAATTCCTCTCAGCTCCTCCTCAGCAATCATTTCTTTCTCTGCTAACTGCTGCCGCCTAGCATCCATGACCACTTGTTCTTCATGCATCATCTTCTCCAACATAGAGCATTTACCGGCTATTCTTGCCAACTTCAGTTTGACGCGGTGAGCTTCGTCCTTTGCTCTCATTTGAGATCGCACCAGCAGAAGAATTGCCCTCAGGCGATGTTTTCCTTCCTTTTCCGCCTCCATAACTGCATCATTCCGCTTCTCTTCTGCTTCCAACTCCAGGTCTGACATTGGTGCTTTTCTTTTCTTCGAATGATCTGCAGCCATGATGTCTTGAATATGTGTCTGTAAAAGAGTAAAATGCAGAGAATGTGCCTATTAAAAATAGGAATCAACTGCACAGACTAAAAAAAAGATTGAGTAGAAGAGAAGCCGCAAGTTATTTTGAGGGTTCTTCTTTCTTTTATAGACGAGAGGGATAAAGCAAAACCACGTACGTCAGTTTTTTCACTTAGCTGTCATTTCAACGGTCCACCATCCCATCATTTCAGCGGTCCACCTTCCCATCATTTAACCCATTATTTCGTAGAGTATATGCAGAGAAGGTGCCTAAGCAAAGTACTATTAAATTTATTGCAGAATATAAACAGAGTAGTCGCAATCACTGCCATTCTTTACTTAACATGTTCTATCATGTATGATCGACACGTGGCGTATGACGTATTGTAGTAGAACAATTAATAATTTACTTTGTTTCTCGTGTTCAATAATGCGATGATCGACACGTGGCCTTTGGAATGGAGCAGCATCATCTCAGAGGCGTCCAGTATTAGCTGCAGAGTATGACTAATTAGGGCTTCCATACCGATACAGTTTCCCTTCAACGAGTATAAAAGATCTCTTCTTTATTTGGGTGTACAAACAAAGATAATTTATCATTTCCTCCATCAGTCTCAAACAAACAAAACAAAGATAATCCAAAAGCTACAGAACGCAAGCGTATCTTTTATTCTTTTTTTCTACCCATCAGTCTCACCAATCTTCTTTGAATCTGATGTCTGCCTTTTCCTCATCTTCTTCTTCCTCTGGCGGGAGCGAACCCAACAGTGATTCCTGCTCTGCCAAGGAATTTGGATTGGTTCAAATATCCAGAGGTACAAGATGTGCACGGGATTCCTCCGGTAGGCTATATCACCGTCTATTAGTCTTCCTTTCGGGCAGGTTTCCGCCATCGCCTGTCTTTTTTGATGATGGAGTTTTGTAAAGAACTTCGGATTGCACCCAGCCAGCTTAATGCCCGCTCACGGAGGTTGATAAATGCCCTCCAAATACTGTCGGACTTATCTGGAATCACTTTTTCCAGTGCTATGATTTTTGGGGCTTTTGAGGTTAGGAGTATAGACCCCTGGTCTAATAGATATGAACTTGTTCTTCGTGACGGTTGCAGATCTCCAGTTTTACTTTCCCTCCAAATTGAGGGTGGTGATGATGACAAGATTCACTACTTCTTTGTTCGTCATTTCGGTCCTGACGGACTTCCCCGCTTGTGGTCTGATTCAGGTAATTTCGCTCTTACAAAAAATTCATTAGACTCTGGCGAATTCATCAATCTAACTCTTTTAACATGCATTTTCTCTCTGTTGCGCTTCATCAGTTCTAACAAAGCAGAGCCGTCGCACATATCCCGATTTTCCTAATGCCCTTTTTTTGATTCCACTCCCTTACCGGCGCCCTGAGTTTCTTCTCTCTGACGCCGCAGTTGACGGGAGTTCTCTTCGGGCGGATATCGACGAAGCAAAGGTCCGTCCAGGTAGCCTGGATCGCCTTAGGCTTACTTGGCAAAACGTGTATCCATCTCGCATCACTAATGTTCATTGTCCTCGTTGCGAGGAGTTGGAGTTGGAGAGAGAAGCCCTACGTGCTAAAATATGTGGTTTGGAGACTCGGCTTCGGAATGTGGAGAGGGCTGTGGATTCGGTTAGGGTTGTGGCAACAACTTTAACCCAGCAGTCAAGGTTCTTGGATCGTATAAGTCGCGAGTTTGGATCGGCCGACGTTGGCTGCGATGTTCCTGGGAGTTTTAGAGGGATGAAGAGCGACCGTTCCCCGGACACTTCGTAGAATATCACCTGTTTTTTTATCTATTTAGTTTTGTAATTGTCACATTTATCTATTTAGTTTTGCCATTGATCTTCCGTTGGTTTGCTATTGATCTGCCATTGGTTTTGCGACTAAATAATGATGATGTGGCGAGATATGCCAAATGGATAGAAATGTAATTAACACTACACCTAGAGAGATGAAGCGCGACCGTTTCTCGGACACTTCATAGAATATCACCTGTTTTTTATCTATTTAGTTTTGTAATTGTCACATTTATCTATTTAGTTTTGCTATTGATCTTCCGTTGGTTTGCTATTGATCTACCATTGGTTTGCTATTGATCTGCCATTGGTTTGCGACTAAATAATGATGACGTGGCGAGATATGCCAAATGGATAGAAATGTAATTAACACTACACCTAGAGGGATGAAGCGCGACCGTTTCCCGGACACTTCGTAGAATATCACCTGTTTTTTTATCTATTTAGTTTTGTAATTGTCACATTTATCTATTTAGTTTTGCTATTGATCTTCCGTTGGTTTGCTATTGATCTGCCATTGGTTTGCTATTGATCTGCCATTGGTTTGCGACTAAATAATGATGACGTGGCGAGATATGCCAAATGGATAGAAATGTAATTAACACTACACCTATACGTTGTCCTTTGATTCTTCTGTTATATAACAAATGCGTGCTTTTTTATCGTTTATTTTCGGCAGTACCATTAGGATCAGTTCTATATATGGGTATGAGCCCGTATTTGCCACGAGATTGATAATGTTTAAAAATTCAAAGATATTTGAATTTTCAATTTTCCCCCCTAATAGACTTTGGGTATGAGTCCGTAGAATTCAAATAGACTTTTCCCAGCATCTTCTGTAAAATGCTAAGTAAAAGCAAACTCACCACATAAATCTGCAGTTTATGCAGCATTTTTTTACTGCAAGTTATATCAAATATAACATCTACTGCAACTCAACTTTGATACTAGATGCTACCATTCAGACCCATCAGCTGATAGAGCGTCCAGCAAAATGGGCCCCAGAAAGGAAAACGCAGATTAAAAATAGATGTCTGCGATTATCGACACGTCGTAGGCAGAGTAAGAGCATTATATGAAGTTTGCTCGTACTCTGCTGTCTTGAAGTTTGAATATTATACTATAATTTTCTACTAATTCAATAAGTTTATTGGGTTGCTGCTAAAAACTTATTTATAAAAGTAGTTCTACGTCGAATCAAAAGTAATTGGCGCAACCCGATCTTGCCATTGATGGCTGCAGAGTAAGGCCGTATAAGAGGGCATGATGTGATATAAGAGTGCATGACTCTTAACATTTTTAATGGAACCGTGAAAAGTAAGTTTCATTTTCACTATATATTCTTAATTTATTATATACGTAATGATTACGTATTCACAATCGAAAATGTTTTTGAGACAATAAAAATACTATTGGTTTTTGGGAAGTTTAATATAAGGTTAGGATAAATGCAGAGACAAAGCAGTACTATGCGTAGAGAATTCGCAGCGTCTGTTCGTACTCTGCAGTAGGGAAATTTGAAATATTTTCGTATAACTTATCTAAAATATTATTTCGGAATAACGGTAATTATACGTTATTGTTTATTTTACCAATTAAATGTAGAGTAAGTAAATGCATGACACTGTGCATTCTAACAAACGGTTGTTAATGTTATATATGGTACATTCAGTTATTATTTATCTCTTACTTATCGAATATGTCACTGCTATTCAAGCAAAATGCTATGATCTGCATAAAATGTACCGTAATCTGCTTTACACCACATAAATCTGCAGTTTCTGCAGATAGAGCATCCAGCAAAATGGGCCCCATAAAAGAATACGCAGAATAAAAATAGAGGTCTGTTCTTCTTCTTCTGTCGTAGGCAGAGTAAGAGCAAAGTAAATACTAACATTATTTAATAAGCAGATTATAAATAAAGAAAGCGCAGAGAAAGCGCAGTATATTAGTTTGCTCGTACTCTGCTGTGGTGAAGTTTGAAATATTATACTATAACTTTTCTAAATATCTCCAATGACCAATTCAATAAGTTTATTGAGTTGCGTCTAAAAAGTTATTTTTAAAAGTAGTACTACGTCGAATCAAAAGTTATTGTCGTATCAATTAAAGAAGTCCGCTCTTCCTCTGCTAGAGTGTCCATCAATATGGGCCCCATAATAAAGAATCGTAGAAACTAGCAAATAAGTCCCCTTTTCAGCAATCGAACCGTGAAAAGTAAGTTTCATTTTTACTATATATTCTTAATTTATTATATACGTAATGATTACGTATTCACAATCGTATATGTTTTTGAGATAATAAAAATAATATTGGTTTTTGGGAAGTTTAATATAAGGTTATGATAAATGCAGAGACAAAGCAGTACTAGGCGTAGAGAATACGCAGAGTAATTCGTAGACAAAGCAGTACTAGAACTATAACTTATCTAAAATATTATTCCGGAATAACGATAATTATACGTTATTGTTTGTTTTACCAATTAAATGCAGAGTAAGTAAATGCATGACACTGCGCATTCTAACAATTACGGCAATGCCGTGTTTCTCGTATTGCATCATGCGATTATCGACACGTGGCGCTTCGCGAACCAAACTTGTGATGTGATATTGCTTTGAATCTTTAACATTTTTTGGAACCGTAAAAAGTCAGTTTTGATTATTTACCGTTCTTCAATCCAATCGTTTCTTCAAAGCAATCAAAACTTCTCAGGCTCCAACACTTTTCTCCAAACATTTCAGGCTCAAAACTTTTCTTCCAAACTTTTCTCTAAAACTTTCGGTCTAAAAAAATGGCTCATTTAGATATGGTTCTAGACTTGTCACTCATGAAGAATGGTGGAAGAATCTTGGTTCAAGTCATAAGAGAATTTGGAGAGCACTATATGCACGCTTTCAACCTGAAAGACACTTGCTTCTCGCTGATTATCACGCCGTAAGAAATGCATGCTTTGATGTCCTTATGTTGTCTCTTTGGAATACATGATTTTGTTTAATTTTTAGAGGAATAGATACAATCTTTGGTTTTATGGTTTAGGGTGTTCGGATCTTGCAACCATTCGAAATCATCTGTTGTCAAAGTTTGAAGACGTGGCTGAAGGAAAATGGTATTTGATTAGGGATTTTGAAGTGACGACGAGGCCGGGTCAGTGGAAACTAACACACCATGAGTTCCATATCTTCTTCCATGAAGAATCGATCATTAAAAAGGTAGCACGAATCTGTGGTAATCATATGGTGTCGTTATCTCCATTTCGCAGAGTTCTAAACGGCTCATTGCATAAGAAGATTAGTGTTGGTAAGTATTGATGGAATATTAGTTGTTTGATTTTCCATTTCACGTCAGATCAAATAATCTATATTCATGTTGCTCTATAACACAATTGATTTGCTTGGTGCTATTGTGAAAGTCAAGAAATTAGAAATTTATCAAGGCTTCACAGATGACGTATACGTTGTCCCTGGTCACAAAGTTCTACACTTCACATTGAGGAATTTCAGGTAAGTTAATTATGTTTATAGTTTAGGATGTCTTTTGAGAACGAAGTACTATAAATTCGTCTTTGTGAGCTGCAGCGGCGAAAATATCAACTGTATTGCGAAGGGAACATTTGCTGATGAATTTGAGTACTGCTGGCGACTTCAGCCAATTGGGAAGGTCATATTCTGCGTGCTACGAAATTGGAATATGGACTATTTTGGAGGTAGTGTTACTACTTCATTCAACCATAGAGAACTATTGCAACATATATGACTAGGTGACTCTTTGTCATTGCAGGTGAGATACGTGTCTCGGCTCTCTACCCATTCTCTGAACTCCTCATAAATCCAGCAATTCCTGCCGTTGAAGAAGCAATCCAGCAACTAAGGGTTGTTAAGACCGGTGGTTTCTCAATGGTTGAAGATGCATACATTGATGACCCTATTCGTCGTAACAATATCACCTAGAATAAACCTCGTCAACTGTGTTGTTTAATGTTATTGCACTCGATCTTTTGAGACTCGGAGTAACACTTTTGTATGTCTCGTTATAATAGTTCAGTAATTTATGTATACTTTATTTTGTTTTATTAGACCTTTGTGGATGAAAACAAGTTGAGAAGATGCAGTTTATGCGCAGTGTAAGCGATGTAGATGCAGCCTATATGCAGAGTCCGCCCATCATCTGCTTTAATATGCAGAGTACAAGCAGATACTGCGCCTTCGCTCAAAATAACAAATAACCGAATTGATCCGCGAGTTCAAAATGAAACACTTATAGCAAACCAGTTTTTAGAAGATACTAAAGCAAACATAGAAAAGACACTAAAGAACACACAGATGCAGCCTAAATGTAGAGTCCGCCCATCATCTGCTTTAATATGCAGAGTACAAGCAGATACTGCGCCTTCGCTCAAAATAACAAATAACCGAATTGATCCGCGAGTTCAAAATAAAATACTTATAGCAAACTAGTCTTCAGAAGATACTAAAGCAAACATAGAAAAGACACTAAAGAACACACAGATGCAGCCTAAATGCAGAGTCCGCCCATCATCTGCTTTCAGATGCAGAGTACAAGCAGATACTGCGCCTTCGCTCAAAATAACCAATAACCGAATTGATCCGCGAGTTCAAAATGAAACACTTATAGCAAACTAGTCTTCAGAAGATACTAAAGCAAACATAGAAAAGACACTAAAGAACACACAGATGCAGTCTAAATGCAGAGTCCGCCTATCATCTGCTTTAATATGCAGAGTACAAGCAGATACTACGCCTTCGCTCAAAATAACCAATAACCGAATTGATCCGCGAGTTCAAAATGAAACACTTATAGCAAACCAGTCTTCAGAAGATACTAAAGCAAACATAGAAAAGATAATAAATAACACACAGGTGAGACAGCTCCTTTCTTTGCCTCCACCACCTCACTCTGATCCCATGGCATACTGCTCTGTCCAGCTTTGCGCAGTTGACTCGAACCTGGATTTGTCAGTTTTGTAAATATGGGCTACCTCCGGCAGAAAAGGATCATCTAGGATTGGGTCAGTCATCAGCGCGCAAATTGACATCAAAACCTAATTCCATGATAAAAATCCATCCCATTAACACACATGTTTGGCTGAAGTATTTTTTTTAGACAAAACTTTGTTAAATCTGAAAAAATTCCAAACCTGGGACATGGTTAAAGCAGGAGACCATTTTTCCCTCAAGATATCATAGTCAATCGCTCCTTTTGCGTTGATGTTTGGGTGGTAAATCTTTGTTTTGAAAGCCACCTGCATGCAAAGACAAAGAGAATATCAATTAAAAGCAAGATGAAAAGCAAGATGATCAAGAGTGAAGTTTCATCCTGCAACAAATAACAATTAACTGAAAAAGTAAAAAGCAAACCTTTGGCGCCTTTATCGGATAATCCGGAGGAAAATTGATGGTAAGCAAGAAAATCCCTCCGGCATAGGGACTGTCGAAGGGTCCATTGATAGCTGCTTCCCATTCGTAAACACAATCACCAACGAGACCTAAAACATATAAGACTCAACTCAGACATTTAATCTAAATAATACTACATCCGTAAATTTCCTATTATCATCCGTAAATAATACTACCTCTAACTGCATAAAAGACTTGGGAGTTCTAGATTTTATACCTGCCCTGATGAACTGTGTAGGAACATCCTTCTGGATCCGATTAAGTTCCATTTTAATTCGCCTTACACTATAACCCATGGTCATAAACTTGGTAAGAGAGACGAAGATGATGAATGTTGTGTCTTTGGTAAACAAATAGATGTAGAGACAAACAGACACGACTTTCTCCTATATGAACACGAAGCGTTACTCTAGGGTTTTGGCAGACTAGGGAATGTGTTTTCAACTACTGCAATAAACACATGTTCATTGATGTATACTTTTTAAATGAGTTATCATTCATCTCCTCATGTGTAAAAAAATGATTTGTCCTTTATTCTTATGGGTGTTCGCGCCATTTATTGCACGGCAAATTTACGCGCTTTCTCTGCCATTTCTTATTAAATTGAGTTGTCTTTTCCAAGGCAGAGTATCTTATGTTATGATAGTTGACCGGTTGCACAGTAATCATCCCGCATCCCTCTAGTGTCGAGCTATTAACTGAGGCACGTGCAATGACTGTACTAAATGTTTGACCGATGTCCCTGTAAATTGAGTTTTATTTTCCAAGACAATTTAAAAGAAGATCGACCCCTTTCATTTCTTTACTTATCTATAAAAATAGTAGATTGTTTACGAACAGAGTGCCTGTTAATTATTTTCAAAATCCAAATACCGCATCACATCGTAGGTTAACATGCAAATACCAGAGCACCCTTCGGACATTATCTCTGTCATTGCACGAAAACTTGGCCGCCTCATCTTGTGGAGAGTCGGACACATCCTCTGAATAGGGCGGATCGGTAGAGATGTAGTGTACAGTGATGAAGTCCTCAAGGAACTTAGTCTCGACGATCTATGTGAGGACACAGATAAAATTCTCCTAGACGGGGCAAATCGCAGCTTTTTTGTAAGATGCTTAAACGCCGGAAATCCAACTGCTATTTATTATGAGGCTACAAGACTCGTGACCGCAGAACAAGACATCGCGCAGCCATGGAGCTTTTGGAACGGCTTGTCCTTTTCAGTGCTAACGCAACTTATCTCTATGGAATGCTATGTGTATGTGCTGGACGTACGAAAAGGGCTGCACAACTTCTCAAATTATGTGTCGACGTACACGCTGAAGGTGATTTTAATAAACTCACCAGGCTTGGGGAGGAGGTTCTGGATGCGGTTGTAGCTTTCTATCCACCCATGAACCATTCTTTTGCATCAACGTGGCAATACCCTGACTGTCCAGATTTGCCTTTTCCAAATTGTGCCACTGAGCACAAATATCAACCTGGATGCGAAAACTGCTACCTGTATTGGTTCGCAAGACAGCTTTGCCGCATTATATAGGAGATTTGAACTATTTCTTCTAATTTTATTTGTTTCTGTATTTATAAATCCTTGAAAAGTTATGATTCCGTAATTCAAGATATGGATTTTAATTGAATAACATGTTTTACCCTCGGATTTGTTGAGCATATATATTTTTTGAATGAAACTAAAAGTAAAATCTATAGTAGAGCACAGGAAGATTAATAGCAGATTACTGGATGATTCATGCAGATATCAGACGCAGACTTGGCAATACTTGATGCAGATGCAGACTCTGCGATAACAGATGCACACTCTGCGATACCAGATGCACACTCTACGATACCGACTATTTTATGATACCCACATCAAACTAAAGACTAACATAAAATAACGAAGCACCATCAATAAGGACAAATAAATAAAGTTATAAACCAAGATTTGTTTCCTTGTTTAAATAAACTTGAAGCCAGAGTAATGCCAGAGTAAAGCCAGAGTGAAGCCAGAGTGAAGCCAGAGTCAAGAAAATGGGCATGTTTTTCGATTGTGTCCTGCATTATGGCATTTTGAGCACCTGTTATGAATTTTTGGGCTACTCTGGAAAAGACTCTTTTTCATCTGTGGGGGTGGAGTACTCTGCGAAAGTTTTGCTTTCTTATTTGGTGTTTGAGTAGTCGGAGAATTACGAGATCGTTTCCTTCTCACCTTTGGGGATGGAGTAGTGGGTGAAATATTATCGCTGAATGGAGTACTCTGCTTCGTTTTCTTCGTAACGGATGGAGTCCTCTGCTTCGTTTGATTCGTTGTGGATTGAGTCCTCTGCTTTGTTTTTTGCTTTGTGGATGGAGTACTCTGCGAAGCTTCTGTTTTTTTCTTTTTCCATTGATTACGCTTGAACCTTTTCAATAGCAGAAAGGTATCTCTTTGCCTTCGGTCTACCGGGAGGTACTTTTATGACTGGTGGCAGACATTGTTCACTAATTACGTATGGTGGTAGAATCAAATCTTCGTCTACAGGTTTTATAGGTTCTGAGTACGTTGAATACAAGTAGCCCTTTGTGAAATGATCATCCACCAGGGTAGCTTCATCAGTTTTCCGACTTAATGCTGCTTTAATCGCGTGCTCGCGGGGAATCTTCTCGACATCATATTGTTTACAAGTACAAAGTCTCTGCAATCATAAATTTCATAAATTTTAAAAAGGAATCGAACTCAGAGCAGATAAACAAGGCAAACGTAACCTGAGACTGGCAGACTTGCTCAGGATATGTTTCCTGAAAATGGCAGTGATAAATAGCAAAAAAACACTTACATACCTTCTGTAGATCAACCACACAATCATAATCTCCACCTGTAACATGGCTATAATTTGAATCAGTATGATGAATATTTAAAATTTTCAAGCTACCGTGTCTTTCATGTAGTAACTTTTGAACGTTTGGGGGGAAATTTGTTTTTAATGAGGCCGCTTTGTCTCCCCTTTCCACAAACCACCTTGACAACAACTTTCTAATAGCCTCCACGAAATGTTTAACAGGAAATGATGTCATTATACCAAATCTATCTCCTGGAAAATGTGCACAAGCCCATAATCGAAATTCCGTCTATTCCAAGTAAACTGCTAATTCACTATTCTGACGACAAATCACACCAAACAATTTTTCAAAATCTACCAGTCGATATGCATATGCATCACGACACACCAAACTGAGCATTGCGTTCATTTTGAACTTTAAGATGAGGTTATTTTTGAGGTGATAGTAACATACTCCCCTATCAGCTGCGGGGAAAACCTTCTCAATGGCCTTTGCGATTGATGGATGACGGTCAGAAATAATGGCCAAATTTTTATCATCAAGTATCACACCACGCAAATGTGTAAAAAACCATTCCCATGAAGCATCATTCTCTGAGTCTACAATCCCAAAAGCTATAGGAAATATACTCGAATCTGCATCTTGATCTGCAGCTACCAGCATAACACCTATGTACTTTCCAGTTAGATGTGCTCCATCTACCACAACAACCCTCCTCAAGAACTCAAATCCTTTGATGGAAGCACCAAAAGCAATGAACAAATACTTAAACCTTTGTTGAGCATCACGTTCAAGCTTTGTAATCGTACCTGGATTGGCCTGCTCTATTTTGTATAGATAGGAAGGTAAGTCCTGGTAACCCCTCTCAAAAGTGCCTCTGACCAGCTCTCGTGCATATGCCAACGCGTTATGCGCCTTCGTATAGTCTATGTCAAGACAATGTAGTGACTTAATACAGTTCATTACATGCTTAGGCGTGATTCCTTTAAGATCATTACCACCACTAAACCTATCAACATACATCTTTCCAATAAATTTTGCATTAGCCTGTTGTGGGAGTCGAAACTCGCACAACCAAAACTTGTAAAGAGATTTAGGGATTCGACAAACTTCTATGTAAAGAAACCAAGAAACTGAGATCCAAAGATGGAGATTTTATTCAAGCTGTTTCGAAAGCTGTTTGTAAAGTAATCAGCGTTTTGCTAGGTCAATTTTTGGATCCCTTCCTCAAAGGGGTACATGTCTTATTTATACAAGAACAAGTCGGCTAGGCCTGCTTCCTAAAGATATTTGGAAAACTTCCTTTCTCTGGCTCGGATGTGGGCTTCTTTCTTAGGCTCGTCATCTTGGCCCACCAATCTCTTAAGACTCGTTGTCTTGGACATGTTAAGATATTGGGCTCGTCGTCCCTCTCAATTCCGAGCCAGGTAGTTGGTTTGCCAACACGTTGGCTCGTCACCGTTCGTTGGTTTGCCAACATGTTGGCTCATCATTTGTTTCTTCATGCTGCCGAGCCAAGTTTGGCTCGTAACCATTTCTCCCTGCCTAGCCAAGGTGTTGGCTCGTTACTCTTTTCTCCTTGCTACCGAGCCAAGTGTTGGCTCGTCTCCTGCTTCTTTCACTGCCTAGCCAAGTTTGGCTCGTCGCCATCTTTCTCCTTGCTACCGAGCCAAGTGTTGGCTTGTTTCCTGCTTCTTCCACTGCCTAGCCAAGTTTGGCTCGTCACCCTCTTTCTCCTTGTTACCTAGCCAAGTGTTGTCTCATCTCCATTTCTTCCTGCCTAGCCAAGTTTGGCTCGTCACCATATTTCTCCTTGTTACCTAGCCAAGTGTTGGCTCGTCTCCATTTCTTCCTGCCTAGCCAAGTTTGGCTCGTCACCATCTTTCTCCTTGTTACCTAGCCAAGTGTTGGCTCGTCTCCATTTATTCCTGTCTAGCCAAGTTTGGCTCGTCACCATCTTTCTCCTTGTTACCTAGCCAAGTGTTGGCTCGTCTCCATTTCTTCCTACCTAGCCAAGTGTTGGCTTGTCTCCATTTCTTCCTTCCTAGCCAAGTTTGGCTCGTCACCATCTTTCTCCTTGCTACCGAGCCAAGTGTTGGCTCGTCTCCATTTCTTCCTGCCTAGCCAAGTTTGGCTCGTCACCATCTTTCTCCTTGCTACCGAGCCAAGAGTTTGTGCTTGCTTGGCTAGCATTTTCTCCATACTTAGTCTTATCAGCAGTTGATCTCGACGAGGTGAAAACTGACCCCAACAGTTAGCCCCCCAGCTCGGTAGTATTATTAATAATAGTGACGAGGTGAGAAGTCAAGACCGAGATCAACTATCTTTGGGCTACCGAGTCAGATTTGTGGTGAAGTTATCACCCGGGCATTGACACATGCCGAGCCAAACTGATAGTTTTACCGAGGTGTTTTATTTCCGAGCCAACACTGGAGTATCTTATCGCCGAGCCAACTCCTTGACGTGCTGCCGAAGTGTTTTCAATTGCATTGCCGAGCCACTTTGGCATGTGACATTTGTTTTTCATTGTGCCGAACCAACACCTTTATCATGTTGCCGAGCCAACTTATCACTAGTTTGACCGAGCTGCTTTGGCTCGTTATCTTGCTGTATTGCTTAGATTGTTATTTCGCCGAGCCGTCTTCTTTTGATATGCTGCCGAACCAAGCTGTCATTTGTTTTTGGCTCGGCAGTATCGTTGGCTTGAAGTGTCTCTGTTCATGATTACAACTTTATTGGGAACTGTAAGCGTTTCGCATGTTCCCGAGGCTGCGTGGCGTCACGCGCTGTAATTTCATGCTTCTTTATATTCAAACCTTTGTCTCTCCTCATAACTCACTTCTCTTCATTTCCGAAAAATCAGGTAGCTCTCTTCTCTCTCCTCTTTTCTCTCTTTTTGTTTTAAGTAGTTGGCTAGGTTTTCATCGATTCTTCTGTTCCGCCGCCGCCACTATTGATTTTTCCGATCCATCTTCAAGCGTGGCTCGGCGTCTCCTTACATTTTCCGATCCATCTTCAAACGCGTCCGGCGAGTATTTGAATTTTCCGATCCATCTTTATCCGGATCGAGTTATCCTCCTTGATCTTCCGTTTCCGAGCCAAAATTCTTCGCATTGAGTGTTTCCGAGCCAAAAATCTCTTCACTCTTTCTAAGTATCAGCTTTACTCCGAGCCAGAAAAATCGATGTCTCATATCACCGAGCTGGAAGATTCTATTGGTTCGGCAACTTCTGCTTCACTGCTGGGTCGCAAGATGGTTTTATCTCCAGAGATTTCCGAGCCAGCCGAGCCTAGTTCTCCGCAGGGTCAACTGCAGGTTGTTGTCCCATCTCTGATAGACGAAGCATTTGATGCAGAGGTGGATCCCGAGGCAGCTTTGATTCAGAGAGCCCTTGCAGAATTCAAGGCCGAGCCGACGGAGTACGTTATTGACGAGGCGGAAAAAATACGCTTGGAAAGATTGTTTGCGAGCTACCAGGCTAGCACGTCGACGAGGCGAAAGCCTAAGAAAAAAGCTCCCAAGAGATGACCCGACCCCCCTGGTTCGTCTTTATGCACTGCTGAGTCTTTGGAGGCACTAAGGCATCATTTTAATATCTTGGAGGATGTAGATCTGATTGTTCCGGCCTCAATAGACCGAGCTGAATCTGCACCGCCTGGGTATTTCACTCTCTACGAGAGTTTCTTTTACGGTTGTCTACTATGGTTTCCGATTCCCAGCTTGATCATCCGTTTCCTATACAAACATGGGTTAGCACCGAGCCAAGTTACACCTCGTGGGATGCGTCACTTAGTTGGGATTCTGGTTCGGAGTTATGAGTGTGATGCGACTGTTCGCATCTCCCATCTTCGGCAGTTCCTCGAGTTCCGAAAGATTAAGAACTCCCGAGCCTACTACATCTCCAATAAGAAACAAAGAAAAATAATCGAGGGCTTCCGAAGCAAGGATGGCGACTGGGGACATTATTTCTTCTTTGTTCCCATTAATGATGCTACGGTAGAAGCCGACAGCATCCATTACGTCAAGTCGGAGTGGGGAGATATTGGTGGGCGAGTCGTAGACCCTTCAGGAGATTTACTAAGTTTTGCTTTGTGGCGAGCTGACCACTGTTTTCTTATGTGTTTTTGCAGTTCGGCAGATTCTA
Source organism: Pseudoturritis turrita (assembly GCA_900406555.1). Classification (NCBI taxonomy): domain Eukaryota; kingdom Viridiplantae; phylum Streptophyta; class Magnoliopsida; order Brassicales; family Brassicaceae; genus Pseudoturritis; species Pseudoturritis turrita. The sequence goes on along the minus strand of OVBL01000772.1, from coordinate 3,854 downwards.
CCACGCTTCCCAGAAGACACGCTTACGCTTCGGAACACACTTGCCGCTAGGAAGTGCCATTGGGAAAGACATTTTTCCCTAAGAAGAGTAGAAAAAGCCCGAGCTATTTTCGCCGGTGTCGAAGTGTCCGACAGCTCGGAGTCTGAATCTTCAGTACCAAGTCCTCCGAAGAGAAATATGGGAAAGAGACTGACGTTTCGCGATAAACAAGCTCTGAAAGAGAAGGAAGAAAAAGAGGCGGCCATCCGAGCCGACGAGGCAACTGTCGCGGCAGATCAAATTGCCGAGCCAGTTGCTCAGACTGTCACCGAGGTGGAACAACAGCTTCTTCCCGAGCCGCCTGCAACTGATGCAGAAAACAGGGAAACAGTTTCTGCCATCGTTCCCGCCACCAGACCTTCGAGCTCTGCGCTTGCCCAGCACAAAGATGTCAAGAAGAAGCGCGCTGCTGCCGAGCCTGACAAGGACAAAAACCCGCCGATCCAATTCCCGCCGAGCCAACACCAGCGTCATTTCATCAAGAAGGATCAGCACCGATCTGTAATGACGCTGAAGCTTCAGCGACTCTCTTCTCGCAGGTTCGCTGCTCGGGTGATAGACTGCCGCCCGTCGATGTCCTAACCCACAGTGACCTGTATACTGATATGTCGCTCCGAGGCACCAAGGTAGGTTCGTATACAAATTGTGGTTTAGTAACAAATCTTGAGAGCTAACTGTTTATTCTTATGATCAGTTCGTCGCATCTATCAACAAGATTGTCGCTGCGTTCGAGCACGACATTAGAAAGGATAAACGCCGAATCGAAGATGCCCAGAAGGATGTATCTTTCCTTCGAAGCAGGGTTGCCGAGCTGGAAGGCAAACATGCGGACGAGCTAGCGACTGCTGCAGCTCGGATCGAAGCTCTCGAGAAGGACAAGGTGTTCCTTAAGGAAGAGTGGAACAAAGCCGGTGACTTGGCTATGAGAATAGATCGCTCTAAGCAGAAGAAGGTTGCCGAAATTGAATCCTTGAAGAGGCAACTCACTGCTGTAAAAGCTTTGCACGAGGCAGATGTGAAGAAGGCGCAGAAAGCTGCGAGGCGGGGGATGTCCGAGAGATTCCAGGAACAGCTCGCTAAGATTGAGAAGAAGATTGACGAGCTGAGAGAGGCGAAAGAGAAGGAGCTTGATCTAGCCCAGGTTGACAGCAATCTTCAGTTGCTCGAAATTCTGCAGAAAGAGGATGCGCCTGCCCTTGACTCCGAGGTGGCGAAACTAACGGGCTGGAGAGCTGATCTGGCCGAGGCGGCTGATGAGTTCGAGAAGATTGAGGCCGAGCTGAAGAAAGATCTGACGCTTTCTCCTGTTTCTTCAGAGTCTACGGGCACTCTCCTAGGGAGCGAACCAGTGGAAAACGCGGCGGCGAACGTTGGTGTTGGAGATTTTTTCGGATCGAACGCTGATATGCCTGGGATTTCTGCTCTCGCTACTGAGAAATCTTCCGAGCCAGATCCTCTCGAATGATTTTTTTTTCTCTGTTCCCTTAATTTAAAAACTCCTTTGTCTTTTATTCAGTATTTTGGGAAGACCAGTGCCTGGATGGCTTTATCCACTAAGCTTTGTAATGATTGTTGTTTGTCGCATAACCTCTGTTTAAAGATTATCTGCTTTTGCTTAAGTAATCTCTTACTTCTGCTCTGATGTGATATTGCGAACCATCTTTGTTCAGTGAAAGTATGGTTATCTTTGTATTGAGTGCTTTTGTTGTCAGTTTAGGGTTCGCGGTGATCCAACTTACATTCCCGTTCTTTTGACAATGAAACATACTTAATCTCATACTAACTTTTTGGGTCTAGTATAATGTTTCAGAGATGTTTATGACCAGTGTACCAAGAGGCGTTTACTGGGTTTTAGAGTTTAGTTTGAGTGTTAAGACTTGCGAGTTCTCGACTTACGGGTCCCTCTCAAAGATAAACTTGTAAGAATATCGTCCAGGTATACCTTTCGGATATTAGATTAGGATATACCCAACCGGAATTTGTATAGCGCGCTTTTATACCCGTAAGAGGGTGTTGAGAACATTTAATCCCGTATAGAGATAATGGTTAAAATCCATAAAGGATGTGGTTGTCCGTCTGTTGTGGCCAGCAACGGACGAGGTGATGAATATCCATGAAGGATGTAAAGATGTAACTCGTGTAGACTAAGTGACACGAGTTTACTTAGGAAAAATTTGAAGTTATTACCCTTAAAGAATGATGCGAGGTGTGGGAGTATACATGTATACGTACCCACTCCCCCCTTTTTCGAGGAGGGGGACAACTGAACTCGTCCGAAGACGAGCTGCCTACGTACCCTTTTCAGGATCAAGTCGTCCCGTAGTTCATGTGAAGTGATTTAGTTGTAATACCTCCTTAGATGCATTGCGTTCCAAGATCTTGGTATCGGAACATCAAACATGTTTGAGAGCTCGTATACTCCTGGTCGAACTGCCTTGTGATCTTGTAGGGTCCTTCCCAGTTTACTCCTAGTTTGCCAGCGTTTGTTTTGGCTGTGTTCTGAAAAACCTTGCGGAGAACTAGATCACCTTCTTTGAACTTGCGACTTCTGACGTTAGTGTTGTAATACTTGGCTGCTGCCTGTTGATAATTTTGAATCCGAACCAGTGCCTGATCTCTTCGTTCGTTAACCAAGTCCAACTCATCGAGTAGCATGAGGTGGTTCAGTCCTTCCTGTCCAGAAAGAAGTCTGCGGCGGACGCCAGGACATTGGACTTCAGCTGGGATGACACATTCGGTACCATGGACAAGAGCAAAGGGTGTTCTCCAGTGCACGTCGCGGAGTGGTGCGGTGCGACCATAATACTCCTTCGCGTCCCTTCTTTGCATCAAGGCATTTTTTCAATCCATCCAGGATGGTCTTGTTTACTGCCTCTGCTTGTCCATTCCCTTGTGGTAGCGTGGCGTAGACTTGCTGAGTCGTATCTTCCATTTTTCGCAGAAGGCTTCAAACCTTGTAGAGATAAATTGCGAGCCGTTGTCCGTAACAATTCATAGGGAACTCCATGTCAGCATAAGATATTTTTCCAGACGAAATTTTCGACTTGGCATCTTTATGTTGACGTAAGAATCTGCTTCTACCCATTTTGAGAAGTAATCTGTCAAAACCAGCAAGAACCTCTTTGTTTGGACATATGCAAGGCCCGACGATATCCATTGACCAGCGCATGAAAGGGTAGGGTGCTGAGATTGATGATAGCAGCTCCGTAGGTTGATGAATCATTGGGGCAGTCGTTGGCCTTTCGCACCTGGCAGAGAACTTTCACAGTCTTCACCATCGTTGGCCAATAGTATCCATGACGCTTGATCTTGATCGCCAAGGCTCTTCGCCGGAGTGATTGCACACGAGCCACTATGGACCCTTCCATGATGTTTCTCGCTTCGGCGCCTTCGACGCAAGCCATCAGTGGTCCTGAGAATCTCCACTTGAAGACGTTTCCATCTAGGAGAACATATCGAGCAGCTTGAGCTCTGAGTTTTCTAGCAGCCCACTTATCTGATGGTGTCTCGCCGTCCATGATGTATACGCGAATTGCTCCCATCCATTCTTTGTCGCATCCGTAGTCCGTTTCTGTTTGTTGTGGATCTTCCTCCATGTCCACTACTTCACCTTCGGCCGGAGGCCGTTTCAGGTTCTTCCTCTATCTCAATTACCTTGTCCTCCACCGATGATGTCATGTTCTGGTCGTCTAGATTGGTGGTGTCGGTGCTGCCCTTTTCTGCAAGACTTGGCCCAGATATTCCTTCGGCTCGAACGGCTGTTTGAGAGCGAGTGACCGCGTTCACGGTGCCAGAGAGGCTGATACTTGGGTTTT